>CM045555.1:5234150-5637657 GCA_024721245.1 Mitragyna speciosa | reverse complement strand
GTGTCAGAGTGGAAAATATTCCGAATTAAGTCTAGTTTATAGTGGTTTTGAGCTTGTGACATGTGGTCGAGTGAATTTTCGAGAATAAGAAAACCCTAAAATTAACCCTAAACACTAAAACCCTAGAAATGAAGCCCTAGAAATAATTGGGTTATTTCTTGAATTTTCTTGCTAATTTACTTTGGGTTTTCACTAGATTATTTCCTGTGAATTCCAGGATCCGAAAGTGAACCTCCACCATTATACGAAATATTTTCTTAAGTGATCCAGGTGAGTGTCCTTTTACTTGTGCATGTGAGTGTCTCTATGTGTGCATGATGCATGAAATGCTTTGTCGTACATGAGAATGTTATATTAAGAAATATTATGTTATGCTTGTAAATGATATGTCATGATATGTGTTATTTGAGGAAAGATATGTACTTTATCACATCTATTCCGCAATTTGTTACACGCTTTCATTATCCAACGTGTTACTTGTGTATGAGACTTCCGTGACTAACTTCACCGTTACATCACGGATAGTCAACTCGGACAGGCTTGGGAGGATATAAGATGCTGGGTGTTTTAGGGCGTGATGTTCTTTCCCTTATGAGTTGTGAATCCTCAAAGAGGCCAACTCCGGATTGAGCTTTCTTGCGTGTTGGCCCTCCAGGGTTGAGTTTTCCTCCCTGGATGTGGTAGCCGGTACGGAGGTTATAAGGTGAACGGTGGTTAGGGTTCTTGCTTGACAATACTGGCATGACCTTTGATAAAGACCTAAGCTATTATCTCAGTCCTGACATCATGGTTACATGATCAGTACTTGCTCTTCTGCGGTTAAGCTTGCTTCCGTAGTTGAGCCCTGTATCCGCCCTTGACTATTTGTTAATTAAATTGTTCATAACTTATCTACTTAACTTGTCAATTATTTTGTTTAATAAAACAATAGATTCTTGGTATGATTGCATGTTTTGGGCACTCATTGGGCTATTATAGCTCATCCCGTTCATTTGTTTTCTTTAACCAGGTTTCCAAAAATACTAAAGCTGGAAAAGCTGATTTTGGACGTGTACATGTTTTATTTCATGTATTTTGATAGCCAAACTGTTTTGGGCTATCTTGGTGAAAATCATGTATATTGTGACGTGTAAACTTCTTGATGTTACTTGTACTTTTAAATTAAAGAATATGAATATATTTTATTTTACTCTATTTTATTTTATTTTATTTGGAGTTAAGCACGCGTGCATGATCTGAGTGAGTGCTCGACTTGAGTCCTGGCGATCCGCTAAGCCCTTTGGTGCGCCTTTGGGTAAGGTGGGGCTGTCACACATAGGATACAAACAGAAATAGGAAAAGAAAAAAAGAACATACAAATACATGAAAAATCAACACGACATGTATACAAGAAGATAAACAAAATCACCAAGTACATATACTAGGATGGACAACCTTGATTGTCTTGAGAGGAATCTTCTTTGAGGGGCTCAATCTCTTCTTATCCGCAATCTTCTTGTTTGCAATGTTCAATCTTGAGGCATAGCATAAATTCAAAATTGATAACAACATGAATCAATACAATATCTTCATGATTTTCACAATGCTAAAGAGCAAATCCCCAATTGATTTAGAGGTTAATGGCGTGGAAGAAAGCTCATCGCCAGTGTATTTATAAGCGGTCCAATTAATGTGGAGTGAAGCTCAATTAGAATAATTTTTATACTACCTTTATTTCTATAATATATACTATTCATTAATTGGAATAAATTTTATACTATCTTTATTTGTCAAATATCTAAAATTGTATTAGACAATTTTTTATCTTGGATTTGACCACATCTATTTCTAATGCAATATCTCATGTATTTAGATTATCTTAAAGGGTCCTATTTGCATTAATTACGCATTCTTTGATATCTAAACTTCACATGCTCACATTTGATACTGCCTTGATTTTAGTCAATTTTTAGATTTATTATTGCTGTTTCAAGAATTTTTAACACTTTGTTCTCTACAGTGAGTGGCTATTCGGTGTGGACGCCCATTAGACAAATCCTAAATTTCTTAGCTAAAAGAATTATGATATACTAGATAGACTGTAAAAATCATGTAATGTCGTAAACTAATATGTTTCAGCCTTTACAGAGAGTGAATAATTAAGCGAGCCATTTTACACCATAATAAGATGTATTTATGAGTTGTCCAAGTACTTAATTTGCTTGAGTATTGTGAAATTGGAATACACACGCACACACATATACATATGCATATGCATACACACACATGTACATACATACATACATGCACACACACATACATACATAATATTGTTGATAATGTTTTCAATCTAGGTGCTCTGGAAAGCTCCAAACTCTCCATTCTTTTTTATAGATTTAGAATTATTTTAATAGCTTAAATTACTTCTTGCCTTTTGATTTGGTATCAAATATATTTTTGGATTACTAATTCTCATCAGTTTAAATAGAGAAAATGAAAAAACAATTGTATTCTAACTCTTTGCTTTTGGGAATCCTATTAGTTATCTGAATTCTAATATATGTATATATCCGTCAGAATTGAAGAGGAAACAATACAATCATAACTCCTCAATCTTAGTGACACTCATCAAATGTCGAAATAATTAATATTAATGTGTATATAATCTATTTTATGCATATTTATAATTTTCTTCCCTCTAAGTAAAGTCACATACTCCCATACTTTAAGTAAATGCGATAAAAAAATAGCCTAAAAATCATTGAAGCCCTTTGCTCAATATAAGTACAAATGCAGAATCAATATTTATTTTGTCAATAGCCTAATCCTGAACTTTACAACTGAGGAGAACAATTTATTAGAAATTTTAATTTTAGAAGTTCTAACAAGTGAAAAACATTGCGGATCCTAACAAATTTGGCAAAAGGGAAAAAAATTTGCTATGGATCTTAAAATTAGGACTTCTACAGGGAAAAGATATCTTGTAACCCGATCAAAAATGGAAAGAATTGATCCTTACTTATTGTTCAAATCGTATGTCTACTAATAGACAATGGATTTGTCCAGGAAAATAAAAATTAACGTGATAATTGACTATCTACTTTCCATATCAATAATTTCAACTGTTTATATGTTTTCATTATCATTGTGTTTTAAAAAAGAATTAAACCGAAAGCTGAAAATTTTGAGAATCTTTTTTTTTTTTTGTTAAATCAATTTTAAGTAGTCACACTTGAGCAAAAGGTAAAATATTTTTTCCTACCAAAAAGTATGCTAATCTCTCTCTCTCTCTCTCTCTCTCTCTTTACTTTTTAATTTTTAAGTTGGTTCCCAACAAATATAATAAATAGAGCAGGATGTAGGTAGGAGAAAAAAATAAAGAAATGATGTAGACATTAAGTGAAATACAAAAAGAAATGATGTAGACATTAAGAGAGAAAAAAAAAAGAAATGATGTAGACATTAAGTTTCTTTCTTTTTTTTTTTTTAACCATACTTGGCTAATATTGATAAATAAACATTATCACGCAATGGTTCACTATTCTTTAACACATATTTTATCGTTTCTTGTGTACATTTATTATTATTATGAAGGGGATTCACTTTTGTTTGATATATTTTACTTTGCACAACTTAACTATGACCAATTCTCATTTTGTAGTCTCAATTTCAATTTTGGACATATTAATAGGAATTCATCTCAACTTGACATCCTATATTTTTACCAAAAGCATTATTACCTACAAAGTTTAATTAACACTAACAGTCACAAGAAAATACTCACCTCAGCTTGAGATCCTATATGATGCATATATTATCTATTAATAGACAATTCATCCTTTTGATGACATATTATGGGACTAATTTTTACTTTCCACTCCTAAACTTTGACCAATTCTTATTTTGTACTCTCAATTTCAATTCTGGACACTTTGCATCCAAAGTTCTCAAAGTTGTTTCACTCCGACCTTTTCATTAACCGCCTTGAGAAAATTGAAGGAATTTTCGTGTGGAGAAAACTTAGAAGTTGAAATTTCTTTTCAAGGAAGAAAATCATGTGACCCCAATGTCTCATAAGCATATGAGAGTTTATTTAGTGAGTTTGCTTCAGTACAACTGTATTATTACAACAATCGCGTACTTAAGCCCGTCCCTTCTTTTGTCTCCAATTTAACATGGGGATCATCTAAACTGAAATTACTCTTTTGCAGCAATCTAGTAATATTTGGTCACGGACAATTAGAATTTCTTCCTGGTCCTCCATAGAAAAAGTAATCCCCCCAATTACTACTATAGCCAAGTATGATGTTGTAGCAATTTGGTTGCTTAGCAATAGCTCTAATCGCACCAGGAGACCTTAAGGTGTTTGAGTTATCGACCACTTGAAGATTTCTAAAGTAACTTGCTCCTTTAAACCCTTCTTGAGCAAAATGGCCACTGCCCATTTGGGTAGCAGTGTGTTGACCACCTACTTCGTAGTTTGTCACCTCTCCACCCCATTGAATCAGTTCTGCACTGTTAGTTAGGTACTTAAACAAAGAGGTAGGCCAGTAACCAATTATTTCATTCCCATACTTCAGCCACCACAAATCTTGTTTGGGATCCTATCAAGAAAAAATCCATTATATAGTTTTAATTTTTAGAAATATCACAAGCAAGAAGGTGCCTCAGAAAGACCAATTTCATAGGTTTGAAAACAAGATGAAGGAAGCGGAGGGACGAAGAAGTAGCTGTAGGATAGGGATAGAGAGAATCGTACATTTGTTTAAGACATAATAAATATATAGTTTTACCTTCCATACAAGTATGGTGATTACGAACTGGGAACCTTGGTAGGTCGAGAAAGGGTTAATGCTACCACCCAATGCCATGTTATTGCTAGTCTGAACAAAACCTGGGCACCGCAAGTTGTAGCACCCAGTGTGCTGATAATCATCACTCTGCCATTATTGCCAAATTGCATGATAAACCAATAAACAAATTTAGATACTAGCAATGCAATAGATAAACTACATAGAAGGAAAAAAAAAGAGTTTGTCACTTACTGTCCAATAAACAAAGAGTCTTGGATTGTCATCTCCAAGTATTTGTGGGTATACCTGTTTGTTTTCCAAATGCAAATAGCAAAACAAAATGAACAAGATACAAATTGCATGCAACTTAAAATAACGTCATGAACTGCTTCTTTTTGTTAGTGATAACAGTGAGAGACTTACATGCCAACCAGCTTCAATGGTATTGAGACTTGAACTAGGACCCCCTATAATCCAAAGCTGAGACAAGCTAAACTCTTTAGCGTCCTGAATTTGGGGTTTCCATACGTTGATGGTTGCCTTTGCTCCGTAATATGCGTTCCTTCCAACAGTTGCATATGCATGCTAAAAATTTGTAAAAGAACACAAATCAAGAGAGACTAAATCAGATTTAAGAATGAAAAAAAATTATTATAAACTCAAAAATTTGCATAAGACGGACTCCAGAGAGGGGCGGCTGTCAGAACTCCATTGTGAAATGAGTTCAATTAACCTGAACTCCAAATTTGCCAACGCATAGTAACCATTTTGATTTTTATCACAAAAAAGCTCTTATTGCCTTAGTGCCATTATTTATGTCAGATTTTGCATGATATATCACTTTACGTTTCAAGTTTAGCATCACAATAATATATAAAATACATTTTCTCTCATTCCTTTTACATGGCTGACCAACTTGGTTAAATGTTTTTGGGGAAAGAATTACAATTATTGATGTTTTATTAAAAGGGATAATTTCATAAACCTCTTCTATGATTTTCAACAATTGCCCCTATCTCTTCCGAACTTTCTGAAATTACTGACCTCTTTAATCCGATGTGATTGAAAGACATGTTAAACAGGTGTAAAATGACAAATTTGACCTCCATGCACATACAAAAGGAAATAATGCTTCCTGAGGCTTCCCGAGGAAAAAAAAAAGAAAAAAGTGCTCTTCATTTGCTGTCTAGAACAAATTCACCTAAGAAGAATTTGCTCCCTCATCTAGTGGATTTCGACTGAAAATTTGCTTAAAAACTCAGATCTTGTGTCAGGAGCTACAGAAGAGCTAAAAAAAAAAAAAAACTAAACTTTTTCCCTCAATTTTCATGGTGTTTATGGCTGCTAAAAGCATATTCTTCTTGTTCATCATGCCTAAGGTTAATATGCTTGAAATATGACTTACTTATAGCTGATGTTGTGATGTTTATAGCCATCGATGAAAGGTGCGTGAAAGATGTTGCTATAATCATCAAACTTTTATGTTATTGAAGGCAAAAACTCGTTTATCCACTCTCACAGGAGGCCCAAGTCACTGCAGGATCGGATTAGGGATAGTGATGATAATGACTACCAACATAGAGATTATGAAGTTGCAGCTTTGGCTAATAATTTGAGACAGGCCTTTTGCTATGGCATATATAGCATTGGCAATATGGAGGAGGTCCTGTTCTTGCAGTGAACTACTTCTTCTAAATGTTTTTGCTTCATGATAGTCTTCTCCTGTGTTTTGACTTGCGAAATTAATACACAGTTGAAGAATTGATGGACCGAAGAAAGAATTCATGGACTGCAGAAAAATTTATCGTTTTACACATTTCAAAGGGGACAACTCAGACCAAATCAACAAAAAATCTTAACTATTGATATCAATGAATAAAGTTAAATACACATTTTTTATTCTTATTTAAGCATTTAATTTTCGAAATGAAACTTTATTATTCAAGTCCCTATTGGCATAGGATTCATATCATTAAGTAAATCTTCCTGTCCACTGTCATGAGATATGTCCCGATTAGTACTGATATTTGTTGATGTAGACATGTTATTATGGAATTTTGGACAACGGTATAACTGCCAAAAAATAAATAATTTTTTTAGAAAAGTAAAAAAATTTTACAGAAACTTGTTAATCTCTTACGAGAATTTGTCATTTTTTTTTGTCTTATTGTTCAGCACCATACTATTCTCTTGCAACTTTCCTATTTGTTATTGTCAGTTAACACATAAATGCGCTTATTGGTACCTCGTGAACAGGACCAGTAGTAGCAGGTGACGCATCAGATAAAGGCAGGTCAAAAAAGCTCTTGTGTTGCTTCTTTCCAAAGCTATCGATAGAGCTTGCTCTCATTATATCCTCTTTCTTTGTTCTCCTTATAGGAACGGTTCCCGTAGGACACCTCCCATTGAGATGCCATAGTTGAGTGATTGGTGTTGTGTTATCATTCATACCATCACCAAATAGTCCTTCTGGATAATCATTTGGCATCATCTGCAACATCCAGATGTTACTCCCGTATTCGAATTGGTGAAATCATACATTTGATATGAATTATGTATACTATAAAAAAGGATAACCTGAATTGTATGATTTTTCAGCAAAGGATGATCGAATGCTGGTTGATGAGAAATGAGAACGCAATCAATTATATCACCATCTGGACTCTGTAACAAAAGAATTTATGCATTAGTTATCAAGCAACCATTTGTTAAATTAAAATCAAGATACTTACTATTTGTTTATATGTTTACAGCAATAAATAAAGAAGAAACACATACACGCTCTGTGTGTATGCACAATTTATAATGACCAAATCAAACGTGGCAACAACACGACGGACTAAATTTCAATGAGGGAATATTTAAGTGGAACAAATGAATAAAAACTGAAATAAGAGGTGGATCTAAAATAAAATTAAGTCTAAAACATAAGCAAATAAAAGTGCAATCCTCTCCTTAAAAAAACACAAGCGTGAAACTGAGAGAACCTTGATGGACTTGACAGGTTTCTTGTTTAAGCTGTTCAAGATTTTCTTAACTTTGAGCTCTTCGCTTGGGTTGTCTAATCTTGAGGCCTCACCTACGCTCATCATGAGCAACAACAACATGAAACAATAAAATATATTCATGATCTTCACCTTGATATATTAGTGCTTCAAGTTAATTACGGTTAATAACTCGGGGTGCATTGTAGCCTTCATGATTTGGTGTATTTATAAGCTCCCCAAATTACATAAATTTGCAGGAAGGTATTGGTCAGCTGAAGGGGTCTTGCATGGCGTTCCACAAATTGGAATTAAATGTAATTAGTCAAGAATGAGACTACTTCATAGGTGTTCTATTATTAACAATTAAAGGCAAATGCATTATTAACTTGTAGACTTTCTTGTTCAGTGGACACTCAGGAAGATAGACTAAGGCTCCAAATCGGGCACCACTCGGCAGTGTCCCTTTTAACAAAGAAATGCCAATGAAAGTACACAAGTTGCTTAAAATATAACCAATGAAATTTCATTGCAATAAATGGAATGGCTAAGTGCAAATTAAAGTCTCAATAATTTTCCTTCTTAGTCACACCTTGCAACAAGTTTCTTGCCTGTTTCCCTGGGCCCTCTTACCGTAACATACGTACGACATACAAAAGGAACACGGGGCCTCGCAAGTGCCCGTTTACTTACGAAGACCAAGACACAAGTCTTTTACTCTTCAGTTTTCTGATTTATTTCCAAACCTATATACTATTAGGTTATTTAAGTAAATCCACTTTCAAACTAAATAGGGACTGAATAATAAATAGCTAAATTTATTTTGCGAAGTGACACCCCAATAAATGGAGCCATGGGCTACTTTGAGAATGCTTGAATTAAACTGCATCCCCAGACCATTCTTTAGTAACATGGCCACTCCTTATTCGAGAATTAGTGTGTTCACCATTATGTGTAGATAAAGCTGCGTAAGACCCTATGTGCAGTTTGTCACTTTTATTCCCTAACAAAAGAATTTTTTTTTTTTTTTTTTGGATGGGGGGTGGGGTTACTATTAACAAATCTTATCGTTCTTTCTAGCAAAAATTTAATATTAATAACTTTTATATACAATATGAATTTCATGAAATCTGGACGAAAATCAACTTTCGGTTCACAAGTTGCCACTATTTGCAAGTTGAACATCCGAACTAACTTTTTTGCCACTATTTGCAAGTTGAACATCCGAACTAACTTTTTTGCCACTATTTGCAAGTTGAACATCCGAACTAACTTTTTTGATCTTCTGAAATTGGGTGCCCTGTTTACACCATTTGTATTGCGAAACAGAGAGTTTATCTTTTGAGTAATGATCAAAAGTTTTAGTGTTAGTCAACGGCTTTGCGTGGACCTTAATGTTCTATCCGAGGCCAATTCACCGTGAAGCATACAGCAACCAAAAGAAAAAAAAAAAAATTTTCCGGCTTGTAGTAAGAAATCATGTTTTTACATAAAGAATTTCATGAAAAATTTACTCAATATTTGTTAAAATCAATTTCAATTGAAGGGCACAATTTCATTAACGGTTGGAGCACATTCAACAAAAAGCCAATTAAACCTTTTTTTTTTCTTTTGCTCTGGTCTAGGACATTGAGACGTAAAATAATAATTATTTCTTTACTAAATAATTTGTATATAATTTCTAGCTAAAAGCTAATATTGATAATTATTATAAGCAAATTATGCATATCAATATGTTTTCCTTCAGTATTTCGATGTCCGAAAGGAAATAAGAATTTAGAATCCCTAGTGTGGTTTTGTAATTGACAATTCAAAGTCAATCTTAAGTAAAATGCATCAAATTTTATTTCTCTAACTAATTTATTACATTTTTTAAAATAAAAGAACAAATCCATGATGTTTGCACAAATAATTCCATATTATTGTGTTGTTCCCTGTTCTGTCCAATGTAAGGTTATCAAGTGTTTTAGTTTTTTAGTATACTTTTCTTTATGAAAATGTACAACTGGGGAAATAGTATTCCAAGAGAGGAAGTAATTAGAGCAAAATTTGCCTCCAATTTTTGCATCTTTTAGAAATTTGCCTCCATAAGCAAAACAATATGAAATAAAACCCAATAGAAATTTTAAAATATAATTCAATAAGAAATCTGAAAACGTATTGATACTGACACTATTGTGAATTTGCATTCACAAGTGCTAAGTCGTTCATTGGAACTCCATTTTGCATAGGGGAATCTACTTAATCAGTTGCATTACAACCCTTTTTCCCTTACAAAGGTGAAATTGACTTCAGGTATATTTCTGAGCCCGAGAGTGGCTGTAATCATAGGGCCCTTCATGGGCATCTATGTAATTCTCACCCTTTGGGCCAGCTAGTAGATTAGAAAACTTTGTAGGGCTTAGATGTAATTTTGTCAAATTGATTTTAACCGAAAAGACTTAGGGCTTCCTTTTCATTTTCTTCTCCATTTTTCCTTTCCCTTCTTTCTCTCTAACACTTTCTCTCTCCATCATTGAAGAAGGTTTTGAGGGCTCTCTTTCTCACCCATTAGAGGAGGCCAATAGTAGGAGCATTGTAATTGTTTCCCAAGGTAAGTTTTACCTCAAAAACTCAAGTTCTTCCCTTGATTTGATCTAAATTATAATTGGTAGGTGTTTTGGATAAATTGTGTTTGGGAGAAACTTGTAGGATGCTATGTCCTTAATTTATGTTGTTGTGTGCGCTGCTATGTGTGGGAGTGTAAGTGAGTGAGTAATGGAGCTTTTGACATTGATGAAAAATGGGTATAGGATCTTGGGGATTTTTGTGTGATTTTGAGTAGGATTCATGATATGTGTTGTATAATGTGTTAATGTAGTGTTTTCTTGTCATACTATGCGATTTTGAAGTTGTATTAGTGTTTGAATGGTGTTGGATTGAGTTGAGAAGTCTTGGGTTTGGTTTTTAGTGTTGCAGGGGTTGCAGAGTTCGTGCCTGGGCTCATCCGCGATGCCATCCGCGCCGTGGATGAAGCTGCGACTCGTCAGGGTTGCCTCTCTGGGGTTATCCGCAGTGCCAGCCGTGCCGCGAATGGGACCCCTTGTGGCTCTAACCCAAGCCGCGGCTGGTACCGCGGCTGGATACTGTAGCTGAGCCGCGGCTTGCCTCTTTTTCTCGTTTTGGTGTGTTAAGTTAGGTTTAAGTCTCCATTATGATTTCTTGATAGAATTAGTACATGATACGAGTCTTATTTGTGTATTATAGGTGATGAAGATGTCTATCCCTATTCCGATTACCTAAATTAATCTTTGGATTGAGGTAAGTAGTATTTGATTCTCTTTGCTTTTGAAATGCATTTTGATAATGATAAAGCTTTGAAATGTTAATTTTCTATATAAGTGGGCTTAAGTTTGGTTATGTTGGTTTTGCTATAAAATGAGTACAAGTAGTTTAAAGAATTATTTGAATGAACATGTGATTGAGCTCTTGTATATGAAATGGATTGTGACGGGACTAGTTCCCTAATTTGGTGTTTGTAGAAAAATATTTGGATCGTACTAATCGGGTGATAGTTAGTTTTGAACTAGACCAACCGAGTGATAGTTAGTTTTGAACCGCGTTAACCGGGTTATAGTTAACAATTGGAATTCCAGAGTCATTTGTCTATTAACTACTTGAGTTCTCTTTTTCTTTGAATCGCATTATGACATGTTTTGAATCGTATGGTTTATGAATTGACCACGTATGATGAATGATGATTACTTTGATTTTGAATTGGAACTATCTATGTATGTGTAACAAGTTAAAGCTCCAAAGAGAACTTTTGCCACTTATTGGGTGATTATATCACTCACCCCATTTGTTTAACCTCGCAAGTGATGACTTTGTAGAAGGCGATTGGGGTGAATTTTGGGCCTCATAGTCATAGTTCGTATAGACACGAATGAGGTTATTTTTTAAAGTCTTGATGTATAGCCATACTTTTGGTATAAATTAGGTTATACATGTTTCTCCCTAGCTGTTTTTGTTATTGGGGGAAAAGAAAATGTAAAGGATGGTGTATATCTTTTGGTTATGAATGAAATGAATTCTTTGGGTATCTTTAGTATTCTTTGAGCTTTATATTGTGTTAGATAATGTTTTGTTTTGGTTTAGCCTTATGTCCTAACTTAACCTAGAGCATGGCAAGTGCCACGTCTCAGGCACAGGGCGTGACAGTGGCATAAATAGTAGAGCAAATGAGCCAAAAAAGGTCTAGTATTTCCTAATTGAGGAAAAATCAGTGTCATTGCCTCCAGGTTGCTCAAATTCTATCTTTTTAGAAATCCTTCCATGGTAAGTTACTGAATCAAAAGTGCTGCACAAGTAAGAATAAATGGAATACACTTTGGTAGAGGACACCAACAAATTAGCATGTTCACAAATGAAACTTTGACAGAACAATATTAGCACATACATACTCTTATTTGGAAAATTTTAGTGAGTGTGATAGAAGCAAGTCAAATTTTCAAAGTGCCAATTCAAAACACTTGTTGAAGCCCTAATACATAGGCACATCAGTTAGTTGAATTTGGAAGACAAAAAGACATGAATGTCTATAAGGCAAGCTCAATTCATACTGTATACTCGAATTCACCATCTTTTAAAGCAACTGAGAAGTGACATCCACCATAATTTTCAGTCAAAGAAGGAACTATTAATACAAGTTTCTCTCTCGGATTTGGGGCCTCGAACTTGGCTTCTTGTGTAGTAGAATTTTAACTTATCTTAACGGTCTTATCACAATAGCCATACGGCTTTTCTACTATAGAAATTCTAGACATGAAACTCAAGACCCTTCCAACCCCAATTCTGAAGGGTTTGAAGTACAAGTCATGATCAACGAAATCAGCATCAACTCAAACATTTCTTGTAAAATTAGACTAAGACACACTTCAAATAATAAGTAGAAATTCTTTTGCAAGTATATATGCATACGACAAACTTAAATTCATGTCCAAAGATGCTCAAAGTTAGATAGGAGAAACGAAACTTCAAGAACAGAAATTATATGCTATGAGAAGAGAAAATAGAAAAGGAAACTATGCGCAACTTGTTGAGGCAGTACTATATGAATAGCCAAGTTTTGGTTCCACACTTATTTTCTCTCGAAGTAGAACCATAGTCATTTTCTCCATCTATACTAAATTGAAAAGGGAAAAAAATAATATTAGCTTCATATCTATATCAGAGTAATGTTTATCAGTTTGAGATATAACTAAAACTTAGATATTTGAAAAACATTTGGCATCTCATTTTAAGAGGTCAATCTACATGCTTTTTCTCTCCATTTTAAGAAAGCTAACACCGAGGCTATACTTATAGAGCAAAATTCAAAGCCTCTAATTCAAGCAAATAATGTGCTGATTATATTAAAGAAAATTCAAACAAGTGACAACTAATTCCAAAACCATGTCAGAATTAACTTCATTACTATTATAGATTTTTTTTTTGGTAGTAGCAAGTAACTTTCATTACAAAGATATTATTTTAAATTTCAAAGATAATGAAATCCCTAGTTTAAACCAAAATACAACTTCATTTACACATATAAATAAAGATATAGTTAACTAGACCTTTTGTGAATAATAAAATCCAATTACTAACTAGTAACTGGAATATGGTAATTGTTCCTATTAACAAGAAGTCGAACCCTTTAATGATGAAAAATAGCTCAATATCTAAAAGATACATAGTAAATTCAAAATTAAAGAAATTTGATTAGTAAATTCAAAAGTAAAGAGATTTGATTTGATTTTTGTGTGGAAGTAGGAAAAGAGCGAGATGTTGGGTGTCAAACTAGCAAACTAAAATTTCCTACTCAATTAAATGTAAAGTGTAGTAATAAGTAGGGCCGTATCCAAGGGACTAGTCGATTTTTTTTCTTTTTCTTTAAAAACTAAAAATTAAAAGAGGGGGATTTTGAAATAACTAAACTAAAATGAAATCAAGAAATCTAGTAATGCAAAATTAATTTAAATGAAAAATAGTAGCTAAGCTCTAGTCAAAGGAATAATCTCCACTCTACTGTAAATTTAACTAATCATTGACTCAAAGATAGTTTTATACGTCCACAAATAAATTGGTTATGGTTGTTGAGAAACTCTAACAAGCTGCATTTTCTTACTGTGTTGGTAATCAAGGCAAGATTGCTAATTACTTTCCTAATCAAATGATAACCCTAGATAAGACCTTAGGATTTAATCATTCAACAGCTTTAAAAATAGAAAAGCTACCAACTCTAACTAGCAAATACCTAAGAGGCTTTGTTCAAATTAGATCATCTATGCCCATGATATAATCCAAAAGTCTCTATTACAATTGAATTAATCACTTGTCACTAATACTAAAACTATCAAACAATTACAGATTTGACGTTTTAGATGGCTATAGATTATCCAACAATTAAATAGTGCTCAATTATTTAACTGTGCAAAACAATCATACAAAGATGAACACAATCACCTTGGAATATATACAGAGAATAAATAAATACTCATAAATACAGAAATAATTAAAAATATTTAGATCTCACAGTATTGGATGAACCAGAGCTTCAATTATCCTTCGACTGGAATGAAACGTCTAATCACGTATTATGGAGTCAAATCTCCAAAAGAAAATTATAAGAAATTTTCTAGAGAAAAAGTGAGAAAACTAAAACTTCAAAACTAAGAGTCCAAAGCTACAAAAAATAAACAATACTTGATTCTTGTCCTTCATGTTCCGTTTTCTTTTCTTTGTTTCCTTTCAAAGTCAATTTCTTTCCTTTCTTCACTTTCTATTCTCACGACTCTTGTTCTTTACGAAGTTTTTTTTTCCTTGTCAATGCTAATTCTCACCAAGAGTTCTTTCCAATTGAGATTCATCACAAAAGGACAGTGGACCCCTCCACTTTTTGCCTTTTATCAAATAACGTTTCAAAATTCTACACCAAAACATGGTTAGACTATGGTCATGCTCTCTCATTCCAAGTCTTCTGTAATTTTGGCAAAATTAAAGCTTTTCTCCACAATATCCTACAAACAAGCCAAACACCAAGAAGTAAATAAATAGATAGATTAAACACCATCTTTGAACAAAATAGGGGAAAATTAAATACAGTATATATGACATTTTAGCTCTCTAACAAATTCCCCCACACCAAGACAATGCTTGCCCTTAAGCATTGAACCAATCCAAGAATACAGTCAAGATGCCAAATATTCATAGCAGAATAACTAGCATAAATACCTCCTTTCTCAACAATTTTATCAAAATCCAATATGCACAATATTCAACATCCTCACTAAGATTGTCAATGCAGTAACCATCAACGAGAGATAAAATAAGGTATCATTTAAGCATACATTAATATAATGGAAAGGTATTACCATAGGCTTGCACATATATCAACTCTCTACCACTTAATAAAGAACTTAATACAAAAATCAAAGGGCTTTCACAAAGGTTGTAATGGGGGTTGGGTCAAAGGCATGATAAAAGGGAAATTTAGGTGAAAAGTATCAAGGAAAATCTCACAAAATCACCACACGAGTATAATTGTTTTTTGCATGCAACCCCATTGCTTAGAGTTTATAATAATGTGAATATGCTAGGCAAGTATAATTACATATTGGGTTTTGCCCAACTATCACAACACAACACATATACACATCACACTTCACACATATTTTTGTATTTTTTTCACTTTTTCATTTTTTCTGCTTTTTCTCTTTTTTTTTATTTCAAACTTTTTTTTCTTCTTTTTTTTTTCTAAGCAAACATAAAAACTTGAAATACCTGCCTACAACTTTCTTTGATAAACACCTTGTAATGAGACTTTCAAATTCTTTTTTTTTATGCAATAAAATTAAGACACTCCTTTGATACACAGTTCAAAGAGAAATTTTAAGCATATTGGTTTTTGGTTAAAGTATGTGGCTAATAGCAAAGAAAAAGTCAAGGCTCAAAGGGTCTCACTAATGGTGATAAAAATCAAGGTATGTCTTTGTGATAGTAAAAAAGAGTTAAACCTAGGTGCCCTTATCATTTTAATGCATCAAGTTAAAAAATGTGGTCTCGATATGCATAATAGTGCAAGTTCTAGAAGATCCAATCCATGTATGAAAATCACTCAATCAAAGAAATAAAGCAAAAATGAATGAATGCTCTTATAGACTCAAGGCTCATAATAAAGGGTGGAACAATTCAAATCTTGCACATTTGTCATTCAACTCAATTATCAAGAAAAGTTAAATACTTAGACTAGTAAAATTCATGCTAATCATACTTGAATCTTAACTATGTGACAAAATTTTAAGACAAATAGTAAAGAGACCAAATTTGAACAAACCAGAGAAAAATTAATCAGCACAATATCCCCACTCCCCCACACCTAATTCATACTTTATCCTCAATGTAAAAAGATAATGAAAAAAATTGAAAAGGAGACTCCCCTAAATAGAAGCTAAGCACTAGAGGGAAGATAGGGAGGCGGCGTTTTGCAACATTGGGAGTAGAAAGCATGGAGTGTTGGTAGCACTGGATGGTTAAAGTAACTTTTAGTGGTGTGTGTCAACAAAAAATTATAGAAGACTATTGTTTGTAGAGGATGGATGCGCTCTATAACAATACGTCTTCTGAGTTGTTAAGTTTTGAACTTTCTGTGTACTGGTTGTAAGACGTGACCATGCTATACAAAATGAAGTCTTCTGGCTTGTTCTCATAACTTTCTTTGAGAGCCAACTATAAGGCATGGGCACACCTTAAAGGAAGTAGTCTTCTGTGACTTTTCAGTCTTCAAACTCTAGGCATATTGTGTATAAGATGTGACCACACTATACCAAATAAAGTCTTCTAACTTCTTCACAAAATTTTTCTTTAATAGATGTAACCACAAGGCGTGGGCACCCCTTAAAGGAAGTAGTCTTCTACCAAAACAAAAAGAATCAAACTCTCACACTTAAATATACAATAACTAAAAATGATGAAAATACCAAAATAAATTAAAGAAATTGGGTTGCCTCCCAATAGCACATTTGTTTAACATTTGTGGTTGGACTTATTGCTTCCCTATCCACCAAGGTCAAACAGATATCCAAGTTCTTGAAATTGCAACAACCTCTGCTCTCCCTATCTATCCATCTTATCAAAACTCTTTATTGCTTCATGGAGAGGTGTCAAATATAGATTATTGCCTGCAAAACAAAATGTAAAGGTTTTTTTTATCAAAGATTGGCAAAATAAAACCAAACACTTCACCTGATATTTGAAACCTAGATTAATCATTTAACCCTTCAACATATTCCTTCAACTTTTGATTCAAGGTCAAACTATCAGTCTCTTTCTCAACATGCTCGTCGATAGCAGTCTTCACACCGTTAAGTTCAAAAACATCTTGCAATTTAGGCACCTCATCATTAATCTTTCCCACTTTCATCATAAATTGCTGCAACTCAATAGAATCATAATTAACATTTTCATATTTGGTCACAGGTGTCTCTTCTAGAGTCTCCTCTTTACCATCAGGATATGTGGTTATTTACGACAATTTATTAGCTGCCAATGCTTATATGCCACTTTTGAAAAAAAAAATCTTTTTTTTTTTTTCAAAACGTAAGCTCACTTAAATCTATATTTTTTATTCTTTTCAAAAGTTATTTTCCCTTATTACAACGATTTGTTCCTCTTACACTTAGCTCAATTTTCTCTCACTTCTCCATGTTCAACCTATTTTCTCTTACTCCATATTCAACTTCTTCTCTCTGTACCATTTTTGCTCCTCTCTGCCTCATTATTGCTGCGATTTTCAACATCATTTTATCTTCTTTGCTGTCTAAAGCTACTTTATTCATCCTTATCAAGTAATTTTGTTAATTAAAGTCACTACGAATTTCACTATGATTTTTCCCCAAAATTTTTACCTAATTTTTTCTTCAAAATTTGTTAAATCTGAATATAGATTTGCCTTTGCATGTTCTTCATTCTCAATCAATTCTAATTTTCAAATGTAGATTTTACTTCAATTCTACTATAGTTTAATTAGGTCAAATTGGAGATAACTGAGCTAATTTGACTACTTTTAAGCTCAAATTATTGTAGATTGTTGCTCGGTCTATATCTAAAATTGAATTCTTCACTTCTATTTTCCTTTCTAAGATTAATTTTGAAGACCTATTTTGGCTCTCTAGAACCTCTCTAGTTGCCGCTGGAGATCGTCATGGTCACCGCTGGATCCACATGCATTTGGTCTCATTAGTCCATTGACCTCATTTTTTATTCTCTCCTCATTCAACGTTTGAGGTAAGACTCTGCCTAACCCTTTTTTATTTTTTGCGTTTTGATGTTGATAATTGTATTTTCATCCTGTTTTGATATGACTCCAGTTTTTGCAAAATTAGATAGTAAAGAAATAAAACTATATGGTAGCATTGACATAGTTTGATCCCGATGCAATCGATGCTAAATTTTTAACATTGACTTGGATTGTTCCTTTGGAACTATTTGTGCTTCCTTTTTCCTTTTTACTTGTTCATTAGCTAGTGCTTCAAGTTAAGATTTGAAAATGTACTTTTGCTTTGGTTTGGAAGAGTAGGATATGTGCTAATTGTAGCCACTCCTACTCATGTAGATTTGGAACTTGCTGTAAATAGTTCTTTTATCAATGTATTTTGACAATGGGGCTTCTGTAATGCTACTTGCTTCATTTGGTTTGTCTTTAGACTAGATATTTGAAAGATGCTAGCATTATCTTTTATAGCTTGGGTACATATGAAATGAGTTAAAAATTGATAATTAGCTACTTGTTAAAAGTCCTGAAAGTAGGGAAACCTCACTTTAATAGTAAAGTACAAAATCAAGTTTTATAAAGGTTTTATAAGTCATTTATTTTTTAATGGCAAGCAAATACCAACCTTGATGATTCTTTTACAAGCTATATTTTGAGAAGGCTGAACAAGCACTAGAGAAAAAGGAAACAAACCACTAAAAAAAGGTACTACCTTCCATTTAGAAAAGACAACGAGATGTTGGTAACATGTCCAAATCCTAGAATTGAGGAAGATCAATGGCTCATACTAGTTAATTACAAGCAACTAGAGGCTATCAAGGTAGTTTTTTACTTGAAATTTATTTTTTTCTTTTATTTATCTCCCATCATTTTAACCTAAAAGGTTAGTAACACTTGGTTTTTTTTTTTTTTGGTTCAAGAAACGTAGTAAAAAGAATAAGAAAAATCGCAAAAAGCAAAGTATGGGACACACAATAGCTCATAAAGGTCTTGCACGCCTAAAAGGAGAGGTAATTCAAAACTTCTAGTAGTTTTTTATGCATAATATTAGATTAACCGATTTTCATTCATATAGTTATGAGCAAAAAAAGGAAGCACCACCTTCAAAGCTTGATGTGTTTGTGAGATCACGAACATGAAAAAATGGACGGCCAGTTGACAAAGGTTTTGCTATCAAGATTGTAAGTATAAGAAATTCATTTTCCTACCGTGTAATCATTTTTTCCTTGAATATTATATTTGATACACTATTCTAAGATTTTAACATTATAAGCAAGCTTAAAAGAAAACGTGGACAAGTTGCATGAATATTCAAAATTGGACAGTGTTATCTTGGATGGGATTGATGATGAAGCTTTTGGAAAGGAGAAACCAAGTCGCATACATACTTTTGGTCTAGGACGTCCTCCAGCTCAAGTTTATGAGTTAGAATCCGAGCAATCAGACACAAAAATAAAAGCATTTGAAGATAAAGTTAATGCTTGTGTCAGTTTGAGACTTGTTGAGTAGAAGAAAACATGAGAACTGAAATCGAAGAAAATATTGACAATTCCAAGGAGGAATGGATAGCTAATCTAGAAGGTATGTGAGCTCATCTTAAGTCATGTCCTATTCTACGTCCTACTCATCAAGTAATGATCAAATTTTTTTTTAATATATAACATATCTTAACAAATATGGCAACAACTTGATTTTATGTCCTATACTTGTTTTTCTTATCAAGTACCAAAGTCATCATCAAGCTCACATCAATTGGGATATTCAAAGCATGGGACACAACAAAATCAAACTCAGTCTTAGATGTCATGCAATTTATCTTTATCCAAATAGGTATGTATATATGTTTCGCATTGTGATTTTTTATGTTTAGAGTAGATCTCAAAGTTTCTTTTGTTCTATAGTTCTTTCGTTTATTTGAGCATTTATGAATGTATAAATGAGGCCTTGTGGAGTGAAGTTGAAGCTAGTTGAGGTTTAGATTTTTATTCTATTGTTGTTTTTTCAAGAGGTAGCACAGATTGGTGGTTGATAGTAATACTTTAAGTTGTTGAATAATGATAAATAGAGTGTTAAAAATGTGATGATGAGGCAATGATGCGAGTTATTAATATTCTATATATAGTCATTCAAAATAGCAAATGACCTATTCCATTGGCTATTGTAGTGGTAAACAGTAAAATTTGCAATTTGTACACTTGCTTTGCAGTTATATAGGCATGTTGAAGACTTCTAAGATAGTTAATATGCGAAGAAGTTCCTAGAGTTACAGCCATACTTATACAGCCATTGGCAGATAGTTAATATTCTGAAAACTTCTAGAGTTACGTTATCCATTGGAAGGGAAAGCATGCTAATACAGCCAGATTTCTATAGTGGATAGTGCATCACTAAGATGTGCAGGCTACTTATTTTGTCTCTTAGGCTAAAAGGTTAACAATTGTACAAAAGTTTGTAGTTGTATGTACTCTAGTCTTTTAAGATGAGGCCTTTTGCAACCATGCAGGGTTACCATATGAGAGATGTCATTTCCAATTTTCTTGTCAAAGGGAATTAATATGCAAATGTTGATTTATTGCTTTCTGAAATGGCTTTTTCTGATGTTAATAGTGCTTACGACCCATATTAATGTGCAAATCTCAAACTTTTGATACATCTTCAATTCCTAGAATGATTCTGTTGATTACATACTTTTCTTGGAAATAGGACAGAGATGTTTATAGAACTCCATTTGATTATATCCATGGGCTTAGTGGTCTTGCCTTGCGATTTAGCTTCTAGTTATTCATGGAGTTCTTATTCAATTTCTCATTTATTACTTCTCTATTCTCCTTTTATAATGCAATATTTTTCATGCTTATATTCTGATCAGTCTCAAATGCCAAGCCATCCATCTTTGTCCAAACAAGTATTGATTATCTCAATGATCGGATGATGTTGTTATTTCTGCATTAAATGACTTAAAGTTTGACGTGATTTTGTTTAATATATGGCAGAGGCGTCATGCGAAAAAAAAGGCAAAGCATAAGCAAGGCAAAAAAGTTTGTTGATGACTAGCTAACCACTAATACATTTTGCTAAACCATGTTTATTGAGATGAAATGTAGTTTTTGCTTCCAAATTCTTGACTTTTGGATTTCCTCTTTAGGATAGTTTGATGTGTTGTTTGATATTTTGATGGAATTCATGACTTCATCTTTCGGTACTTATCTTGTATATTCTATCTACGAACAAATTGGTGAAGATGCTTCCTTGTGGGTCATGTTACTATTCTTGTTATTTACAAACCTTTATGACTTGATACAATTGCTAATCATGGGGTTAGATTTAGACATGAATTTATAAATATTATATTTCAAATATTTGTTTTAAATAGGCTAAATTTTTGGACATATAATTTTTTGATATGTTTCATATCATTGTTTGAAATAGGATAAATTTTTTGCTGACAAATATTTTATGTTGGTAAAAGTGATAATTATAATATTACCAACATTTTGAAGAATGTTAGTAATTTAACGGCGAAGTAACAATGACATAAACTAAAAATTGTCGTAAACATTGCCGATAGCATTTATACCGGCAAATTTCTTGGCACAAAAAAATCGCCGTTAATTAATTTTGCTGGCACATTTTTTCCTCATTGCCGGCAGGTTTTTTTTTTTTTTTTTTTTTTTGCCACCATAGGCTGATTTTCTTGTAGTGTAAATTGTTAAAAATTCAGCTATGATTGCCCTTTTTTCTTCTTGTGATGGTAGATAGAGCATCTTTTCGAGCATCTCACCTCCTCATCAAATTGATAGTATTTGCATCCTTCTCCGTTTCCACAATCAATTGGAAAGATGATTGTTCCAATCTCTGCTACACCAAATATTTGAGTTCAATTGCCAACTGACCTATATAATTCTACAAATTTTTAATACTAGCCATTGTCTCTTACTGGAATTGCAATATTTCTGTAGCTAAAGACGTAATGCTATCGTCTAAAGATGAACCATAATTTGAGTCTTGAGCAACTGTGGGTCTAGGAGTGTATTGTGACTGATTGACTTGTTGAAAGTATAGGTAAGGTTGAATAGAAGTCTGTTATGTGTATGGATCCCCATATTCATAATTTGTATGATCCATCCATCTTGGATTATATGCATATGAATAAGGATCATATCACCTTTGTGATGGCCTTGGGAATCCTCCAATTGTTTTTGCATGCCCATTCGAACCATCTTGAACTGTGAGGCACATGCAAGTTGAAGGATCCGAAGCATAGCAAATTCCACAAGTTTTTGCTTGTTGCCATTGCCCAACAGTCAATTTTTCAATCAAGGAAGTTAGAGTATCTAAATGTTTGTCAATAGAATAAATGCTTACCTCATTGACTATTCTTGAGGAATAATCAAATTTTGTGCTAAACTGCTGAAAGTCCACCGCCATGTCTCAAGATTTAAGAAGATAGAAATAAACAACTAAAAACAAAAACAAAAAAAATCAAAAACACAAATTTTCTATATATATACCAATTTCCCATATGAGAAGAATGAGACATAACCAGAAAAAATACGACAAAAAAGTAAAAAGAAATAAATAAATCACGGCACCAGTCCCCAGCAACAACGCCAAAATTTGTTGGGTATCAAACCAGCAAAATAAAATTTTGCTACTCAATTAAATGAAAAGTGAAGTGTAGTGATGAGTAGGGTCGTATCCACAGAGACTAGTGGATTTATTTTCTCTTTCTTTAAAAAGTAAAAATTAAAAGAGGGGGATTTTGAAATAACTAAACTAAAATCAAATCAAGAAATCTAATATGCAAAATTAATTGAATGAAATCAAATAGTAACTAAGCTCTAGTCAAAGGAATAATTTCTACTCTAGTTCAAATTTAACTGATCATTGACTCAAATATAGTTTCAAACATTCACGAATAAATCGACTATGGTTGTTGAGAAGCTCTAACAACCTACCTTTCCTTACTGTGTCAGTAATCAAGGTAAGACCGTTAATTACTTCCCTAATCAAATGATAACCCTAGGTAAGACCTTAGGGTGCAATCATTCAACAGCTTTAAAACTAGAAAAGCTACGAATTCTAACTAGCAAATGCCTTAGAGGCTTTGTTCAAATTAGATTATCTATTTTCATAACATAATCCAAAAGTCTTTATCACAATTGAATTAATCACTTGCCACTAATACTAAAACCATCAAACAATTACAAATTAGATGTTTTAGATGGCTATAGATTATCCGACAATTAAATAGGGGCCAATTATTTAACTGATGCAAGAGCATCCATGGATGAATAGATTCAAGAAGATGACCAAGCGTCCATGACAAAGGGACCAATTACAAGAGCGAGGGCTAAGCGTTTCAAAGACCAACTTCAATTGTTCATACAACAATTTCATTTACAAGCTGAAACTCCCATGCCATTTGAAGAAGTAAACCAACGAAGATCTAGAAAGTATTGCATGATTCAAGCGGAAGAAAATGGATTAATTGAAGAATTCAAAATTGGTGAAATTCCAGAAGAAAGAGTGATCCGCGGATTCTCATCCGCAGACCAGTTTTGATGAACTGTGGACCCCTTGACCCGCAGATCAATTTCAAAGAGTTTTTTTGATTTGTGAGAACAGAGATATGCGGACGATTTTGATGAACCGTGGATCCCTTGACCTGCATATCAACTTTAGAGAGTTTGAGACATCTGTGAGAACAGATGTTACGGTGTTAAATTGACATATTTATTGTAATTAACTTCCCCTTATTTTGGTTAAGAATTGTGTTTAATACTTCCATTTATTCACTTTTTGATATTTGGCCTTAATATAGGAAATTGTGGAAAAATGTTCTAAATTCGTCTAAAATTCTAGAAGACTATGTCTGATAGAGCGTGACCACGGGCTACTGGTACTGCTGTGCGGAATTCTGGACGTGGATTAGAAGAAATTTGCAATTGGAGGGTCTCACTTTCTTTTATGTGGTGAATCTGAATTGGGAAGAAGTTAAGAAGGAATTAGAGTTGATTAGAAAAGATGAATCTTTCCAAAAGGCAAAGATTTTACAAGGAAATTGAGTTGGAGAAGGAAACAAAGAGCAAAAAGGAAAGAAGGAAGAGAAAAAGAAAAGAAACGTGCAAAAACAAAAAGAGAAGACATAGGGGAATGCAATTTTCAGCAGAAACGCACGTAGCTTTGCAGAAAAATTGAAGAGCCTTTAAGTTTTAGTCTTAGTCTTCTTTTAGTTTTAGTTTTTAGTTTTTCTCTCTTCTCTCTCTAGAACAAATTCTTGTTATTTTTCTTTTGGTATTTGAAGACTATTTTATCTAGTTGAAGGATAATTGAAACTTTGGTTCATCTATTACTGTGAGATCTAATTGTTTTTATTATTTTTTGCGTTTTTGGATATTTATTTATTCTCTGTTTAATTCCAAGGTGATTGTGTTCATTCTTGTGTGATTATTTTTGCGCAGTTAAATAATTGGCCACTATTTAATTGTCAAATAATCTAAAGCCATCTAAAACGTCAAATCCGTAATTGTTTGATAGTTTTAGTATTAGTGGCGAGTGATTAATTCAATTGTAATAGAGACTTTTGGATTATATCACGGGAATAAATAATCTAATTTGAACAAAGCCTCGTAGGTATTTGCTGGTTAGAATTGGTAGCTTTTCTAGATTTAAAGCTGTTGAATAATTGAATCCTAAGGTCGTACCTAGGGTTATTATTTGATTAGGGAAGTAATTAACGGTCGTACCTTGATTACCGACACAGTAAGGAAGATGCAGGTTGTTAGAGCTTCTCAACAACCATAACCAATTTATTCATGAACGTAGAAATTTATTATTGCATCGAGGATCAGTTAAATTGAACCAGAGTGGAAATTATTCCTTTGACTAGAGTTTAGGTTTTATTTGATTTCGTTTGACTTAATTTTGTGTTTTTTCCTTTGAGTTTCTTAAGTTTAAATTTCTTTAATTTAATTATTCTCCAAACCCCCCGTTATTGTAATTTGAAATAAATAAATCGATCAGTCCCTGTGGATACGACCCTACTCACTACTATACTTGAGTATATTTTTCTTAGAGTAGGAAATTATTTATTTTGCTGGTTTGACACCCAACAAATTTTGGCGCCGTTGCCGGGGACTGGTGCCTTGATTTATTTATTTCTTTTAACTTTTTTTTTTTTTGGTATTTTTTCTGGTTATGTCTCGTTCTTCTCATACGAGAGAATTGGAACATATCTAGAAAATTTGTGTTTTTGATTTTTTGTGTTTTTGTCTTTTTTCAATTATATATTTCTATCTTACTTAACTCTTGAGACATGGCAGCAAATTTTCAGCAGTTTAGCACAACATTTAATTATCCCTCTAGGACGATCAATGAGGTAAGCATTTCTTCTATTGATAAACGCTTAGATGCTCTAACTTCTATGGTTGAAAAGTTGGCTGCAGGGCAATGGCAACAAGCTCCGAATCATTCAATTGACACGTGTCGCACACTTCAATATGATTCGAATGGATATGCACATGCATTTGGAGGATTCCTAAGGCCATCACAAAAGGCGATATGATGCTTATTCCTACACATATAATCCACAATGGACGGATCATGCAAATTTTGACTATGGGGATTCATACACATATCAGCCTTCTATTCAACCTGACCTATACTTTCAACAAGTCAATCAGTCATCATACTCTCCTAGACCCACAATTGCTGAAGATTCAGATTATGGTTCATCTTTGGAGGATAGAATTACGTCCTTAGCTACAGAAATGTTACAATTCCAGCAAGAGACAATGGCTAGTATTAAAACTTTGCAGAATCAGATGGGTCAGTTGGCAATTGAATGTAATTGTTTGGTGCAGCAGATATTGGAACAATCATTTGTCCAAACGATTGAGGAAACGGAGGAGCATGCAAATATTATCAATTTAGAGACTGATGAGGAGGTTGAGATGCCTGAAAAGATGCTCCATATACCATCACAAGAAGAAGAAGAGGCAATCATAGCTGAATTTTTAGCAATTTATGATGGTAAAGAGGAGGCTGTAGAAGAGACACCTGTGACTAAAGAGAAAGATGTGAATTATGATTCTATTGAGTTGCAGGAATTTGTGACTGAAGAGGGAAAGATTAATGATGAAGTGCCTAAATTGCAAGGCATGTTTTTGAACTTAACGGGGTGAAGATTGCTATCAACGAGCATCTTGAGAAAGAGACTGATAGTTTGACCTTGAATCAAGAGTTGGAAGAATATGTTGATGGTTTAAATGATCAATTCGTGTTCCAACAATTAGGTGAAGTGTCTGGTATTATTTTGCCAATTTCTAATGAGAAACCTTTACCTTTTATTTTGCAGGCAAGCAACTCTCCATGAAGCAATAAAGGATTTTGACAAGATGGATGGATGGGGAGATCATAGGTTGCTGCAATTTCAAGAACTTGGATATCCATTTGATCCTGGTGGATAGGGAAGAATAAGTCTAGCCAAAGACTTTAAACAAAGGCGCTATTGGGAGGCAGCCCAATTTCTTTAATTTACTTTAGTTATTTTCATCATTTTTAGTTGTTTTAAATTGAAGTATAAAGTTTGATTATTTTTCAGTTTTGGCAGAAGACTTGTTTTTACAGACCGTGATCACGTCTTACAGTTCAGTATAATAGCAATTTAGAAGTTTGAAAATTTCAAAAGACTTCTTCCTTTATGCCGTGACCACGCCTTGTGAGTTCACCACTTAACGACATGTCACGTGAAAAAGTCAGAAGACTTCATCTGGTAAGACGTGATCACGTCGTATGCACACTGTGTGGATAGGTTGACGACGGTAAAATTCAGAAGACATTTTCCGTTATGGCGTGACCACGCTGTAAGGAGATTAGTCTTCTGATCACTGTAAGGTTGTGAAACCTTTTTGACGTGCAAAAGACTAGAAGATATCTTCTGTTATGATGTGACCACGTTGTAAAAGTATAAGTCTTCTGCCAGAATCTCTTTAGATGTATAACCTATTGCTCAGACGAATCGACCTCTAAAGAAGAAATCAAAGGCGCCTCCACTTCCCAACTCTTAGCTTCTATTCAGGGGAGTTCTCGTTTTAATTCTTTCTTTATTACTTTACATTGGGAACAATGTAGGAGATAGGTGTGGGGGAGTGGGTACTTTTTGGTACTCTATTTCTGATGATTTACTTCTTTTTGATCACTTGATTTCTTCTAGTTTAGTTACTTTGAATGTCTTTTCTCGGTTCCTTTGTTTTTGGTCAAGTCTTTGTTTTATAGTCAATACTTCAAGTATGATTAGCATGAATTTAACTAGCTTAAGTATTTAACCTTTCTTGACAATTGAGTTGAATGAAAAATGTGCAAGATTTGACCTATTTAACCCTTACTTGTGAGCTTTGAAGCCTATAAGAGCAATTCATTCATTTTTGCTCTAATTCTTTGATTGAGTGATTTTCATACATGGATTGGATATTCTAGAACTTGCACTGTTATACATATCGAGATCACATTTTTGAATTTAATGCATTAAAATGATAAGGGCACCTAGGCTTAAACCTTTTTGACTATCAGTAAAGACATGCCTGGAATTTTTATCACCATTAGTGAAGCCCTTTGAGCCTTAACCTTTTCTTTGTTTATTAGCTACATAATTTATCCAAAGACCTATTTATTTGGACCTTTCTTTTTGAACCGTGTATCAAGTGATTGTCTCAATTTTATTGCAAAAAGATTTGGAAGCTCCATTGCGAGGTGTTTGTTAAAGAATGTTATTGGCAAATGCAAGTGTTTCAAGTTTTTGTGCTTATTTTGAAAAGGAAAAAAAGAAAAAAAAAGCAGAAAAAGAAAAAAGAGAAAAGAGAAAGAAAAAAAGTGAAAAAAGTGGAAAAAAAATACAAAAATATGTGTGAAGTGTTTTGTACATATGTGTTATGTTGTGATAGAAGGGCAAAGCCCGAGATGTAATTGTCACTTGCCTAGATGTTCAAACGTATGATAAACACTTAGCAATGGAGTTACATGGAGATGACAATTATACTCATGTAATGATTTGTGAGATTTGCTTTGATACCTTACACCTAAATTATCCTTTTATCATGCCTTTAACCTAAGCCCCGTTACAACCTTTACAAAGACCCTTTGATTTTTGTATTAAGTTCTTATTTTAAGTGGTGGAGAGTTGATATATGTGCAAGCATATGGTAATACCTTTCCATTGTATTGATGTGTGCTTCAATGATATCTTATCTCCTTATTCTTTGAGGGTTGAGTGACTATATTGAAAATCTTTGTGAGGATGTTGAATCTTGTGCATTTGAATTTTGACAAAATTGTCGAGAAAGGTGGTATTTTTGTTAGTTATTCTGCTATGAATATTTGGTATCTTGACTGTATTCTTGGATTGGTAGAATGCTTGAGGACAAGCATTGTCTTGGTGTGGGGGAATTTGTTAGGGTGTTAAATTGACATATTTATTGTAATTAACTTCCCCTTATTTTGGTTAAGAATTGTGTTTAATACTTCCATTTATTCACTTTTTGATATTTGGCCTTAATATAGGAAATTGTGAAAAAATGTTCTAAATTCGTCTAAAATTCCAGAAGACTATGTCTGATAGAGCGTGACCACGGGCTACTGGTACTGCTGTGCAGCATTCTGGACGTGAATTAGAAGAAATTTGCAATTGGAGGGTCCCACTTTCTTTTGTGTGGTGAATCTGAATTGGGAAGAGGTTTAGAGAGAATTAGAGTTGATTAGAAAAGAGGAATCTTCCAAAAAGCAAAGATTTTACAAGGAAATTGAGTTGGAGAAGGAAACAAAGAGCAAAAAGGAAAGAAGGAAGGGAAAAAGAAAAGAAACGTGCAGAAAAAAAAAGAGAAGACATAGGGGAACGCAATTTCTAGCAGAGAACAGCACGTAGCTTTGCAGAAAATGAAGAGCCTTAAGTTTTAGTCTTAGTCTTCTTTTAGTTTTAGTTTTTAGTTTTTCTCTCTTCTCTCTCTAGAACAAATTCTTGTTATTTTTCTTTTGGTATTTGAAGACTATTCTATCTAGTTGAAGGATAATTGAAGCTTTGGTTCATCTATTACTGTGAGATCTAATTGTTTTTATTATTTTCTGCGTTTTTGGGTATTTATTTATTCTCTGTTTAATTCCAAGGTGATTGTGTTCATTCTTGTGTGATTATTTTTGCGCAGTTAAATAATTGGCCACTATTTAATTGTCAAATAATCTAAGGCCATCTAAAACGTCAAATCCGTAATTGTTTGATAGTTTTAGTATTAGTGGCGAGTGATTAATTCAATTGTAATAGAGACTTTTGGATTATATCACGGGAATAAATAATCTAATTTGAACAAAGCCTCGTAGGTATTTGCTGGTTAGAATTGGTAGCTTTTCTAGTTTTAAAGCTGTTGAATAATTGAATCCTAATGTCGTACCTAGGGTTATTATTTGATTAGGGAAGTGATTAACGGTCGTACCTTGATTACCGACACAGTAAGGAAATGCAGGTTGTTAGAGCTTCTCAACAACCATAACCAATTTATTCATGAACGTAGAAATTTATTATTGCATCGAGGATCAGTTAAATTGAACCAGAGTGGAAATTATTCCTTTGACTAGAGTTTAGGTTTTATTTGATTTCGTTTGACTTAATTTTGTGTTTTTTCCTTTGAGTTTCTTAAGTTTAAATTTCTTTAATTTAATTATTCTCCAAACCCCCCGTTATTGTAATTTGAAATAAATAAATCGATCAGTTCCTGTGGATACGACCCTACTCACTACTATACTTGAGTATATTTTTCTTAGAGTAGAAAATTTTATTTTGCTGGTTTGACACCCAACAACAGAGATCCACGAGTCACTGTTCATTGCCACCTGCAGATCCCACCACCTACGGATCACCCTTGGTCAAAGTCGGTTGCAAATTTTGACCAGAGTTTTTGTTATGTAATTTAGTCTTTTCTAGTCATTTTCGTGTGTTAGAGTTTCAGATTAATGGCCATGTATAAATACTTATCTTGTAGTTACTATTCATAGAATTTTGTGAAGAGTTATTCAAGAAATTGAGAGCTTTCTCTCTTTTGGCTTTCTAGCCTTCTCAATTGGAATTCTTAGGGTTAATACTGGGGATTTCAAGGGTTGGCTTATCATTCAAGAACCGCACTTGATTGTGACTCCTTCTGCCAATAGTTTTGGTACACTAATTCGTACAAATTTGGGTTGAGATAATATCAATATTGTTCAAGTTTGTGAGGGTTAGAGAGGTCAAGACGCTTCTATCCTTTGAATCTTAAACTAGTCTCAACTTTGATCTTGGGTTCGTATCATTTAATTGTGGAAAACAATCATACAAAAAATGAACACAATCACCTTGAAATTTAAACAAAGAAAAGAAAAATACTCATAAATGCAAAAATAATTTAAAATATTTAGATCTCGCAGTGTTGGTAGAACTAGAGCTTCAATTATCCTTCAACTAGAATGAAATGTCTAATCACGTATTATGGAGTCAAATCTCCAAAAGAAAATTATAAGAATTTTTCTAGAAAAAAAAAGAGAGAAAACTAAAACTTCCGAGCTAAGAGTTCAAATCTATAGAAAATAAATAATGCAGATGTTCCCTTCCTTGATTCTTGTCCTTCACGTTTCTTTTGCTCTCTTTGTTTCCTTTTCAAAGTCAATTTCTTTTTCTTCTTCTCATTCTATTCTCACAACTCTTGTTCTTTAGGAAGATTCTTTTGCCTTGTCAATACTAATTCCCACCAAGAGTTCTTTCCAATTGAGATTCATCACAAAAAGGGAAGTGGGACCCATTTACTTTTTGCCTTTTATCAAATCACGTCATGTTTCAAAATTCTGCACCAAAACATGGTTAGACCGTAGTCACGCTCTATCATTCCAAGTCTTCTATAATTTTCGCAAAATTAAAGCTTTTCTTCATAATTTCCTACAAACAAGATCAAACACCAAGAAGTGAATAAATAGAAAGATTAAACACCATCTTTGACCAAAATAGGAGAAAATTAAATACAGTATATATGACATTTTGGCTTTCTAACACAAGACAAGTGTCTGCCCAATTATCCATTGCTATGATTATGCTAATCGACAAAAGTAATTACTTGCAAAGATACTTGGGAACAAAGTAGCCAAATGCTTAATTTTCACCTGTTCCACTAGGTGGCATTTGATAAAACTAAAGTATAAAGTTTGAATTTTGAAATTTGAAATTTAAATAATGAACCCTTAAGCTATTGAATAAATACAGTTACATATATTTGATAATTAACTACATTTAAATATCTTACTTGGTAAATATAATAATTTTATGTTAAATTAATGAAATAGTGTAGAGATCGTGTATTTGAGTGAGAGATAGAAAGGGAGAGAGAGAATGTGTGTGTGTGCGTGTGTTTGTGCGCGCGCATTTGTGTGTGAGAAAAAGAGCAAGTGTATATGTGTTCAAGAGAAAGTACGTGTACATTTATGAAAATGTATAAGTATAAAAGAGAGAGCGTACAAGTGTGCGAAAGATGAAAAAATTTAGGCTAAAATCCACTTTGCACCCTCTAAGTTAGATCGGATTCTCACTTTGCTCCATAAGCTTTAATTTAGATAGACTACACCCTCAACTGTTCAAAATATTCCATTTAAGTTCAATCATTGGTGGTGTCAACCAAACTAACGGAATTTAGGCGCATGCTTGCAATGACTAGACTTAAGCGGAATATTTTGTATAGTTTACTGTGCAATCTATCCAAAATTAATGCTATCAATAGTTGGACTTAAATGAATGTTGCACGCACGCGTCTAAGTTCCGTTAGTTTGTTTGACACCATGAACGATTGGACTTAATGAAATGTTTTGGACAATTGAAGGTTCAATCTGTCCAAAATTGAAGTTTAGGATGCAAAGCAGAAATCTAATATAAGTTCGGGGTGCAAATTGTATTTAGGCCAAAAATTTATGTTTTTAAGTATGTGCATGAGGGAGCGGGAGAGAGAGAGAGAGAGAGAGAGTGTATATGTATATGTGAGAAAATGATAATATCTCTATGTGTGTGTGTATCGTGTGAGTGTATATGCGAGAGATTGTACATGTGAGAGAGAGAGAGACTATGTGTGATAGAAAGTGTACAAAGAATAGTGTGTGTGAGCACGCACGCGAATGAGAAAATAAGTCTATTTGTGTGAAGTTTGTGATAGAGAGAGTGAGAGTAAGAGGAAGAGTACGCATGTGTGAAAGAAAGTATATGTGTAATAAAAGAAAATCTATGTAAAGTATGTGTGTAATAGAAAAAAGTTCATGTACTTATACATGTGTAAGAGACTACATGTATGTATAATTGCAAATCCGAGTGTGTGTATAGGCGTGTGTGAAAGAACGTGTGCATGCACAAGTGTGTAAGAGTGTGTATGTGTGTGTGTGTGAGAGAAAATGCCTGTGTGAGTGCATGCAAGTGCATGGAGGGTGTGTGCGCCTATGTACGAGGGAGAGAATGTATTACATATGTTCAAATTTTAGCAAATTAAGTGAAAAATTATCACTTAAAAATATGTATACAAATTAAATGGTGGCTAATATATTAAATGGTAGAGGAATTTTATTATCAAATAAAGGTCAATGTATTAAATGGTATCAAGCATGTTGAATTGAAAAAGCTCTTAGTTAAGTAATTTTTAGCATTAAGTTTAGCTAATATCCTCTAAAGAAAACTAGATCCAATTATTAAACTAAATTAGACACAGTTATTAAGCTAAATAATATTTCATATTAAAGGCAATGACTGATTCGCACTTTATTAATACGATTTTGTTATATCAACAATCAAAATTTTAGTTTATTTTTTATGAAAAAAGCATCTAGATTTCCCGCTAAATCTTGTCTTCTGTAATAGGAAACCATCACAAATTGAGATCTTTTATGATGCATTTGTCATCGACTAATAGACAATTTCATCCCTCTAAAATGAAGCTTTTGTTATCGAGAGGTTTTGAAAGTTCTCAGAGGCACATGTTAGTCTGCTAGTCCTAAGGCCCGAGTGCGTCGAGGAATGTTCAATAAATTCTGATCAATCCACTTAATGAAAAAAGAAATATATAGCCGAACTCATTTGCCTTTTAAGGTTTCACTCAAGTTTAACGAGTTAAACATAAAGAGTTTCTTTAGCAAAACGCCGAAGCTGAAATTTCTTTTCAAGGAAGAAAATCATGTGAGCCCAAATGTCTCATAAACATATGAGAGTTTATTTAGTGAGTCTGCTTCACTACAACAGCATTACAACAATAATTACGTACTAACTTCGGCCGTTATTTGGTCTCCAAATTGACTTGGACATGATCTTTAATTGAAATTATTATTTTGCAGTAATTGAATAATCTTTGATCATGGACATTTAGGGTTTCTCTCCGGTCCTGCGTAGAAAAAGTAATCCCCCCAATCACTATTATTCCAAGGTATAATGTTGTAGCATGTTGGTTTCGTAGCAATGAATGTAATCGCACCAGGAGACGTTAAGGCATTCGAGTTATCGACCACTTGAAGATTTCTGAAGTAACTTGCTCCTTCATAACCGTCTTCAGCAAAATGGCCACTGCCCATTTGGGTTGCAGGGTGTTGACCACCTACTTTGTAGTTTGTCACCTCTCCACCCCATTGAATTTGTTCAGCACTTTTAGTTAGGTACTGAAACAAAGAGGTATTTCATCCCCATACTTTAGCCATCACAATCTTGTTTTGAAAAGAAAAATTTATTATGTAATTTCAATTTTGAGAAATCACAAGAACGAAATGCCTCACAGATATTAATTTTGTGAAAACGAGGTGAAGGAAGTGGAGGAACGACGAAGCAGTGATAGGGATAGAGAATATATATATATATATATATAAATCACAAGAACGAAATGCCTCACAGATATTAATTTTGTGAAAACGAGGTGAAGGAAGTGGAGGAACGACGAAGCAGTGATAGGGATAGAGAATATATATATATATATATATATATATAGAGAGAGAGAGAGAGAGAGAGAGAGAGAGAGAGATTGTAATTGGATTTTTCAAGCTGAGCATCCTGGTAGGTAGAGAAAGGGTTGATGCTACCACCCAATGGTCTGAACAAAGCCTGAGCAGAGCAAGTTGTAGCACCCGGTGGGCTGATAATTATCTCTCTGCATTATTACCGAATTGCATGACAAACCAACAAACCAATTAAGATTCTAGCAAATCTATAGATAAACTGTATAGAGCCTTAAAAAAAATGAAGAAAGAAATTCGTCTGGATGAAAAACTGATGATCTGAGAATAAATGAATAATGATGTACACTAATACTTTTGTCACTTAGAGTCCAATAAACAAAGAATCTTGGATTGTAACCTCCAAGTAATTGTGGGTATACCTGTTTGTTTTCCAAATGCAGATAGCAAGCAAAATGAATAGGATACAAATTGCATGCAACTTCAAAACGTGATTGACTGCTTCTTTTTATTGGTGATTACAGTGAAAACTTAGAATCCATCCAGCTTCAATGGTATTGAGACTTGAAGAGGGACCCCCCAGAATCCAAAACTGAGATAAGCTAAACTCTCTAGAATCCTGAATTTGGGGGTTCCACACGTTGACAGTTGCCTTTGCTCCGTAATACGCGTTGCAAACAGTTGCATATGCATACTAAAAATTTGTGAAACAACACAAATCAAGAGAGACCGAATCATATTCAAGAATAAAATATTTATTATAAACTCAAAACGTCTGCATAAGACAGGACTCGAGAGCATGGTTCAAAGTCGCGGTCTCGGTCGCGGTCACGGCGTGTACCGTTCCACATCGGACTCGGAATATCGGTCACGGTCTCGGCGAGACGTATATTTTAATATATTTTAAAGTAATTTTTATTTTAAAAATTATAAATAATCATTCATAATATAAAACATGTTAAAAAATAACTAAAAAAATTAGTAAAGAAAATTTTTTAAAATGTATTATTTTTACCGATATAAAAAAACAGTATATATCTTTTAAGCAGTTAACGCAATGCTATTACAAATAAAATTAAAATAACACATAATAATTTTAAAAGTAACAATTGTATAAGTAAATAGAAGAGTAGTTAAAAATTTATGAGATAGTTGTTGAAAAAATATTAAATTTTTTAATTTTTATTCCATAATCTTGACTAATTTTCTTTTTTTTAATTAAAACCCTAAATTTTTCTTTTTTCTTTTTTCTTTTTTTTTTTTCTAATTCCCCTACCCCCTCTCTCTTCTCTCAAACTCATTCCCGTTCCCCTAAGCGCCTCCCCCCGCTCTCTGTCTCTTCCTCCTCTCTACCTACCAGCAACAGAGCAACCACCATCCACCACCCTCCTATGTCTCTACCCCACCACCCATCACCTCCCTCTCCTCTCTGTCTCTTCCTTCCTCCGCTACCAACGCAATTGCCTCCCTCTTTTTCCTTCTCTCTGATCCGCCACTCCTCCACCAGCGACCTCCTCTTTCCTCTCTTTCTCTGTCTCTCCCTGCCTCCACCCACCGCCTCTCTACTCCGTCTTCTCTCTGAACCTCGACCATCATGGTTTTGTTTTGGTGGTGATTTGGGGTTGTTATGTGGCTGTGGATCTGTGATTTGGTGTGTGATTTAGGGTGGTCAATGGCTGTTCTGCTGGTGGTTGTTGGTTGCCGACGGTGGCCTTTTTTATTTGGCTCGGTCTGACTCGGACGACTCGGTGGTGACTCGGCCGATTTTCTTTGACTCGGAGACAACTCGGTCCGAATCAACCGATTTTCGACGAGTTCTCGGCGAGTCTTCCGTCTCCGAGTAGTATCGGAGCGGTCTCGGACCGGAGGCCTCCGTTCCGGTGACGACTCGGCCGAGTCATCTCCGACTCGGCCGAGTCTTTGAACCATGCTCGAGAGAGAGGGGGTTGTAGGAACTCCATTGTGAAATGAGTTCTTTTTTTTTTTTTTTTTGAGCAAAAGGTTTGTATTGTATTAATAGAAATATGAGGTTTACATTTACAACTAAGTGAGATACAGATATACTCACTATACAAAATCTTTACAAAAGAACAATGACTTAGCTAGAAACAATTCTAGGTGTTAAGCCCCATTCAAGCATCAAATTCCAGTTTTCTCTTGTAACTGGTATGTTTCTCCAATGCCAAGTAACTTCACACATTGACCTCCGAATTTCTGCAACAATGTCCAAAGCTGCAACTATCTTGTCCTGATGTAGTCTTAGAATCCTAGCTTTCCAAATATGATATATGGAGGCAGTACACATAATTCTTTGGAATTTATCAGCAAACTCATTTGATCTCCAGGCCATACACATCCAGTGTAGTTCCACATCCCATTGGTAGATCTCCTTGTATATGGAGCAAAACTTTAGTACTTTGCTCCAGACAGCTTTTGTAATATTACACTCAAAAAATAAGTGTTCTCTTGATTCTTCTACCTGATCACAAAAAACACAGTTGTAGCTTCCTATGTTTATCCCCCAAGTTTTCATTCTGTCTTTGGTCGTGAGACGTCTTTTGCATGCAAGCCAACTGATGAAAGAAAATCTAAGTGTGGGCCCTGTCCCGCATACTAATTTGTGCCAGTTCCCTTCTCTCCCGTACCATTGAAAATTTTCATAGTAGCTTTGATTGAATAAACACCTGCCTTGCTACCTATCCATACAGCATGATCCTTTGTTCCTACAATGACTTTCAACTGATCTGGCGTGGCTTGTCTGAGTGCCTCGACTTCACCTGACATGTTCCTACCACGTGGCCATCTCCAATCATCATTTTCACAGAATTTAGCAACTTTTGCATCTTTTGTTAGCCCCAATTTGGTGAGCAGCCTCTCAGAGAATTTTTTGTATAGAGGCCCTAAGGGGTGCCAGTTATCATACCAAAACCAGGTGTCATGTCCATCCCCTAGAACCGGTTGAATCCATGCTTGTGTTTGAGTTCTTAATTTTAAAATCTTTCTCCAGCTCCACAAACAATCAATTGGGATTCTGCTGCCCCAGAATGAAGAACTTTTCAAGTTTATTGTATGGATCCCATCCATAGAGAGTCCTTCCTGCAACAAATATTTCAAATTATGCTGTACTCCAAATTAAGCTGTAACCATTTTGATTTTTATCACAAAAAGCTGTAATTTCCCTAGTGCCATTATCTATGTCAGATTTTGCGTTATATATCACTTTACCTTTCATGTTTTGCATTACAAAAATATATAAAATACCTTTTCTCTCGTTCTTTTACATGGCGAACCAACTTGTTTAAGTGTCTTTTTGGGAAAGAAGTACAAATATTGGTGTTTTCTTAAAAACGAAAATTTCAGAAACCTCTCTTAATATTTTCAACAATTGTACCTAACTCTCCCCAACTTTCTGAAATTACAAACCTCCCTTTTTAATCAGATGTGATTGAAAGACATGTTAAACAGGTGTAAAATGATAAATTTAACCTCCGTGCACCTAGAAAAGGAAATAATAAATGTTTCCTGAAGCTTCCCGAAAAAAGAAAAAAAAGACCTCCGCCAAAAGAAAAAAATAAATTGCCCTTCTTTTGCAGTCTAGAACAAACACACCTAACAAGAATTTGCTCCTTTATCTAGTGGATTTCAACTGAAAATTTGCTTAGAAACTCAGATCTTTGTGTTAGGTGCTGAGAAGAGTTAACAAAAAAAAAAAAAAAACACTAAACTTTTTCCTCAATTTTCATGGTGTTTGTGACTGCTATAAAGTTGCCTTTAAAAAAAAAAAAATTCATACCGGGTTAATATTGATAAATAAACATTGTCACATAATAGTTCACTATTCTTTAACACATATTATCATTTCTTGTGTACATTCATTATTATTTTGAAAGGGATTCACGTTTGTTTGAGATATTTTACTTTGCACCTCTTAACTATGACCAAATCTTATTTTACATACTCAATTTTAGTTTTGGACATATTAATAGGAAACCATCTCAGCTTGAGATTCTATGTGATGCATATCATTTTGCATTCTCAATTTCAATTTAGCACACATTACACCCTAAGTTTTCAAATTTATCTCACTTTGGCTCTTTCGTTAACCGTGTTGAGAGAATTGAAGGAATTTTCGCGTTGAGAAAACTTAGCTGAAATTTCTTTTCAAGGAACGAAATCATGCGAGTCCAATGTCTCAAAAGCATATGTTTATTTAGTGAGTTTGCTTCACTGCAACTCCATTACAACAATTACGTACATACGCCCGGCCCTTCTTTTGTCTCCATTTTTACTTGGAGATAATCTTTAACTGAAATTATAATTTTGCAGTAACTGAATAATATTTGGTCATGGACAATTAGGATTTCTCCCTGGTCCTCCATAGAAAAAGTAATCCCCAGAGTCACTACTAACCCCAGCTACAATGTCATAGCAAGTTGGTTGCTCAGCAATAACTGCAATCGGACCAGGAGACCTTAGGGTGTTTGAGTCATCGACCACTCGAAGATTTCTAGAGTAACTTGCTCTTTTATAACCTTCTTCAGCAAAATGGCCACTGCCCATTTGGGTTGCAGTGTGTTGACCACCTACTTCGTAGTTTGTCACCTCTCCACCCCATTGAATTTGTTCAGCACTGTTTGTTAGGTACTGAAACAAAGAGGCAGGCCAGTAACCAATTATTTCGTCCCCTAACTTCAGCCACCACAAATCTTGTATTGGATCCTATCAAGAAAATTCCGTTAGATAATTTAAATTTTTAGAAATCACAAGAAAAGAAGTTGCGGTAGGACAGGGATAGAGAGAATCTTACATTCGTTTAGGACATAATAAATATATAGTTCTAACATCTGACTTATATATAATCAATATTGAAATTTGATTTGTTTCTGGAATTGGTGGGAAAGATTGCAAATGGCAAGAGAAAGGAAAGAAGGCTCTGATCATATTGCTGTTACTGCAAACCTGCTATGGTTCATCTGGAAGGCAAGAAACAAGTGGATCTTCAACAATGAGAAGCAAAATGGTTTTGTGGTGGCCCAGAATGCAATGACAGATTGGCTGGAATTCATGGAGGCAAATAAAGCACAAGGGAAGAATGCCCAAACAAAGTCGCAGGGAGAGGTGAGTGCTGATGATAAGCTGAGAATTCTTCTGCAACAACATGAAACCATAATGTCAGTAGATGCAGCAGTGGATTCAAAGAAAGAGAGGAATGGACTAGGAATTTTGGCTAGGAACAATAAAGGAGAGGTACTCACAGCATGGGCCATTCCCTGTATGCAGAAAGTTTGTCCTGCCACGGGTGAAGCTTTGGCAATCAGAATGGCATTGATAAAAGCCCTTAAAGAAAATTGGACATCACTTCTAGTCTTATCTGATTGTAAGCAGTTAATTGATAAGATTAACAACTTTAAAGAAGATTTGACAGATCTGGATGTTGTAATCAAAGACATTAAGGTGCTTAGTCAGTCTTTTTGGCATTGTTCCTTCTTTTTTGTTAATAGGAAGGTCAATACTTATAGTCATAGGTTGGCAAAAATTGCTACAAGCCTTGTTAACGAGATTAGGTGGAAGTGTTCTTTCCCTGCGTGGGTCTCAGAGACTACGCAAAATGATGTACTGGCAGTTGCCAGACGAAATGATCAGCTGGTTTAGCTGTATGGTTTTTGTGATTATAATGAATATATGAATGATGTTTGCCAAAAAAAAAAAATATTGAAATTTGATTACCTTCCACACCAATATGGTGATTTCGAACTGGGAACCTTGGTAGGTAGAGACAGGATAGAAGCTACCCCCCAATGCCACGTTGTTGTTAATCTGAACAAAGCCTGAGCAGAACAAGTTGTAGCACCCAGTGTGCTGATAATCATCACTCTGCCATTATTACCAAATTGCATGATAAACCAATAAACAAATTTAGATACCAGCAATGCTACGGAAGGGAGAAAAAAAAAGTTTGTCTAGATAATGATAATACGGATACTTTTGTCACTTACAGTCCAATAAACAAAGAATCTTGGATTGTAATCTCCAAATAATTGTGGGTATACCTGTTTGTTTTCCAAATGCAGATAGCAAGCAAAATGAATACGATACAAATTGCATGCAACTTCAATAACGTGATTGGCTGCTTCTTTTTATTGGTGATTACAGTGAAAACTTACAATCCAGCCAGCTTCAATGGTATTGAGACTTGAAGAGGGACCCCCCAGAATCAAAAACTGGGATAAGCTATACTCTCTAGAATCCTGAATTTGGGGGTTCCATACGTTGATAGTTGCCTTTGCTCCGTAATACGCGTTGCTTTCCACAATTACATATGCATCCTAAAAAATTGTAAAAGAACACAAATTAAGAAAGACTAAATCAGATAAAAGATTTAAAAAAAAAAAAAAAAGTTACTATAAACTCTAAACGTTTGCAAGACACGGACCTCGAGAAAGAGGTGCTGTCAGGCGGGCGCCACACTCCCGGGTTTTTAAACATCGTCAAATCCCAATATAAATGATGTTTCTTATTATAGGCAATAACTGTTCGCACTTTATTAATCTAATTTTGTTATACCCACAATCAAAATCTTTGTTTTTGCTGAAAAAAGCATCTAGATTTCTCAAATTGAGGCCCTGTATGATGCATTTGTTATCGATTAATAAACAATTTCATGCCTTTAAATGAAGCTTTTGTTGCCAAGAGGTTTTGAAAATTGTCTGGGTCCTAAGGCCCGAGTGCGCCAAAAAGTGTTGTATAGATTCAGATCAATCCAATTAAAGATAAAAGAAATACATAGCCGAACTCATTTTCCTTTTAAGGTTTCACTAAAGTTTAACGAATTAAACTTAAAGAGTTTCTTTAGCGAAACGGAGAAGCTGAAATTTCCTTTCAAGGAAGAAAATCAAGTGATCAATGCCTCACAAAAATATGAGAGTTTATTAAGTGAGTTTGCTTCACCGCAACTCTATTACAACAATTACGTACTTAATCCCGGCCCTTTTTTTGTCTTCAGTATAACTTGAAGATAATACTCAAGTGAGATTATTATTTTGCAGTAATTGAGTAATATTTGGTCATGGACAATTAGGATTTCTTCCTGGTCCTCCATAGAAAAAGTAATCCCCCCATTTACTCTATTCCCGAGTATAATGTTGTAGCAAGTTGGTTGCGTAGCAATAAATGTGATCACACCCAGAAACGTTAAGGTGTTTGAGTTGTCTACCACTTTAAGATTTCTAAAGTAACTTGCTCCTCTATAACCTTCTTCAGCAAAATAGCCCCTACCCATTTGAGTAGTAGTGTGTTGGCCACCTACTTTGTAGTTTATCACCTCTCCACCCCATTCAATAAGTTCAGCACTTTTAGTTAGGTACTGAAACAAAGAGGCAGGCCAGTAACCAAGTACTTCGTTCCCATACTTTAGCCACCATTTGTAGTTGCTTTTGCTCAGCTAAAATTTTATCAGCCTTTATTATGCTGCTGAATTTGTGATTTGCACATTGTTTCCACCCTTTATATTCTGCATTTTATTTATTACACCGCTGCTTTCCGCATGCTGCTGCTTTGCATTATTGATGGTTCCTTCATTTTCCATTTTAGTTTTTTGAGTTTCATTGCATTCTGTTTTCTCATTCTGTTGCAAGTTTTCTGTATTTTGTTCTTCATTGGATTCTACTGTATGCTTCTCAAATTCCATTCCATTTGTTTTTGGCAATTCCACCTTGTCATCTGCCCTACCTTTTAGTTTTTCCCCATTTCTTTGCATCTCATTGCTTGGAACCTCAACCATCTGCATTTCATTTTGATTTTCATCAACTCCTTTGCTCTCTTCTACGTCTTGATGATTTTCTGTTTCTCTATTTTGAGCAAGATCTTGATGGTCTTTTGGTATTCATTTTTGCACAATTTTTGGCTGAATTGGGCAGTTGAATTTATTATGGCCAAATTTTCTGCATTCTTGACAGCTTGGAGGTAGCCATTCATATTCAACTTCTTGCTGCTTCATCCTTCCAAATTCATTCAAGATACTGATCATATTTGGTCTATTTTCTCCAACTGTCATTTCCACACGGATTCTAGCAAATGAAACTTGTGATTGAGTTGCAGTTTGCTTATCAGTAAAGAGTGGCTCGCCAATATAGTTAGCTAGCCTACCAAGTCCTGCTACAGTGTCGTAATGAAGTTTCAGATGAGGAAATCTGATCCAAATGGGAATAGAATCCATGTCTTCCTTCCTTAAGCTAGTTTGTGGACTCCAAGGTTTCAAAAACAGCATCTTGCTTGCTAAAGGCCAAGGGGATTGATCCAGAATTTTCATTTTGTCTTCCTCATTTTGAAATTTGAAGAGAAAACTCCATTTTTTTCAGAGAAATAACTTCTATCTTTGCACAATCTTTCCATTTTGCTTCCACAAACTTCTTAATAACCATAGAAGGAGGTGAGGACCCCAGAGTGTATCCTACTACAGTGTTCCTCTGTTTTTCTAGACTTTGTCCAACATCTTCCACAATCATTTGCACTTGTCCGTGCTCATTTGGAGCTACAAATTTCAGTTCCATTCCTCCAAATGAGTTAGCATTTGAACTTAAGATTTGAGCCCATGACTTTGCTAGATTTGCAGTTGTATTTTTGGGATTTTCTTCAAGGTTCACAATCAGCTTGTCTCTTCATTGCATCTTCTACCAATCACCCTTATCTCCGAGCAGAAATTCTGGGTTAGATGTTTCTATCTTACGGAATTCTAGTGGTGGACTACCATAAAAGAGCTAGTCCTCCTAGAAATGCAGAAGACAGCTGCAAAACAGCTATCCTTTTCGAGAAGATAACTCTTCTACTACACTTCTCCTAGGTTCCCATTGCCACTTACAAACCAAATAACCCCAGATATTAATATAATATAATTAGAAAGGCACCAAAAGAAAAAAATCAGATTGAAAATTTTTGCTAAAATGCACTGAGAGAAATTTGAAATTTTGCTAAGATGCGCTGAGAATGAAAAAGCTGGCTGGCACCTTTGATACAGCCCCCTGTAGGTTAGTATATATTGTTAATTAATTCTCAATTCATTTTTTTTTTTGTAATTTTATTTGAGTTTCTTACTATTTTATTTCGCTTCAATCCTTGTCTATGTTTTTTGTTTTTGTGAAATACTTTAATACTTTTCACTTTGGATGAATAACTACTAACAGTATTGCATTTCAAATTTTCAATTGTATTCGTTTTTCTTAGGATTGAGTTGGAATTTACTATTTAAATTGCCATCTTCCTTAGGCTCGAGTTGGAATTTAGAATCAAAATTGGTACAGGCTAGGTTGAAAAGCTCATTAGATCATTTAAAATTATTGATACATTTGAAGGTATCCTTCCAAAAAAAAAATAAAAAAGGAAATGGCATTAAATGTCATCATAGCCTAGTTCTAGTGCCATCAAACTAGGAAAAGAAGTGTCACCAAAAATACTATCTAATGACACATTAGAGGGTCATGTAAATTATAGATAAGGCACTTTCAGATGTCACTATACCCATTGAACTTTTAACTAATTTTTGGCTTTTTTAATACTTTAATGTGTTAAGAATGGTATTGTTTCCTATCAATTATAGTGTCAGATTAGCAAGTTTTCCTGACATTTTAATTGTCATAGACCTATCAGGAAAACTAAAGTGTCAAGATACTTGTTGTTTTACTTATAGAAGTTGGAACTAGGCCCCAAATGTCCATATGAATAATATCAAAGGATTAGAAGAAGTAGAATCACTTAAATTGAATGGTAAAGCATGTTGCTTGCTAAGTTGACAAGAAATACAATAAAAAAACTCATTTTTAATAGAACCTAACAAACTACTAGACTCTAGTTTCCTAATATGTGACAACAACAAATTACAAAGATGAGCATGCCACAATTGTAATGATGTGAGATGACTACTATGAGAAACTACATTAATAGAAGTTGGAAGGTGTAAGGACATAAACTCAAACAAGCAACCAACTATACATTCTGTCCCAACCTGCTTGCCAATCTGTGGATCTTGTATGACACAATCAATTTTAATACAATCCAACATCAAGATCACAAAGTTGTCCAACAGATAAAAGGTTGAATGACAAATTAGGAACAAGATATGCATTGGGAATTGTGAACTCAAAAGTAGTTATAGTACAAACATGAGTGACATCTAATGATTAAGCATTAGCAGTATGAATAGATGAAGAATGAGAAAGTGGTTCTTTGATAGAAAATATGGTGGCATTAGGAGAGATATTATTAAAGCAACCAGAATCAATAAGCCAAGAAAAGATACCTATAGTAGCCGAAAGAACACAAGAGAAAGTAGATTCACGATGAGATAAAACTTGATTCATCAATGCTTCCAAGTCTGATGTCAACATAGAAGCTATTGGAGTAGCCACTAGAGCAGTGGCACTTGTTTCTTGTCACTCTCCAAACCCAAAGGTCAAGGGCATGGCAACGCAACATACTTATGAGGCATTCTCATAAATACGTTAGGCCAACCGAAAATAACTAATGAATAAAAATAACTCAGACCAACACTTTATTATACTAAATCCTTAATACCTAAGGCATTAAAATCCAACAACCTCAAATATCAATAAAGAGAACATGTAACCTTAGAAAAACATCAAATCTATAGCCCACAATGTCTAAAAAATATAATTAAATAAATAAACTAATGATCATAATTATTAATTCCTAGAATAGCTCTCCCCCAAATTATGTCCCAAGTTAGGCTTCATACTCTTGAAAGAAAAAAAAAAAAAAAAAAGAATTCACGGTAGTGAGCTAATAAGCTGAATAAGTAAACCTAGGCATTCTAGTGGAACAAACACATTTAAAAACTAACAATTTAAAAAACATTTCACATTTTCCAAAACACTCAATAAAGCAATAGATAGAAAAATACATTTTTATACATATAATTTGGTTCTCACTGGCCACTGCACATTTCACATTTCACACTCCAATATCAATTGCTAGCCCAGTATCTAGCAATAAGATTTTATCAGTGTAATACCAAGGCCCTTTAAGGGGCCTTTTGGTCAATGGCTCCCTTGAGGATTTTTGTAAATTGTGAAAGATGAAGGGCTTGATAGCAATTGCTATAAATCTGATTTTATCCCCAAAAGACTTAGGTTTCCTTCCTATTTTCTCTTCTTCATTTTCTCAAGATTTCTTTCTCTCACTCTCTAAAATTTCTCCTCCCTTTTCTTTGAAGAAGACATTGAAGGACATCATCTTCCAAAGGAAGCAAGTAAGGGCCTCCTTGAGTCTTTCAACCAAGGTAATTTCTTTCCTCAAAGTTAAAATTCTTCTTCTTGGAGTTGTTATGTGGTGTAGTAGTCGATTGGTTGGTTAATTTGGAAGTGTAGGGCTGTATATGTTTTAGTGAGCTTGTATTTAGAATGGGTAGAGTGTGTGTGTTTGAATAAGTTGTTACTATGGATGTGGGTTAAGAGAAATGAAAGATTTTGTGTGAATGTAACTTGTACTTGTGAATTATGTATGTCTTGAGGTCAACATGGGGTGTTAATGCCTTGTTTTGCCCTTTTGAGTCTTGCTTTGAGGTTGGGTTGGTTTGGATGGAAGCTTGGTTGAGTGAAAGGTGGTTTTGCAGAATTTTCGCAGTTAAGCCATGGGTGTTTTGAGGGGAGCCGTGGGTAGGGCTTGGTGCACCTTCTCCCGTAGCAACTCTCTAGATGTCTAGCCATGGGTGAGGGCTACTGAGACACGATGGCAGCTCAGGGAAGTTGGTCGCATCTAGTTTCTACCTGCCCAGCTGCAGTTAGAACTAGAGCTAGTTGCAGTCGCGACTGGTAGATCGTGAGATCCCACCCGCGGATCAACCTCTGGCCAGCAATCCACGAGTGTAGATCGTGAGATCCCACCCGCGGATCACCCATGTTCTAGGGGTTGGTTTCTTTCGTACTTTAAGTCTAGATTTCAACTTCAATTAAGGTTTATTGATAGAATAGGCATTTAATTGGGTGTTATTTGTGTGTTATAGACGACAACGGTGATTATCCCTACTCTAACTACTTGAATTAACTTTTGATCAAGGTAAGTATTACTTGTATCTCTTTGCCATTGGAAAAGTATTTTGACAACTTAAATGTTTTGAAAAGTTAGTTTACATATAATTGGACTTGAGTTTGGATATATTTTGATTTTACTATGAAATGGTTACATGTGGTCTAATTGTTATGTAAATAACTATGGAATTGAGCTCTTGTATGTGAAATAAATTATGACGGGACTAGTTCTTTAACTTTGGTGTTTGTAATAAAATCTTTGAACCGTACTAACCTGGTGATAGTTAGTTTTAAACTAGACCAATCGGGTAGTAGTTGGTTGTGAACTGTGTTAACCGGGTTGTAGTTAACAACTGGATATCCAAGGTCATTTGTCCACTAACTACTTGAACTCTCCTTGTTTTGCATTATGATTATGAATTGAATGGCATTTGATTATAAATTGACCACGTATATTTATGAATGATGATGAAATATGATTTTGAATGGAAAAGCTATAAGTGTCTATGTAACAAGCTTAAGCCCCAAAGAGACCTTTTGCCACTTATTGGGTGATTTATCACTCACCCCATTCTTGATATTTTTCATAGGGAATGAATTTGTAGAAGAGGATTGGGATGTCTTTTGGGCATCTTGAATTGTATCTTTGGGCAATAGATGTAGAGGAGGTTATTTTTGAGATGTTCATTGTATAGCCATATTTTGGTATAGACTAGGTTATACATGTAACCCCTAATTATTTTGTTGATGGAGTAGTGAAGATGTAAATAGATAGTGTATATTTTGAATGAATGGAATAACATTCTCTTGGACTATTATTATTCTTGTATTAAGCTGGAAGTGATTGTTTAATGTTTTGTGCCGGTTAGTCTTGTGTTCTAATATAGTCTAGGGCATGACGGGTGCCATCGTCTCGGGACACGGTGCGTGGCATTCAGTGTAACCCCTAAGGCACAGGATCAATAACTAACCAATAAAGAACCCAAAACATTTTCACAATAACCACATTTCCAAAATCCATGACTATAAAGTCAATTAGTATTCATGCTTGTCCCACTTTTCATAAACAACAATTTTAAGAAAACAATTTCATTAGATAATAAAACCATACATTTAAATATATTAAATTTCAAGTCAAAACATTTAGAAAATAACTAGAATGGTTCAACTACTTATCTTGACAAATCCAAACACTCCTCTTAACCCACTTGAATCAAAATCACACACAATTCCCTAAAATACAATTATTGCAACAAATAAGTGAAAAGCCATCAAAATTAAATTATGCATGCACTACGTACCCATTCTCCAATACTTACAACCTTGGGGAAACACTCCTATAGATTTAAAACAATTAGAAACCTTCTTTGTGCATTTTTGTCGAATTTTCATATGCAAATAATACTTGAAAAATAAAGAATTCTCAGATTCTGTCATTATTTAAATACACCGCCCACATAAAATCATTCCTTGTAAAATAAGAAAATTTTAGAAACTGAAGTGGTGCAAAATTTCCAAGTATAAAGTTCTCACCTCCCAAAATAGTGAAATTTTCCCTTATAGTCTCAAACAATTTCAAAAATAAATAATTCTTGATCACAAAATAAAAGTTATAATTTTGAAAAATCATAAATAACATATACAAGGTTTTTCCCAAAAATTGGTGGCCAAAGGACAAATGGGTGAGCTACACTCTCCATCTCAAAATCTACTCTAGAGTGGGGATTGTCTAGCACTATTCATCTTCTCCTACTCGAAAATTCCAAAATTCCCTCTACATCCTCTCTGACCAGACATCTTCTAACCCTCAATACTTCCTCTACAGAGATTAGGATTAACCTCAAACCATTTCTATGCCCCTCATCTTTGATCCTTCTACAAAGCCCAGTCAATAAATTTCGGTGAGACTAGCTGAAAAGTGCTTTTCAGGTCCGCCTAAAGTTACCAACCTAAAATTAAGATTTTAACCTTAAAACTCAATTTTCTCTCGACATACCCAACCAAATCACTCAAGGTTTGATCCTATGGATTCTTAGGAAGATAAGAAACAATTCTAGGCAAGTGTGGTCACTGGTGGCTCGCCAGAATATGACCCGTTACTGAATTTCTACTCTATAAACCCCCATATTATGCAAGAATATGTAATAACAATGCAAGATAACAATAAATCATACCTTAGAATGTTGAAAAATTATCGAAAGATTACTTAAGTCACTGCAATCTATCCAAGGAGCTATCAATCTCTTCTCTCTTTTTGTCAGACTCTAATCACGTTAAAATATTTACCCTATGTTTATAACTATTTGACTTAATCTAATGGGCTTATTAGAATAACCTTAGCCCAATACATTAATTTTTTTAACAAGCCAAAACAATTAAAATCCTATTTATTTATTTTAAGTTGGGTCGGGTTATTGCATATCTGGTCTAGAGGGCTCAAGTTGAACAGTAGCTACAGGTTTATAGGCATTAGAATTCAGGAGCTTGCGACATTTCTCAAATGTCCCCACAACCCACAGAATCCACATTGTTTTCTTGCCTTTTCACTTTTAGGACAAAAGGACTGATGATTATGTTGGAATCTCCTAAGAAGTAGATGCCATTAACAATGCATGTGGGTTTTGGATGCAAGCTCTTTAAATGAGTTTCTTTGGAAATTAATTCTGATAAAGCTGTGCAAACTATAGGCAACGGGTGATGATGTAGAAAATTGGTTGGTGTAGGCTCAAAATCGTTTCACAAAACCACAAAAAGCGAGATCAATCAGAGATTGTCTCTATAAGAAGTAAAGATAGCAGCATCTTTAGAACACTTCCACTTTGGTTTAGATATTGCCAACTAATCCCAAAGACTTTATTTGAGAGCGAGAATCATCAATACATTGTCCTGTATCTTGTCAAAGAACTTGCAACTTATTAATAAGTTGATATTGATGAGCAAGATCTGTTGTAGTATATGATTTAGCAAAAAGTCCCAAGCTTCTTTTGCAGTGTCAAAACTATCTAGGAAAGAGAGCCAATGAAACGGGCAGATGTATTAATAAACCAAGAGATGGTTTTGTGATTAATACTATCCTAATCTTCAAGTCTATCTACATATGCATTCGTGATTCCTTTTGATTCTTGTCCTAAGCAGGTTTGATGCATACTCCAGTAATAATACGCCAAAACTTATGACCTTGAAGAAATCATCACATGATAGGCATACAAATACTATAGTTAACACCATCTAAAATGATGTTTGTTGGATGAGTGATATCCGATATTGGATTTGAGGCCATGACGATTAAAGAATTTATATATAATGACAAAAGAAATCATAAAAGTGCACTCTAGGAATAGAATTTGAGAAAACTGAAGTAAAAATTGGACTCAACGCGCAGAAAAACTTTGGGAACCGAATCTGACCTTGTAAGAACCAGTCAAAAAGTGGTTGAATCGGTTAAAAGAACTTGTTAATTGGTTGAACCGGTCTGGTTCTGGCTAGCCAGGTAGCGTTGACTGGACGCTGACATGGAAGGAAGAGCTACATGGGATAGACGTGTCAAATGACGTTGCGTGATGTGACTTAATGACGCGGCAAAACTTCTACTGAGTGTAGATGAGGTGGCATCGACGCCACAAACACGTGGTAGTTGACGTGGAGCTGAGTTGGCTACGTTGTTGATGACTGTCAGCTTCAACAAAATGACATGCAATCTTCGCGTGAGGCTATCTGGCACATTTTAGAACACATAGCGATAGCTTGACGGACAACAAAATTCTGGCAACGCATGGGACCTCCAATCGACGCGATTCCGACGGTGTTGTGATCATCTTGTCTCCTAATTTATGATTCTACCTTCAAATTGGATAAAATTCATAAACCACGGATGATTTCAAGCAAGACAGATGTGGAAGTGCTTTTGGTATAAGCCAATAGTTAATTGGAAAAATTTTTTATCAAGCCTTAAGACATAGCTCTGATACCATGTTAAAGATCGTGGGCTTCTATCCTAAAATCAATTGGCAATGAGTGAAGTGATCTATGTCCTTTATATATTAGGATAAGTCACCTTTCAATGTATGACTTTTTATCATTTTTATTCTTTAACATGGTATTAGAGTTGGGCTTTGGGTCCAAACTTTGCACTCCCATCTAATATTTTACACTGTGGGTAGTTATCTTTCAACTACATAGGCCAGACAAAAACTCTCCCTAAGCCCCATGTTCATCTCAGGCTCCCCTAGCTCTCTCCTAGCTCAGTTAAGCTCTTTATAAATCCAAGTCACAGTCTAGAGAAAAGTGTTAAAAGATAAAAAGTCCCACATTGAATTTCCAAGATAGCCTATTCTAATATATAAAATATATGGGTCATTCCACTCATTAGTCAGTTAGTTTTAAGATGGAAGCATATAATCTTTATCAGTGAAAAAGAATTAAGAGTGAGAAGTGAAAAATAGAAAGAAATTTTCATTCTTTTTTTGAAAAAAGAATATTTCAGGTCCTAGCAGTGTTTATTACCCTAGTTTATTCGAACCAGCTTTAATTGAATTTACTTATTATTATCTTGCTACCTAGTAGAGCTAGGCAAAAAAACCCAACAACCCGCCCAACCCGCCCACTAAGTTTAAAAGATGGGTTGGGTCAATTGAGTTATGGGTTTTCGATGGAGTTGGGTTAAGAAAACCCAACTTATTTATTCAGGTGGGTTCGAATTTTTTATTTGGATACCCATTACCCAACTTCTATTTTAAAAAAATCAAAAGTCTCCATTTTGTTAAAGGCATTTTGTAGAAAATTATGTTGAAATAATTTTTTAAGCATGTTTTCAATCACCTTTTATAATTCTAACAACTATTTTTATTTCACATACATTACATTTCAAATATTGTTATAATATCATTGTTTAATAATATTCTAAAAAATTTCAAATGCAATCAAAACTATCCAAGTCAATTTTTGGAAAATGAATTTACATATGCTACATTTTTTTAGTGAAATTTTAAGAAATTTCGGTCCAGAATACGGATCATTACTTCAGAAAACCATTCAAAATTTAATGTTCTCAACAAAATTGTAATCCTTACAAAATGCTAACTTTAGGATAAATAAATGATTGGCAGCTTAAAATAATGCAGAATCCATCATTCTTAACAGTTCATGTATTCTCTATATATAAATAGAAAATAAAATTCAGCTTCTAAAGCAGTTAGTCAAATTTTTTAAAAAATTAAAGAGGAAAGAGTAGTTTAACTTAAGAAGCATACACACGGAGAAGATATATTAAAATGACACCATCTTCTGAAGCAATTGGAATTTTGAAATATGTCGTGTAGTTATAATAATCAAAGTGTATAAAACAAAAAAAGCCATTGAAACTAGAATCATGTGGATGCTTAATAAGGGTAACTAATTATCTGCATGTTCTCTGCATAGTCAACTGTTCCTGGAGTCCAATTATCTTTTCTACAATTAGAATCTGTGGATGCTTAATTAGAAGTGTGTTTGTATTTGTGGAAGTATTCTAGTGTGTGAAAATATGTTTATATATGAAAAGATGCGTTTATATGTGTGAAAAAATCATTTTATAATCATTTTTTGTGTGTAAATATGTGTGAAAAAGTATTATGTACTCAAAATCTATAAAATAGTATGTTGGGTCATATTTGGGTCATAGGGTTTGAGTTAACCCAATATAACCCAACCCAATATTAACCCAATATATAGTTGGGCGGGTTGGGTATAACCCATATAAATAAAAACCCAATACCAATCGCCCAAAACCACCCAACCCCCAATTGCCATCCTTACTACCTAGTAAAAGTGTTACGATACAAATCAAAATTTTCTTGAAATGGTTTAATTGATTCGATTAGTAAATTTAGCTAATCGACTAAAGCTACGTTCATGGATTTACTTAATTGCATTATGAGCAAAATGATTTACAGGTGGTAGCCAGCATGCGTTTTTTCGACCAATAAAATTTTATTGAAGAAAAAAGCAATTTTTTCAGCGAAACTATTCAGGTGCAGTTGTTATGCTAATGGACAAAAGTAAGTAATTGAAAAAAATAAATGGGAAAAAAAAGAGTCAAACGCTTATTTTTCTCTTGCTACACTAAAAAAATAGATACAATTATTAAACTAAATTAGATACAGTTACTAAGCTAAATGATTTTTCATGTCGTAGGCAATGAGTGATTCGCAGTACATTAATCTGATTTTGTATATTCGCAATCAAAATTTTATTTTATTTTTTTGGATGAAAAAGTCATCTAGATTTCTCACTGAGTCTCGTCTTCCGTAATAGGAAACCGTCTCCGCTTGAGATCCTATAAGTCGTATTTGTTACCGATTAATAGACAATTTCATCTATAGGACTAATTTTACTTCGCACCCCTTAATCACGACCAATTCTCAATTTTGCATACTCAATTTCAATTTCGAACATATTGCATTCTAATTTTTAAAATTTGTATCACTTTGAGCTTTTTCTTTATCGCGTTGGGAAAATGAAAGGAATTTTCGCGTCGAGAAAACTTAGAAGCCAAAATCTCTTTTCAAGGAAGAAAATCGTGTGATTCCCATGGCTCAAAACACATTCGAGTAGTGAGTTTGCTTCGCTGTAACTGTACTACAACAATTACGTACTTATCCTCTTCCTTTTGCCTCCAATGTAACTTGGAGCTAATCTTTAATGAAATAAATATTTTGCAGTAATTGAATAATATTTGGTCGCGGACATTTAGGATTTCTCCCTGGTCCTCCTTAGAAAAATTATAGTTTTCCTCCCAAAATTTCAAGAAAGATATGAGTTAGCACCAAATTTGTTTTCACACACGGTTTTGGCCCACTAAGTCATAATTTTTACGTCCACCCCGGTTGAAAACATACTTTATTCAATTTTGGATAACAATTTCTTGGAAACATTTGGACTTATTTTTATTTTATTATGTTGGTTTAGCGATAACTTTTTGTCAATGAAACTTTGAAATGTTTCGAAATGGTTATTGAAGTCAATTTTTTCAGGTATTAATGCAAGTCTATTTTTAGAAAATAGACAATTTTATGTAATGGATTATTTGTGAAGAAAGAATTAAGAGTGAGAAGCAAAAAATAGAAAGAAATTTCAATTTTTTTGAAAAAAAAAGAATAATTTTAAGTCTATAGTGTTCGGCACCCTGTTTAATTGAACCGCTTTAATTGGTAAACATATTATTAGCTAGGCATCTAGTAAAAGTGCTAGGATACAATTCAAAATTTTTCTTGAATTGGTTTAATTGATTTGATTAATAAATTTATCTAATGGAAAAAAGCTACGTTCATTGATTTACTAAATTGCAATATGAGCAAAATGATACCATTCCAGTTGTAGCCACCATGCATTTTTACACACCAATAAAATTACTACTGAAGATATAATCAATTTTTTTCGGTAAACTATTCATTGCAGCTGTCTGCTACCGGACAAAAGTAATTAATTAGAAAAATACTTGGGAAAAAACAGTCAAAAGCTTATTTTTCTCTTGATACACTAAGGAAAATAGATACAATTATTAAACTAAATTAGATACAGTTATTAAACTAAATGATTTTTCATATTGTAGGCAATAACTGATTCACACTTTATTAATTTGATTCGTTATATCCACAATCAGAAATTTAATTTGCACTGGATGAAAAAGTCATCTAGATTTCTCACTGAATCTTTGTCTTTCTTAATAGGAAACCATCTCAGCTTGAAATCCTATATGATGCATTTGTTGTCGATTAATAGACAATTTCACCCTTTGATGTCAAATTATAGGATTAATTTTACTTTGTACCCCTTAACTATGACCAATTTTCATTTTGTGTTGGACACATTGCACCCTAAGTTTTTAAATTTGTCTCAATTTGGCTCTTTCGTTAACTGTGTTGAGAAAACTTAGAAACTGAAATTTCTTTTCAAGGAAGAAAATCATGTGAGCCCAATGCCTCAAAACATATTCAATTTTATTTAGGGAGTTCGCTTCACTGCAACTGTATAGTATTACAACAATTACGTACTTAACCCCTTCCTTTTGTCTCCGATTTTGCTTGGAGATAATCGAAATTGAAATTACTATTTTGCAGCAATTGAATAATATTTGGTCATGGACAATTAGGATTTCTTCCTGGTCCTCCATAGAAAAAGTAATTCTCCCAATCATCGTTATACCCAGATATAATGTTGTAGCAGTTTGGTTGCTCAGCAAAAACACTGACTGTACCAGGAGACCTTAAGGCATTTGAGTCATCGACCACTTGAAGATTTCTAAAGTAACTTGCTTTTTTATACCCTTCTTCAGCAAAATGGCCACTGCCCATTTGGGTTGCTGTGTGTTGACCGTCTGCTTGGTAGTTTATCACTTCTCCACCCCATTCAATCAGTTCAGTACTATTACTTAGGTATTGAAATAAAGAGGCAGGCCAGTAACCAATTATTTCATCCCCAAACTTTAGCCACCAAGAATCTTGTTTTGGATCCTATCAAGAAAAATCCATCATATAATTTCAATTTTTGGAAATCACAAGAAAGAAGTGAAAATAAGGTGAAGGAAGTGGTGGGACGAAGTAGTGATAGGATAGGGGTTAGAGAGAATCATAGATTCGTTTAAGACAATATATATACATATAATCTTGACTTGAGCTATGTATAATCAACATTGTAATTGGATTACCTTCCACACATGTATGATGATTTCGATCTGGGAATCTTGGTAGGTAGAGAAAGGGTTGATGCTACCACCCACTGCCATGTTATTGTTGGTCTGAACAAAGCCTGAGCAGAGCAAGTTGTAGCAACCAGTGGACCGATAACCATCACTCTGCCATTATTACCGAATGGCATGACAAACCATTAAACAAATTTAGATTCTAGCAATGCTATAGATAAACTGTATGGATTCTAACAGGGTAAAAAAAGGGTTAACTACATTTGACCCTATGGTGGTTTTTGGATAAACCACAATGACCCCTTTATTATTCAAAAAACTATACATCATCCTCTGTGATTTTGGTTAAAGTATTATACAGACGAAGATCAACTTCCGTCCATAAGTAAAATGTTCATATTACCTTGTATAAATATTAGAAATTACCATGGAGTGATATATAACTTTTAGAACCACAGGCAGGTTATATGGTTCATTTGAAAGCCACATGGAGATAAAGTGTACTTTGCTTGAAAAGGATATATATAAGCACAGAGATGAAACAATTAAGCAGTAGAGTAATTTGGACATTTTACTCACGTTTCGTCATGGAAGCTAATTTCCATCACTTTGACACATTAAGCCAAACCACAGGGGATGTATTGTTGGATCCTTAATCCAACGTTGGACTTATATGTTAATAATTATGTGTTGCAGACTATCAAATAAAGTTAAGTCCAATTTAAAGTGATCAATTGTGATTTGGACTTTAATGTATCTAATAGGATGTAGGCCTTTAATGTGTAGAGACTTAAAGGTTATTTTTATTTTAATGATGGGCTAAAATAGAAATATTAAAAGATAACAAATGAGTTATCTATAATTAGGGTTATGGTCCTTGGATCTCACATATCGTTATTCTATCATTTTCTTTCTTGATATCCCATCGTCAAGAAAGATACTAAGGGGAGAATCTAAAGACTCTCTCAAAAGACCAGAGAATACGTGTAGATCTGGAAGACCATTTCAAGTTATAAAGGATTCAAGCAGTATATCAGTCAAACATGAATCTCGGTACACCTTTATATTAAAGTTATATTCAAATATCTGATATTGAATTTTGAAAAACTTTTACAAGTGATATTAGAGTCCCAATATCAGGTTTTGAATCGTTAAAAGAACTACAATTACATATGTGTTTGACTGCATTTAGTAATTAACTTCAGATGATTCTGTCAGAATCGAAATATTCTATACATATGTAATTGAAAGGCTTATTATTACACTGATTGTGATAAAGTGGCAAGAATTGACATATTCGGTTGGCTTCTCGATTTATTCAGTTGTTGAGTTTTATTGAGAATATGTCATGTGCCAGTTGTATTGGGATAAGAAAGTTTTTGTTTTTTCATTTCATGCCTGAAGCTTAAATGTTGAATTGCGTATGTGACTTGTATTGCTAAATTACTGGGCTCCAGTATTGATTATGAATCCAGTACCATGAGCCATTCAAGTATTTTAAGGTTATGTGTTCTGAAATTGATTTTGCTTGTCTTATTATGAATAGCATCATTATTTTATTCAATTCCATGGCAGGAGCATCTTTTACGTCCTTGACATCTGATGCATTGTTTTCTGAAATTGAGTTTTTCTGCTGGTATGAATAAATTAAAGATTGAAGCAATTTTCGGTGACGTATTATTTTTAATGATAAACAGATTTCAATGATGTCCTTTTGGGCTTGCATTTCGTTAAGCAAATTATGTATATTAATTTGGTTAATTCTATATGCTTTGACTTGTTTCTTAATTTTAAGAGTCAGCATGCATATATTTGTGTTATGGAAACTAGGGTTAGCTAATTTCAATGAACCCCTATTAAAGTTATATAAGACATTTAAGCCCAATAAAGTCCAAAAGGTTGGCCCATTGAATATATGTAATTATAAGGTATTATGGACTTAAATAGTAAACTTTTGGGTCAAAGTTATGAATATGGGTCTTTGATAAAATAAGTCTTAACCCAATTGTTTGGTTGAACCAAATCTGACTGGTTTGACTGGATCTATCTAATTTGACCGAGTTTGACTCGCTTTGACCCTCTTTGATAAGTTTGACAAGGTTTGACCGGTTTGACTAGAGTTGACCAAAGTTGACTTTGTTCTGAAATTTTGTGTAATTTTAAATTCAAATATTGGGGTGTCTATATATATTTTGGGATAAAGTAATTGAAACAATATATCGCCAAAGTGACCTCTCTTGTGGAGATTAATTTACTCTAAAATATAACTAGTTTTTTGTACTTGTAATTTTGTGAATATTAGTCTACCCAAAGGAAGGTCAATGTTCAATAAAATTGCACGTGCACTCGTTGCGATAAACACATGATGATTATTTGGATCTTACATGTGAATTATAAATTAGCCCAAAAGAAAATTTATTTTTCGACATGTACTTATTGTCATTGCTTATTACTACACCAAGATATCACTTAAAAGTTATTATTTATTGTCCAAACACAAAATATTAATGGAACTTTGGTATCTTGAGATGGGGTTACTTTATTTGAATTTATTATTATTATTTTGGTTTATGTGAGCTTGTTTATGATTATTTAATGTTTTTTGTTTAGTTATGAATGATCCTGCAAATATTATTACCAGCATCAGCTCTATTCCTATGCTGAATGGCACAAACTTCAAGTCCTAGAAAGAAAACCTCTTGACAATTCTTGGAGTCATAGATCTCGACCTTGTGTTAAGGGATGATTCTCCTCTACCTCTTACAAATAAGAGTACCTCTGATGAAAAGAGGGATATGGAAAGGTGAGAGAGATCAAATCGCATGTGTATAATGATCATGAAAAAGGCCATTCCGGAAGCATTCAGAGGCACAATATCTGAAAATACAACAACAACTAAAGTGTTCCTTCAGGACATGGAAAAGAGGTTTGTCAAAAGTGAAAAGATTGAAATAAGTACGCTTTTAACAAACCTAATTTCAATAAGATATAGTGGTAAAGGCAATATCAGGGAGTAAATCATGGAGATGTCTTATCTTGCTTCTAAACTAGGTGCACTTGATCTAATAATTTCTGAGGAATTATTAGTGCATCTAGTTTTGATATCTCTTCCTACACAGTATAGCCAATTTAAGGTGAGCCATAATTGCCAGAAAGAGACTTGGTCTCTGAATGAGCTCATCTCACACTATGTGCAGGAAGAGGAAAGGTTGAAACAAGACAAGGCAGAAAATGCTCACCTGGTCTCATCCATTAATAATAAAGGTAAGGGATGTAAAAGAAAGAAGGATAAAGAAGCCGTAGGTACAACATCTCAAAAGAAACAACAAATGAAATCGGTTGAATTGGGAAAGAAGATTGTTTCTTTTGCGGAGCCAAAGGGCATAAAAAGAAGCATTGCACCAACTATCACGCTTGGCATGCTAAGAAAGGTATGCTTCTTAATTTGGTTTGTTCTGAGGTTAATTTAACTTCGGTACTTAAACACACATGGTGGATAGATTCTGGTGCAACAACTCACATCAGTGTGTCTATGCAGGGTTGCCTAAGTTGCCGAAGCCTAATGATAATAAAAGATGTATCTACGTGGGCAATGGCAAAACCGTTGAAGTTGAGGCAATAGGAGTTTTTTAGATTATTGTTAAAAACTAGATTTTATTTGGATCTTAATGAAACATTTATTGTACCATCTTTCAGACAGAATTTGATTTCTGTTTCTGTTTTAGACAAATCTGGTTATTTTTGTTCATCTGGAGATGGAAAATTTTGATTGTTTCATGATTCAAAATTAGTTGGTTCCGGTTCTTTATTATATTACGATAATCTATATATGGCTGATAATAGTGCCTCATTTAATGAATCCTTGCGTTTGAGTACCAAAGGTGTAAAAAGAAAATTAACCAATGAGAATTCAACTACATTATGGCACAAAAGATTGGGTCATATCTCCAAACGGAGAATAGAAAGACTTGTGTCAAATGAAATTCTCGACCATTTAAATTTTACAAATTTTGATAATTGTATCAACTGTATAAAGGGAAAACAAACGAATAAAAGGAGATTTGAAGCAAATAGGGCCTTGGATGTCTTAGAACTTATACATACAGATATTTGTGGGTCATTTCCTATATCTGCTTGGAATGGTCAACAATATTTTATAACGTTCATAGATGATTTCTCAAGATATGGTTACATATATCTCATTAATGAAAAGTCACAGTCACTGGACGTGTTCAAAAATTTTAAGGCTGAGGTTGAGAACCTACTCAACGGAAAAATCAAAAGCGTCAGATCTGATCATGGTGGCGAGTACTACAGTAGATATGATGGTTCAGGTGAACAACGTTTAGGGCCGTTTGTTAAGTACCTAGAGGAATGCGGTATCGTCCCACAGTACACTATGCCTGGTTCACCAACGATGAATAGTGTTATTGAAAGATGAAATAGAACACTTAAAGACATGGTGAGGAGTATGATTTGTCATTCTACCTTACCAGAATCACTCTAGGAAGAAGCACTTAAGACTATAGCATATATCCTTAACAGAGTTCCAACTAAGGTAACTACCAAAACCTCATATGACCTTTGGACTGGAAAGAAACCCAGTTTGAACCATTTGCATATATGGGGATGTCCAGTTGAGGCAAGGCTTTATAGGCCAAATGAAAAGAAACTGGACTCAAGGACGGTGAGTTGTTAATTTATTAAATACTCTGAAAGATCCAGGGGTTACAAATTTTATGATCCCACGACTAAGTCGAGTTTTGAGACAGGAAATGCCTGATTCTTTGAGCATGTAGAGTTTAGGAGAGAAGATACAATTAGGGACATCGTCTTTGAAGAGGAATATATTAATATTTCCACAGGTGTCATTGATCTCGCTCGGGATCCTATTCCTAATCTTGTTCATGACACAACAAATCAAGACAATGTTGAAATACCTCCCATTCAAGAAACTATTCCAGAAGAATAAACTCTACCACCTCAAGAACCAGTGCCATTAAGGAGATCCACTAGAGAAAGGAGAAGTGCAGTACCAAATGATTACATTGTATTTCTTCAAGAACATGAGGATGACATTGGCGTGATGGAAGATGATCCAATCAACTTCCATCAAGCCATGAAAAGTTCTAACTCTCAAAAGTGGATCGATGCTATGAATGAAGAGATGAAGTCTATGAAAGACAATAACATTTGGGATCTTGTCCAATTGGCAGAAGGAGCGAAACCCATTGGTTGTAAATGGATATTTAAAACCAAAAGAGATTCAAAAGGCAATGTGGAGAGGTACAAAGCCCGTTTTGTCGCAAAAGGCTTTACATAGAAAGAAGACATCGACTATAAAGAGACTTTCTCTCTGATTTCTTTGAAAGACTCTTTTAGGACTATAATTGCATTAGTGACGCATTTCAATCTGAGTTACACACCAGATGGATGTAAAGACAGCGTTTCTTAATGGTAATATTAATGAGACGATTTATATGGTGCAATAAAAAAACTTTGTATCGGGAGATCCAAAGAATATGGTTTGCAAACTTAAGAAATCCATCTATGGGCTCAAGCAGGCATCTCAACAATAGTATTTCAAATTTTATCAAGTGATCATCTTATTTGATTTTGAGATGAATTTGGTTGATGAATGCGTATACCATAAGTTCTGTAGGAGCAAGTATATTTTCTTGGTATTATATGTTGATGACATTTTACTTGCCCGTAATGATATAGATTTATTGCATAAAACCAAGAGATTTCTAGCTAAGAATTTTGAGATGAAAGATCTTGGTAATGTGTCTTTTGTGTTGGGTATACAGATACACCGAGATCGCTCTCAGGGTATTCTTGGACTATCACAAAGGGTCTATATTGAAAAGATTCTCAAAAGGTATGGCATGCAAAATTGTAAACTAGGTGATACCCCGTTGCTAAGGGAGACAAGTTTAGTCTCGATCAGTGTCCTAAGAATGCTTTTGAGAAAAAAGAAATGCATAAGATTCTTAACGCATCAGCAATAGGGAGTCTGATGTATGTTTAGGTTTGTACGCATCTGGATATTGCGTACATTATAGGGATGCTGGGTAGATACTTAAGTAATCCAGGATCAAACAACTGGAAAGCAACCAAATGGGTCTCTATAGAAACAAATGACTACATGCTCACTTATCAAAGATCAGATTAGCTCGAGATCGTTGGATATACTAATTCTGATTATGCTGGATGCCAAGATAGTATGAAATCGACATCAGACTGCATTTACTTGTTAGCTAGAGGTGCCATATCTTGGAAGAGTGCTAAACAGTATCTTATAGCCTCTTCCACTATGGCTACAAAAGTTCATGGCCTGTTATGAGGCATCCAATCATTGTATTTGGCTGCGAAATTTTGTCACGAGATTACGAGTGGTGGATGGTATTGAAAGGCCACTCAAATTATTTTGTGACAATAAGTCAGCAGTTCAATATTCCAACAATAATAGGACGTCTACAAAATCCAAGCATATAGATATCAAGTTCCTAGTAGTTAAGGAAAGAGTTCAGAGTGGATAGTTTTCTATAGAGCACATTGGAACAAACTCTATGATTGCGGATCCTCTTACTAAAGGATTGCCACCCAAAGTGTTTCACGAGCATACTGCTCATATGGGTGCCATGTCATTGAATGATATTCAGTTGTAGTGGGAGTTTGTTATTTTAAATGCTTTTATGACATTGATGTTTTCAGTTGTTTAAATAAAGTTTCAATTTATTCACACTCTGATTTCTGTATGGTTGATCTCACATAATTTAAAGTAGACCAGTTGAAAATAGGCATGTTAAGATCACATTGCATGAAATTTCCATGCTACACATCCACATCATGATTCATGTCATTCAATTATATCAATATATATGACCATTGATAGGTTGAGCTAAGATTATATAACAAAGGCCACTTGGATCCTATGTTAATATAATTGATGGACCGAATTGGTTGTAGATACACTTTGGTAATGACAGTGAAGTTGAGCTTATAAGGATATATTGCGAAACATAATTATAAAGTTACACATATAGTCCAAGTGAGAGATTGTTGGATCCTTAATCCAACTTTAAACTTATATGTTAATAATTATGATGGGTTAAAATGGAAATACTAAAAGATAACAAATGAGTTATCTATAATTAGGGTTATGGTCCCTGGATCTCATGTATCGTTATTCTGTTGTTCCCTTTCTTGGTATCCCATCGTCAAGAAAGATACCAATGGGAGAATCTAAATGCTCTCTCAAAGGACCAGAGAATACGTGTAGATCTGGAAGACCACTCCAAGTCACAAAGAATTCAAGCAATATATCATTCAAATATGAATTCAGGTACGCCTTTACGTTAAAGTTGTATTCAAATATCTGATACAGGATTTTGGAAAATTTTTACATGCATAGCTTTTTGAACTTTAAGGGGATAATTTGGTTTATTCGAAAATCACAAAGGGGTATAAGGTATTTTACCCAAAAGCAATTTTCTTAGGTGAAAAATCAATGATCGAAGAATTAATGAATATTAATGTATGCTAATACTTTTGTCACTTACAGTCCAGTAAACGAAGAGCCTCGGATTGTAATCTCCAAGTAGCTGTGGGAAAACCTGTTTATTTTCCAATTGCAGATAGCAACACAAAATGAATAGGAAACAAATGGCATGCAATTTTAATAACGTCATGAGCTTCTTTTTATTAGTTATTAGTGAAAACTTACAATCCAACCAGCTTCAATGGTGTTGAGACCAGAAGAGGGACCCCCCAGAATCCAAAGCTGAGACAAGCTAAACTCTCTAGGGTCCTTAATTTGGGGGTTCCATACATTTATAGTTGCCTTTGCTCCGTAATACACGTTCCTTTCAACAGTTGCAAATGAATGCTAAAAATTGTAAAAGAATACAGATCAAGAGTGAGTAAATCAGACAGCAGAATGGGAAAAAAAAAAGTTACTATATACTCCAAAAATTTGCAAAAGGCAGACCTCTAGAGAGAGAGAGAGAGAGGTGTTGCACACCCCAAGTTTTTAAACATCGTGAAGTCACAATATAAAGTTTAAAACCTTGAATTAGACCATTATATCAATTAAATATTTTATCCTAAATTATTCGTCAAAGTTACCTTTTTTCCATAACACATGTCTAATTCAATTCAAATATAAAATGAAATGCTAAATTGAGTCAAATTTTCAGAGTTTATATGGCAAGGGACAAATGTAATCTTAGTTGAATAACTGGCCAATGAAAAGAAAATTTTTAAAAAGTTTAGATGCAAGACATATTTTCACACCTCATAATAATCTCGCCACTTAACATTCAAATTCTGCGTCCTTCAAGAAGACTCAATTTTTGCCATTGTGAAATGAGTTCAATTAAGCTGAACTCCAAAATTTGCTATCGAATGGTAATCAATTCGATTTTTGTCACAAAAACAAACTATTATTTCCTTAGTCCCATTATACATGTCAAACTTTTTGTATGGTACATCACTTTACATGTCAAGTTTAGCATTATAAAAATATATAAAATACTTTTTCCCTCATCCCTTCTACATTGCCAAACCAGCTTGGTTAAGTGTTTTTTCGGGAAGAACTACAATTATTGCTGCTTTCTTAAAATTGTGCCACATATATATCGCGTGGGAACCTCTATGCCACTTTTTCCGTGCCAATTGAGTACTACTCTTAAAATTATGTAATATTACAATTTTATCATGTGATTTTATTTTAAAATAAAGGAGTTTATCTCTCAATAAGAGTTCGTTTTGACAGTGAAACTCAATTGGCACAAGAAAAAGTGACACAAAGGATTCCATGTGCATGTATAAGTTCTGCACAATTGTGTCAACAAGACCAACAGTTAGGGTGTTTGATAGGTCAACTTAATGCCAAAAATTAATGGATTAAAATTTTTTAAAATTTAGCATGATTGATAATAAAATTCCTTTACCACTTATTCTATTAAACACTATTTAATATGTATATAAAATTTTAAGTGATAATTTTTCACTTAATTTGCTGAATTTTGGACACATGCAGTATGGTATTTTCCTCATGCTCACACACACACACACACACACACACACACTCTCACGCTCTATCGTGCACATACCCACACACTTGTACACATGCACATTTTCTCTCTCACACACATACACACACTCACATTTGCAAGTATACATATATTTTTTTTTCACACACATGTAGCTACATAGATTTTCCTTCCATCATACACGTACTTTTTCTCATAAGCACACTCTTATCCTCACTCTCCCTCTCTCTATCACACACACACACACACACACACACACATTCATACAAATTGACTCTCTCTCTCTCTCTCTCTCTCTCTCTCTCTCTCTCTCTCTCTCTCTCTCTCTCTCTTCCACTCGTACGCACCGTACTCCATGCATGCTTCTCCACACACAAGGGCCTCCCTACACACTCACACATACATACACACATAAAGATACTAATTTTTTCTCATGTCCACATATACACCTTCTCTCTCTCACACATATTGATGCATACATAAATTTTTTCTTCTTTCGCACACTTGCATACTTTATCTTTGATGCACACACATTTTTACATGCATACACATAATTGCTCTCACGCACGAACAAACTCACACTTTCTCTATCAAACAAACATACACTCTCTCTTACACGCATTTTATCTCTATGTTGTTATTTTAAGATAAATTTATTATATTTACAAAATAAGATATTTAAATTTAATACTTAAATTTAGTTAATTATACGACATAATGTTTTGTGTACATAATTATACGACAAAGAAACTACAGTAAAACCCCTTGGATTAAAATAGTTGTATACACATGAAATTGTATAATCTGAATGTTTTTCTTTTTTGTTTACATTTGTACACAAAAGAAAAAAACACTTATTTATACTTTAATTGGCCACATAAATTGACTAGCTTGTATTAGTTTACTTGTGCGGCCTTTATCTGGAACAGTATATGCATTTCAAAAGCACCTTATACCAGGTAAATTTATATAAATAAGGTTTGAATAACCAAAAACATAATAAGAAAAAAATATATGCTAAAGATGTAGTTTCTCCCTGAGGATGTCAGCAAGATAGGGTGATAGATGTTAAAAAAGATAATAGTACTTGTACAATGTTTTGAATAGGTGTGACTTTGGTAATCTAGTAGCTATATTCAATAAGGGTTGAGTCTCATCTTAACAAATAAAGTTGTGTCTTTTAGTATGTGTAAGTCTTGTAATTTATTATTTGTAATCAATAAGGGTTGTATATGTAGAGTTGTGACTTTTGGTTATCTAATAGGTTATGTTTATTCATTATCCAGACATGTGTCTTCTTATACATATATGTTAATCCCAACATAACTAAGATCAGACAATGAAAACATAATCATTCCTCTCTAGTTATTCTTCCAGAATTTCTTTTCTTGGACAAACTCTCTGACCAAGTATACAGACAAGTCTAATAGATATTGAAGGCTAAAGGATTTGACATCATTAGTGTAAAACGTTATCAAAAGGATATATTATATCTTGGAAGTTAATTCATAGAACCCTTTTGCCTACAAGTTGTGGGGACGAATTTCTAAACCTTATTTTATCTTGAAGTTTAATTAGTAGAAACTTTTTTGACACAAGTTGTAAGGGGAAAATTCTAAACCTTAAGCAAAGTGGCGTCTATGACCTGCGCTAAGGCCCTTTTTTTTCAAATATCGTTCAATAATAGAAATATATTCGAATTTAAATATTTGTCAGATCTCTACTAAAATCTCTAAAATTAAGGTATTATTAAAATTTTATCGGAATAGTAGTTGTATAGTGTTGATCATCACTACTACTCAAGCCAAATCAACCCAAAAAAATCTTATCATTAATATTAATAAAAAAAATTAAATTAAAATATTCTATTCCTATTTAAACACTTCATTTTAGAAACGAAAGTTTATTATTCTAGTCCCAATAGGCATAGAATTCATATTATAATCTTAAATCTTCATGTTCACTATCATGAAAGATATGTCCGGATCAGTATTGATATTTTTTGATGTAGACATGCTATTATAGAATTTTGGACGATGCTATACCGTTGAATAAACTGCAAGTACCAAAAAATAATTAATTTTTGTAAAAACGTAAAAAAAAAATTTTACAGAAACTTGTTAATCTTTTAGAAAAATTTATCATTTTTGCCTTATTGTTCGGCACCATAATATTCTCCTGCAACTTTCCTATTTTTTTTCAAGAAAATTGCACTTTTGTACCAAATGTTTAAAATATTAATAGTTTTAATCCTTATAGTTTGAACGAAACCAAATTTAGTATCAAATATTTCAATTTTTTAGTCCATTTAGTCATATTGACCGGTTTCACCAAAAACTTAGCAGAATCTAGTCACGTGATATTCATGTGCCTATGACCAAATTTTTAAAATAATTAAAAAAATTAATTGCCATAATTTGTAATTAAAGGCATATAAAAATGCACTGTCTAAACAGATTTTTTCAATTTTGCTTATTTACCATGCAGTTTTATGTGCTTATTTATCGTATGTGAACTCAAATTAGTGCCTTTAATTACAAATTATGGCAATTAAGTTTTTCTTTTTTTAAAATTTTTTTGGTCATTTGAACATGATATCATGCAACTTGATTCCTGTAAGATTCTAGCAAAACTGGTCAATAGAATTAAATGTGCTAAAAAATTGATATTTAATACTACATTTGTTTTTGTCCAAATTTTAAGGGTTGAAATTGCCGATATCCTAAACATTTGATACCAAAACTGTAATTTTGTCTATTTTTTATTGTTAGTTAAAATATAAACGCGTTTATTGGTACCTCGTGAATAAGACCATCAATAACTGACGGATCAGCTAAAGGCAGGTGAGAAAAGCTCTTGTGCTTTTTCTTTCCAAAGCTATCGATCGAGCTTGCTCTCATTATATCCTCTTTCTTTGTTCTCCTGATAGGAACGGTTCCCGTAGGGCACCTCCCATTTAGATGCCATAGTTGAGTGATTTGTTTTGTAGTATCATCCTTACCCTCACCAAATAGTCCTTCTGGATAATCACTTGGCCTCATCTGCAACATCCAAATATTACTCCCGTTTTCGAATTAGTGAAATCCTACATTTGATATGAAATATGTATTATTAAAAGAATAACCTGAATTGTATGATTTTTTAGCAAAGGATGATCAAATGCGGGTTGATGAGAAACGAGGACGCAATCAATTATATCACCATCTGGACTCTGCAACAAAAGAATTTCTGCATCAGTTATCAAACAACAATCTACTAAACCAAAATTATGATACTTACTTTTTCGTTTTTACGTTTACAGCAAAAAGTAAAGAGGAAACACATGCACACATACACGCTGTGCGTGTACACAATTTATATATAATGACCAAACCGAACAAAGTAAAAACTTAATGGACTAAATTTCAATGACCCAAAAGTTAAGGGAACAAATGAACTAAAATTATATAAATAAAGGGGCGGGTCCAAAATAAAGCTACTTCAAAACTTAAGCAACTAAAAGCGCAATCTTCCCCTGAAAACACAAGCAATGAACTGAGAGAACCTTGATGGACTTGACAGGCTTCTTGTTTAAGCTGTTCAAGATTTTCTTTGCTTTGAGCTCTTCGCTTGGGTTGTTTGATCTTGAGGCATCACATGCGCTCATCATGAGCAACAACAACATGAAGCAATAAAATCTGCTCATGAGATACATCTTGCTATATTAATGCTTCAAATTAATTGCTGTTTATAACTTGGTGTACATTCTAGCCATTATGAATTGGTCTATTTATAAGCTCCTCAAATTACATAATTTTGCTAGAGGAATATTGTTCAAGGCGAAGGTATTTTTGCAGGCGTTGATTTAGGAAACGAAAATGGGAACTAAGTGTAATTAGTCAAAAATGAGAAGACTTCGACAGGTCCATTGATAGGTTTTCCACCATATACAATTACCAGTAAACGCGTTAATTTGCTTGTAGATCGATGAAGACTGAGGACTATAGACTGAGGCTTCAAATCGTGCACGACACGGCAGTGTCCCTGGGGCTTTTAACAATGAAATTTCAATGGGAATGCACAAGTTTCTTAAAATATATTCAATGAAAATTTATTGCAGCAAAGTAAGTCTGAATAAATTTCCATCTAATCACGCCTTGCAACTAGTTTCTTTCCGCTTTTTCTTGGCCCTCTTATCGCATCATGTACGAGATAGAAAAGAACTGAGGTTTACTTGCGAAGACAAAGACACAAGTCCTTCCCACTAAGTTTTCTGATTTATTTCCAAACCCATATACTATTAGGTTATTCAAGTAAATCCACCTTCTGACTAAGTAGGGACCGAATAATAAATAGCTAAATTTGTTCTACGAATTGACGCCCATATAGATGGAGCCATTTGCTATTTTGAGAATTCTAGAATTAAACTACACCTCCAGACCGTTCTTTGGTAACATGGCCACTTCTTATTCGAGAATTAGTGTGCACCCCGTGATGCGTAGGGAAAGCTGCATAAAACCCTATGTGGAGTCTATCACTTTTATTACCTAATAAAAGAAACTCCACTATTTACAAATCTTCTTGTTCTTTTTTGCTAAAATTCAATATTAATAGCTTTTATATGCAAATTAGCTATTGATACGTAATGAAGTGAAATGAAAAAAAACTTTTTTATTTTTAGCAGGAAATTATGTTTTTACATAAAGAATTTTAAAATTTACTCAATATTTTTTAAAATCAATTTCAATTGAAGGGCACAATTCATTAACGATTAGAGCGCACTCAACAAAAAGACAATTAAAACCTTTTTTCCTTTTGCTCTGGTCTAAGGCATTCAGACATAAAATATTAATTATTTTCTTTACTAAATAATTTTTATATAATTTCTAGCTAAAATCTAATATTGATAAATATTATAAGCAAAATATGCATATTAATATCTTTTCCCTCAGTATTTTAATGTCCAAAAGGAAATAAGAATTTAGAATCCCTAATGTGGTTTCAGTGAGATAAATTCAAAGTCAATCTTAAGTGCAATGCGTCAAATTTTATTTCTCAAACGACTTTTTTTTTTTTTTTACATTTTTTTAATTGAAAGAACAAATCCATGATGTTGGATGAGCCAAAAAAAACTCCAAAGTTTACACAAAAAATTCCTTATTGTTGTATTGTTTCCTATTTTTTCCAATGTAAGGTTATTGTTAGGATCAATGCCACAGGAATTTATTAAATTTAGTTGATAAACCCTTAATGACTATAACAAGTATAATAACAGCCTATGAAGAAATTATAAAATGTAAAAGGACATAAAATTTACGTGGTTTGGCCAGTGTGATTTACGTCCACAAGCAAAGAGAAGTAAAATCTCACTATTATGAAGAAGATTACAAGCTTAGGAGAATACTCCAAAAGCTTAAAAGAAATAACACAAGAAAACTCCAATAACTCAGCTCAAATGCGTAAACAAAGGCTAAACGAGCTTATTGAGCTTTCTTGAGTTGCCCAATTAAAATGCATTACGATGGCTTCCTTTTATAGATGCTCAGAGGAGATAAAAGTTTTTCACTTTTGATATGGGATAGAAATCACCCACATGCACCACCACGAATAAATCTCCACCTTGATTTTCGTCCCACATACACAACAATATATATAGGCTCCGTCTTTTCCATAAACAACCCTATGGGTAAAATTAGCAACTGGAAACATAAGTAAAGTCCAAGCAGTGCTTGAACTTAGCAACTGGAAGAGTCTTCGTCAGCAAGTCAGTAGGATTATTGTCACAACCCGTACCCGAGACGTGGCATCCACCATGCCCTAGGTTAAGTTAGGACACAAGGCTAAGTTAAGACAAAAGATCAACTAACATAATATAAAGCTCAAGAAATACTCAAATGTGCTCCAAAAATCATTCATTCATAACCCAAAATATACATTATCCAATACATTTCTATTTCCCAATAACAAAAATAGTAGGGAAACATGTATAGCCTAATCTATACCAAAAGTATAGCTATACATCAATGCTTTACAAAATAACCTCATTCATGCCTAACTAGCTATGACTATGAGGCCCAAAAGTCTCCCCAATCACCTTCTACAAAGTTGTCACTTGCGCAGTTAAACAAATAGGGTAAGTGATAAATCACCCAGTAAGTAGTAAAAGTTCTCTTTGGGGCTTTAGTCTGTTATTCATACATAAGTAATTTCTAAATCAAAATCAAAGTTATTGTTAATTGTAACATGTGGTCAATTTATAAACTACACAGATTCAAAGCATCACATAGTGCATTCAAATGAGGAGAGCTCAAGTAGTTAGTGGAAACATGACCCTGGAATTCCAGTTGTTAACTATGACCCGGTTAACATGGTTCGAAACTAACTATCACCCGGTTGGTTCGGTTCAAGACTAACTATCACCCGGTTAGTACGGTTCCAAAAATATCTCTACAAACACCAATTTAAGGAACTAGTCCCGTCACAAATCCATTTCACATACAAGAGCTCAATTATATGTTCATTCAAATGATCAAGTAAACCACATACATTCGTTTCATAGAAAATTCAATGTAACCAAACATAAGCCCATTTATATAGAGAAATTATCATTCAAATCATTTATCATTATCAAGTGTATTTCCAAAAGCAAGGAGAATCAAGTACTACTTACCTCAATCCAAGAACTAATTCAAATAATCAGAATAAGGGTAGACGCCTTCGTCACCTATAATGCACAAATAAGACTCGTATTATATACTAATTCTATCAAGAAAGCATAATGAAAGCTTAAACCTAGCCTAACACGCAAAACGAGAAAGAGAGACAAAAACTGTACTGACCCGCAGCGTCAGCCGTGGGGTGGGCCACGCTGCAGCTTAGCTTCAGTACCCAGTCACGGTACTAGTTGCGACATGGCTGATGGTGCGGCTCGGGTCAAAGCCACAATGGGCTCTATCTGCGGTCTCATCCGCGGCGCGGATAACACCACGGATGAGCCCAGAGAGGCAGCCCCAACGAGCCGCGGCGCGGATGGCACAGCGGATGAGCCCAGCAAGACGCCTGGCAACCTCTGCAACTGTCAAAACCCAAAATTCAACTTTCTCAACTCAATCCAACATAAACCAACACCAAAATAGCTCCAAATATGGCTAGAAAACACTATCTTAACACAACATACAACACATATCATGGATTACACTCAAATCACACTATAATCCCCAAGTTATTATACCCATCTTTCATCAAAGGTCAAAGGACTCCAAAGCTCACATACTCACACATTCTAAAGCACAAGTATAACACTAAAAGGCATAAACTCAAGAATTCCTCCAATACAACTACCATCCCACAAAATCAAAGAATCTAGACTAAATAAATAAACTAGACTTTGGAAGAGGGAAGATTACCTTGGTTATGAGCTTCAAAATAGTACTCCCTACTTGTTTCCCCTTGACTAAATTCTTCACCACTTCCTTCTAGCAATGAGAGAAGGCAAGAATCTTTAGAGAGAGAGAGAGAGAGAGAGAGAGAGAGAGAGAGAGAGAGAGAGAGAGCAAATGGGAAAGAAAGAGAAGAAGCAAGGAGTAGGAGAGAAAGTAGCCCTAGCAATTTTGGGGAAAAAAAGAAATTTCAATTTATCAAAATTGTTTATAGCTCCCTCATTCTACAAAATTCACAAAACACTCCAAAGAAAGTCTTTGACAAAAAGGCCCCTCAAGGTTCATATTATCACAATTATCTCTGGTATTGATCTTCTGAACAAAGACTTTTCCTTCAACAATACTCTCATGAATGTAGTGATACTTCATGTCAATTGTTTTATCTTGTCATGCTACATCTGGGCTCTAGTCAAGTAATTAGCTCTTTGACTATCATTGTGAATCGTAGTCACACTTTGATGCAAACTAAGCTCGCCAAACAAACCCTTCACCTATAATGCTTCTTTTATTACTTCGGTTACAACCATATATATATTCTACCTTCATAGTAGATAAAGCCACAACATGTTGTAAAATAGCTTTCCAACTTATAGCACAACCATCAATACAGAATATATGCCCTATATGTCCTGTAAGTGATCTTCATTTGTCAAGATCTTCGGCATAATTTGAGTCCACAAAACCAACCAATGTGTTACTTCTACTTCCAAACTCCAAAGAAGGTCTGAAGAACCTGGTAAGTATTTGAGAATCCATTTCACAACCTGCCAATGTAACCTTCCTAGACAAGCCATGTATCTACTTACCACAATGATTGCATATGAAATGTCTAGACGTGTGCAAACCATTGTATACATAATGCTGCCAATTGCACTAGAGTATGGAACTTGTGCCATATACATTCTCTCTCTCTCTCTCTCTCTCTCTCTCTCTCTCTCTCTCTCTCTCTCTCTCTCTCTCTGTGGCGACTGAGTAGTTGAAGGTCCAAGGCTTTCTCAAGGTAAATTTTTTGGGTCAAGCACAATTTTCCAGCTCATTGTTCACTCTTGATTTCCATGCCAAATATCTTCTTAGTTGCTTCTAAATCTTTCATCTCAAATTCACTACTCAACAGTGCTTTTAAAGTGTGAAATTTCTATCAAACCCTTAGCAGTAATGAGCATGTCATCAACATATATCAGTAAATAAATGAAAGAATCATCATTTAACATCCAAAAGTAAACAGAATGTCATACATGCTCTGTGAATAATCATAACGCAACATGAAGGAATCATATCTCTTATACCATTATCTCGGAAATTGTTTCAATCCATATAAAAATTTCTTCAATAAACAAACAAAGTCTTCATTTCGTTCAATTTCAAACCTTTGGGTTGTTTCATGTGTTTTTGTTCTTCAAGTTAGCCATGTAGGAATGTTGTTTTTACATCAAGCTGTTCCAATTCTGAATCATTCATGACAACCAAAGCCAGCAAGACAGGAATACAGCTATGTTTAACAACAAGTGAGAGAAAACATCATTAAAATCAACATCTTGTAATTGATAATAGCCCTTTGGAACTAATCGCACTTTGTACTTTGCATCTTTAACCACTACAGAAGATATGATTTCTGGTGACAAAATTTAGCTGACAAAAAACAAGTTTGTCAGGAAAAAATAGACTTTTCCTGACGAATTAAACTTTCGTCAGTTAAAGAGCTATTTTTAGGTGACAAAACCAACTTTTGTCAGGACAAACCATTGCTTTTCATTCTTGCTATTTCCATGTACGAGCGGGAAAGTTATTATGATAAATTGGTGAATTTAGTCAACAAATTCTACTGTCACAACAAACATCACATCTTTATAAAAAAATTTATAACAAAAAGAAATTTTTGTAATTCAATTTTTATTATGAAATTATTAGTCCCGTAAAGTAATATGGTTTCTTGAATTTTTCTAACAAAAACTTTAGTCAAGAAAAAAGTAAACAATTGCAATATTTTAGCATATTCAGTATTTGGTAGGAACAAATTTTTAGATTGAGATTACCCGCCTAAATTTGGCACAAAAAAGTTTTATCCATTTCCTGACAATCCAATTTGTTGGCAAAAGTTTGAGCTAAGAATGGGGCAAAAAGATGCACCAAAACTACGTCACTTCGAAGTAGTTTATCACGAAAAAATCACTAGAAAGCCCTATTCCTTCCTTACAATTCTCACCACTCTCTGCCTCTCTATTTCTCTCAACCTACCTCTCTACACAACCATGTCTCCTCCATAACCTCAACCTAATCAACCCAATCATCGTGATTCTATTCTTACCCAAGGTTGAAAAGCTAGCTAACAAGGCTTGATTTTGCTCGATTTCTCATCTTTCCATCATATAAATGTACCTACTGATAATCCGTTTAGCTTCTTAAAATTGCCTGGGACTATGATGACGTTGGCTTTAATGCTTCAAGATTGGTAGGCTTCGTCTCCCCGTCATTTTTTTTCTTTTTTAAGTTTTCTTTTTTATTTTTCTTTTTCCTTTTTTATGTCAAAATTTCCTTACTCTTGCTGCTACTCTTTGCAGGCCATGCCTCGGCGGAGATCAAGATCTGATTATAGATGTAGGCATATTTGATAGAAAAAGTAGGGATTTTGATTCTTTTAATTTTTTTTTTTTTTGTTAGTCAAGTAATAAAGTTGAAAAATTAGAAACCAAATAACTAAACTCTGCTCCGTCTATCAAATTAAAAAAAGAGGCAATTTGCTGTGCGAGAAGTGAGGAAATTATACAATAAATTGTAAAGAGCTATCCGATGAAGTAAAGATGACTTATTATTCCTTCAAGGTAAGTATTGTTTTTATTATTATAGTACAAGTATTAATTTTTGCAATTTCTTTGATAAAATTATAATAGTAGTATATTATTAATAGCATATTAGTATTGTTTATTTGTAGTTGAAAAAATAGAAAATAAATACTAGTAGTGACTGTGAAAGGTATATAGGAGGATCGCATTCACATTATGGATGGACTGTAATTTCTTTAGCTGAAACTAATTCTAGAATAGGACAGTAGTTGTTGCAAAATTGGGTCTATTGCTGTTTAAATAAAGCAAAATTCCAATTATTTTTTCCTTTTAAGAATTGGAAACTATTATTAGATCATGAAATGGATGAGCACTTGCTTGTTTAAAGTTGAAATATGTGATAGAAAAGCCAAGTCCAAGCTTGGCAATAGTCAGGAAAAGGCGTGAACAGCCGTGGGATCTAATTGGATCCACCTTCCTAATTCTACTTTCTGAGTGGGTTCTTCCCCTGTTAGCATTTGCTTGTAAGCAACTTGTGGAAGGTTATACTACTATAATTTATTAGTGTAATGGTGTGATGAAAAAAAATCTTTATTAATAATGTTAAATAATCTTACAGTAGGCTATATTTAACTTATATACAATATTATACTGCAATGATAGAATTTTTTGCAATTTGGAGTTAGGAGATTTACAACTGAGAAAGTGCTAACAATGCAGAAAGTTTGGAAATTCTTGTAGTGGTTGTGGTTATTGGTTAGTGATCACATCTCCCATATATTCAAGTTCTATCCCACCTAATTAACTGATTCCAGTGAACATGTTTGCACAAATTGCAGTGATCCTTTCTAGAGTATCTATTAACATTACTTTCGATCTTAAAGTTTACAATATTTTTTTTTGATAATATAAATTTACAATATTAAGTTAACCACAGAAGCGTGCTTAATTTGCTATTCTACTTCAAATTCACATTATGGACGCACTATTGGTTGTTTGATTCAAGAGGTGGTTGTATTTCGTCTGTATGCTTTTATAGATGAGACTTTCATCAATGTAATTCCTGCTTCTAACTAGATAAGTAAGTCATTTTGGGTATCTAGCTAAATATTTTTCAGCACTCGGCATTTATTCATTCATTTTTTTTTTTTTTTGGAAGAAAACATTCGACAAGTTCAAATGCTTTAAAGGGAGTATATTGCCTTGTAGATCAGCTAGAGCAATTATAACTATCTGCAAGAGCAATTGTAACTCAAAGTTCAATGGGCCAATAACTCTTACCCAAAGCACATAGCAAGTATATCTATTTCCTATATACTCTAATTATTCGACATTTATTAGTAACTAATTTTGGTTGGTATGAAGAAAATTTTAAATTGCGAAGTAAGTTTTGTACCTTATAAGACAACTGAGAGAACTAGAAGTATATAAATACTAAAACTAAATTAATTATTATAAATTGTACTAAATTAAAAATTTTGCATGAAATGTTCATGGGGTACATGTCTTGAGGAGGCAACAATTCTAATTTCACATTCCTAGGGTGTGTGGGTAAGTGACTGACATGATAGTTTTTATATTGACATTTCTTTTTTTTTTAGGGGAAAATGCATTCATTCCCAAAAAGTTCAATTTAATTTCTTAGGTTAACATAAGTACAAATGAGATCATATTAAGTTAGAGTTGTATCATTGTTTTTAGTGAACTTTAATCTGTTTATCCTTTGATTTTAGTACTAGCTGTATAAACTTTTGTTTTTCCCTTTTTATATATTTAGCTGGATATCTTTTATAGGATAATTTGTTTTCTTTCAAATTTGTAACTTAGTCTCAACGTGGCAAGCTAGTTGCAAATGTAAGGTTTTTTTTTTTTTTTCTAACAGTCACCTCTTATTTTATGGTGCAGATAAATTGTTGCATAAAGCACCGGAACCAAATGTTTTTAGGCTGTAACTCTTTGGAGACATCAGATTCCTTAGGAGGTCATGCTTTTGGGGATGTTAGACATCTGTAAATTACAATTGTGTTTGTTTTTTTGGTGTTCCAACTGTGCCGCTTCAGTTTTTGTTTAGGTTGATGTTGCTAGAATTAGGAATATACGCTGGAAAGTGAGACTTTCATCAATGTACTTCTTTTGCTTAAAATTAACCAGGTCCACGGACCTTAAACTTCTATGATAATTTTGCTTCACTTTGAACTACCATTTTTGAATTTTTAAATTTTAATTAAACAGGTATCTTTCTAATGATCAAGTGTTGATATTGAACTATGTCTATATCTTTTCTTGATGAATTCCTTTGTCTTTGTACAATTTGTCTATTTCAACAACCTTTATGGTTTATGGTCGGAAAAAAAATAGCTATTTAGACAACAATGTTTGTTAGAAAAAAGAGCTCTCCAATGCAGTCTTTATTGACAAAAATTATGTTTAACTGGCGAATATGTGTACCTAAAGTAACGATAAGTTTCGTCAAGAAAAAATTAATTTCTGCTGACAAAAGGGCTTTGTCGGGACTTTTCTTGATGAAAATAGTGCATTGTCGCAAAAGCTTTTACTGGTGGATTTTACCTGATGATGAATGTGATGAGCTAATTTCGTCACTATATCTTTTTCTGACAAAATATTCACACTTTAACTGACGAAAATGTGTGTCACTAAAAACCATTTTTCTTGTACTGAACTCCCGAAATACATTCATTTTTCTTGAAGATCCATTTAAAACCAATAGTTTTCTTTTTTGAAGGCAGCTTCACAAGAACCCAAGTTTCATTTTTGTAGAGAGACTCGATTTCTTTATTCATAGCAATCAACCAATTAGCTAAATTAACACTTGAAACTACCTCAGCATATGTAGGTGGTTCACCAATTTCTTTAGTTTCCTATGCTATTAACAAATCATATACAACTAAATTCATATATCTTTGTGGTTATTGAATTTCTCTCATTGGTCTATCTCTGGCTATGGAATATTGCTTCTCTTCAAGTTTAGCTTCAAAAGGCTCAACTGCCTCAACTAGATTTGACTGCGTTTTAGAAGAACTAGAATGTAAGATAGAAGATTCATCAAAAGTAACATTTATTATAAATTTTGGTGATTTGGGATCTAAACACAAAAATCTGTATCCTTTCACCCCATATGCATATCCAAGAAAAATATAGTTTTTAGCTCTATGCTCTAATTTTTCATCATTTACATGCATGTATGCAAGACAACCAAAGATTTTCAAATCAGAATAATCAACATAAGTGCATTGTCAATTTTCCTTTGGAGTTTTGAAGTTCAAAGGCACAGAAGGAGCTCAGTTGATGATATAACAAGCTGTAGAAATAGCTTCTGACCAAAAATCATTTGTTAGTCTAGCATTTGAGATCATATAATAAGTTCTTTCCAAAAGTGTTCTATTCATACGTTCGACCACACTATTTTATTAAGGTGTCATTCTCATTGTGTGGTGTCTAACAATGCCATCGTTTTTGCAAAATTCATTGAATTCACCTCCACAAAATTCCAAGCCATTATCTGTTCTAAGTCGCTTGATTTGTTTTCCTATTTGTTTCTCAATTAAAGCTTTCCATTGCTTAAATATTAAAAAAACATTATCTTTATGCTTCTAAAAATAAGCCCAGATTTTTCTTGATAAATCATCAATAAAAGTCAACATATACTTAGCACCACCCTTAGATGAAGCACGAGAAGGGCCCCAAAAATTTGAGTGAATATAATCCAAAGTACCTTTTGTCCTGTGAATTGCTAGTGATTTGAAGTTGACTCTTTTTTGTTTCCCAAAAACACAATGTTCACAGAAATCCATTATTCCAGTACATAGTCCACAAAGGAAGACCCCTTATATTGAGCATAGATAAGACTTTCTCACTCATATGTACCAACCGTATGTGCTATAATTTGCTAAGGTGAGAATCAAACATTGCTGATGTAGAAACTGCTGTAGTGGTAGTAGAACCTGTGACAGTAGATTCGTGCAAAATGTACAGCACACTAGGCCTATGCACTTCCATGACAATAAGAGCACCTTGAGTGACTTTCAGAACTCTCCTCGACCTATATATTTGCACCCAAGAGACTCAAGAGGTACCCAAAGTAATGAGATTTTTCTTCAAATCAGGAAGATATCTAACATTAGTGAGTGTTCTTTCCACACTATCGTGCATTTTAATTCGGACTGAAACCTTGCTAATAACTTTGCAAATAGCATTGTTGCCCATTAGGACAACTCCACCTTCAACTGAATCGTATGTTGAAAACCAATCCCCATTGGGACACATATGATAAGATCAACACGAATCTAAAACTCACTCATTGTTAGATCTAGTATTATTATCAATGGCTAAGAAAATAATTACACTTGTCTCATTAGCTGTAATACTGGCATCAGCGGTCTCATTTTTCAATTCAAATTTCTCTTTATGATTTTTCTTTATTTTTCTATTTAAAATACTCAGATTTAATGTGCTTATGACAATTATTGCATACCAACTTTTTGTGTCTGGATTTAGATCTAGATTTAGATATTCCACTGTCCATATCTTTTTTATCAGACATGCCCCTAACAAACAAGCCTTCTGCCTGATTTCCACTAGTTTCTTAAGTGATATCTCTATCGATCCGATCTTTTGATTTCAGAATATATTTAATTTCTTTATACGAAATAGTTTCTTTTCCATAAAGCATTGTATCTCTGAAATGCTTAAATGACTAGGGAAATGAACACAGCAATAATAGGGCTTTTCAATTTCAATTTTAACATCTATGTTTTCCAAATCCAAAATAATTGAATCAAATTTGTCAAAATGTGAAATTATAGACATACCTTCTGCCATGCGAAGCATGTACGTACAAAGTTTGCTTTAAATAGAGCCTATTCTCCACTAACCTCTTCATATACAAAGTTTTCAACTTTTCCTACATGTCCTTGGCTATGGTCTCAGAAGCAATTTCACATAAAACATTATCAAAGAAATTTAGTATAGGACCTGATCTAGCCTTTTTGTCATGGTCAACAAACTCTTCATTTGATAATTTTTTTGGTTTCTCGGGCAGTGGTTTGTCCACTTTATCCTAGATTAGAATCGCCTCCATTTTGAGCTACCATATACCCAAGTTGATACCCTATCAAACTTTTTGACATGGGCTTTTGTTATCATCATGTTGACTATTAATACTTGACCTGGGTCAAAGGCTCCGACCCCAGTTTGCTGAGATCGAAGTCCCAGGAATGTATTAAATTTATTTGACAAGCCCTTAATGACTATAACAAGTATAACAACAGCCTATGAAGAAAATATAAACTATAAAAGAAGACACAAAATTTACGTAGTTCGGTCAGTGTGATCTACGTCCACGTGCAAAGAAGACCAAAATCTCATAAATCTCACTATAAAGAAGGTTACAAAGTTAGGAGAATACTCCAAAGTCTAAAAAATATAATACAAGAAAACTCCAAATAACTCAAATAATACAAAAGCTTAAATGCATAAATTAAGGCCTAGCAAGCTCATTGAGCTTTCTTGAGTTGACCAATTAAAATGCATAACGATGACTTCCTTTTACAGATGTTCAAGGAAGGCAAAAATTTTTTACTTTTGATGTGGGACGGAAATCACCCCACATGCACCACTGAGATGCACCACCACCAACAATTATCAAGTGTTTTTGTTTTTTAGTACACTTTTCTTTTTGAAAGTGTACAATTGGGAAAAAATATTCCATGAGATGTAATAAGGCCAAAATTTACTTTGCACCTCTTAACTTATGTCAAATTCACACTTTACACCCTAAACTTCAATTTGAGATAGACTACACCCTCAATTATCCAAACATTTCATTTAAGTCCAATGATTGACAACGTCAATCAAGCTAACAGAATTTAGATTTGTGCATACAACGTTCATTTAAGGCCAATTGTTGACAACGTCAATGTGAAACAGACTGCACCCTAAACTGTCCAAAACATTTTATGTAAGTCCAATCATTGCACGCACGCACCTAAGTTCCATTATTTTGTCGACGCCATCAACGATTGAATTCAAATAGAATGTTTTGGACAGTTCAGGATGTATTCTGTCCAAAATTAAAGTTTATGATCAAAGTGACAATTTGATATAAGTTAGGGGATACAAAGTGGATTTAAGCGAGGTAATAATTAGAGTAAAATTTGCCTCCAATTTTTTGCATCTATTAGAAATTGCCACTTAAATTTCTTGAACTATCAATTTCGAAGAAGCTAGCCTAAGCAGAATAATGTGAAACGAACCCCAATAGAAAATTTAAAATATAATTCAATGAGAAATCTGAAAACATGTTAATAATGACACTACCGTGAATTCACAAGTGCTAAGTCGTTCATTTGTACTCCATTTCTCTTGGGAATATACTCAATCGGTTGCATTACCACCCTTTTTCCCCTATTAACAAGGGTGAAATTGGCTTCAGGTATAGTTTTGAGTTCGAGAGTGGCATAAACATTAGAGCAAATGAGCCCAAAAAAAGTCTAGTATTTCCTAATTGAGGAAAAATAAGTACCATTGCCTTTAGATTGGTTAAATTCTATCTTTTAAGAAATCCTTCCATGGAAATTTACTAAACCGAAAGTTCTGCATAAGTGTGAAGATGAATAAATGAAATACATTTTGCTAGAGGACACTAACAAATTAGCATGTTCACAAATGAAACTTTGACAGAACAATAGTAGCACATGTAAACTCTTATTTAGAAAATTTTAGTGGGTGTGATAGAAGCAAATCAAATTTACGAAGTGCCAATTCAAAACAACGGTTGAAGCCGTAGCACATAGGCACATCAGCTAGTTAATTGAATTTGGAAGACAAAAAGATATGAATGTCTATAAGTCAAGCTCAATTCATACTGTATACTCAGATTCACAATCTTTTAAAGCAATTGAGAAGTGACGTCAACCATAACTTTCAGTCAAAGAAGCAACTTTTAATACAAATTTCTCTGATATTTGAGTCATCAAGCTTGCCTTCTTGTGTAGTAGAATTTTAACTTATCTTAATGGTCATATTACAATAGCCATATGGCTTTCCTGCTATAGAAATTCCAAACATGAAATTGAAGACCCTTCTCAACCTCAATTCTGAAGGGTTTGGAGTACGAGTCATGATCAACAAAATTAGCATCAACTCGAACATTTTTTTGTAAAAATAGACTAAAAAGCACTTCAAATAATAAGTAGAAATTCACTTGCAGGTAAATATGTATATGACAGACTTAAATTCATGGCAAAAAGTGCTCAAATTTCAACTCGAACATTTTTTGTAAAATTAGACTAAAAAGCACTTCAAATAATAAGTAGAAAGTCACTTGCAGGTAAATATGCATATGACAGATTTAAATTCATAGCCAAAAGCACTCAAAGCTGGATAGGAGTGACAAAACTTCAAGAATAGAAATTATATGCTATGAGAACAGAAAAACAAAAAAGGAAACTCTATGCAATTTGTTAAGACAGTACTACATGAATAGTCGAGTTTTGGTACTAAATTGAGAAGGAAAAAAAATAATATAAGCTTAACTCTATATCAGAGTAATGTTTCTCAATTTGTGATAGAACCAAAACTTAGAAACTTCGAAAAACATTTGGCATCTCATTTAAAGAGGTCAATCTACATATCTTTTTCTCTCCAGTTTAAGAAAGCTAACAAAGAGGCTGTACTTATAGAGCAAAGTTCAAAGCCTCTAATTCAAGCAAATAATGTGCTAATTGTATTACCTGTTAAAAAATTTAAAGAAAATTCAAAGAAGGGACAACTAATTCCAGAAACATATTAGAATTAACTTCATTACTATTATAGATTTTTTTTTTTTTTGGGTAGTAGCAAGTAACTTTCATTACTAGATATTATTTTAAATTTCAAAGATAATGAAATCAAAAATTTTAAAACAAAAATAAACTTTATTTACACATATGACTAAAAAGATAGTTAAATAGAACTTTTGTGAATAATAAAATCTAATTACTAACAAGTAACTAGAATACGACAATTGTTGCTATTTACAGGAAATTGAACCCTTACTATGAAAAGTTCAATATCTAAAAGATCCATATTAAGTTCAAAAGTAAAGAGATTTGATTTGATTTTTGTGTAGAAGTAGGAAAAGAGCGAGCCGAGTGTTTGCCCAATTATTATTATTAGAATATTAAGGAAAATTCACAATATAAAAAAATCTAAGGATCTAAAATCATAAAATTGAGCATCTACATTTTCATGTTTTGAGAAATTTGTTTACTTTCCTGACAAATTAAAAACGAACCAAACAATAGAAACTTACTTTTCCTGATTAGAATCTTTGCCCACTAGACGATGCCTTAGTATTCATCTTCTACAGAAATCCACTTTTTGAGAGCATTCGGTGATGACTTTGCGAATAGAAAATAAAAAAGTAAAATATGGATCCTTTAGTTGTACTTTGATCTTTATATGATATTGTTGATATAGAATTTTTGAAGGTTAACACGTTCAATCGGGCCATGTACAAATAGGATTTCTTCGTGGATAAAGGTTAACGCGTCAACAATTTGGCTTAACCAATGTTTTAATGTTACTAGCCGTCCTTAACTTGATGTAGCTATCAACTATTGAAGATTTTCCATGAAAAAACAACCCTAATGGCCACTGTGCCCGTTATGACAGCATTATATGTTGAAATTTAATTCAAGTTTGTCTGTTATATTGCTCCACTTGGAATTTCGGCATAAAAATAAAAAAAGTATTCTCTTTACAACTCAAAAATAGGATTTCAACCCAAATTTGAGAAATGATATGAGTATGATAATGAAGGTTACATATTTTGTCGAGAAAAATCTTCTAATTTCATAGCCTCAAGCATCCCACATTGGTTCTTGAGTGGAGGTCTTTGGGCAATACATAAGGCTTGGACATGAACTCTAACTCCACCACGAAAGCTAGCTCATGAGTGGAGGTCTGACCCAAGCCTTATGAACTGCCCAAAGACCTCCTCACAAACCAATGTGGGATGCATTATTTCTGACCCCTTTAAGATTGCATGTCCTTATGCAGGGAACCCAGAAGTACGGAGCCCACCGACCCATGAGTGGCTTTGATACCAACGCAAAGGATATAAACCCTTACTCCACCACAAAAGCTAGTTCATGAGTGGAGGTCTGACCCAAGCATTATGAACTTCCCAAAGACCACCTCACATGCCGATGTGGGATGCATCATAGCCGTTTATCGTAAAGGGAAAAAATTAGAATCGGAGAAGGCTTTTTTTTTTTTGGGAACGCATTCATTCATTTTGACTATTTTAGCCCTGAAGACTCTAGAGCAAGACCTAATTAAAACTGAAGCGAACTATTGTTTATATCATAAAGATCCTTATGTCCATATCCCAAGGCTAAACCTATTGATGGCAGAGGCGAACTTTCAGATTTTGAATCTTGATTAATCGAATCTCCTGCCTCAATGATTATTTTGTGCAATGCTTACTTATCTTATAGGTTAGGAACTTTATCCATTTTTGGTCTCACTACCTGTTGATATGTCTTATTTAATAATACCACTTATCTTAATGAGTTTTGCAGACCCTCTAGGCAGAAGCTTCTCATTTTTGAGTTTTAGACTTTTGCAAACCATGGCTACTTGAAGTGGTCCACATCTATAGGCCAACTTAGTTTCTACATTCTGGTGTAACAATTCAAGTATCTCTTAGGTTGAAAGCATAGGCTGACTCTAAAGAGTAGGCAGTCAAGTAGCCACACTCAAGATAGTAATAATAAGTCTAATTTGCCCTCAAATGCTTAAAATATTTGTACCCTCTTGAAATTATAATTTGCTCCCTAAAAGTTTAACAAAAATATAAGTTAGCCACAAATATATATTTACATGGGTCTTGGAAAAATAAGTCATAATTTTACATTCACCCACCTAGTTGAAAGCGTACTTTATGCAATTGTGGATAACATTTTATTAAAAAAAAATTTGGCCTTGGTTTTATTTTGCTATTTTGGTTGAGTGTTTACAATTTGTAAAGGAAAACTTTTAAATGTTCTAAATTAGTTATTGTAGTTGATTTTTTTTAGATATTAATACGAGTCTATTTTTTGGAAAATAGACAGTTTTATGTAAAGAAATTATTTATGAAAAATGAATTAAGCATGAGAAGTGAAAATAGAAAGAAACTTTATGTTTTTGAAAAAAGAATAATCTCAAGTCTATGGGGTTTGGTACCTTGTTTATTCAACCAGCTTTAATTGCTTAACTAATTATCTAAGTACCTAGTAAAATTGGCTTGGATACGATTTAAAATTTTCTTGAATTGATCTAATCAATTCGGTAAATTTGGCTAATAAACTAGTTAATTGACTCATACATACGTTCATTGATTTTCTAAATTGCACTAAGACCTAGTTGTTACTACCATGCATTGTTTCGAATCCCGATAAATTTTAGTAAAGATATTATCATTTTTTTTGCAAAATTATTCATTACTGTGATTATGGTATTGGACGAAAGCAATTAATTGGAAAAGTACTCAGGAAAAATAGCCATACTCTTAATTTTCTCTTGCTACACCAAGGGGGTATTTAATAAAACTGAAGTCTAAAGTCTAAATATTGAAATTTGAAAAGTAGAGAAGATATTATGCTATTTAATTTATAAAGTTATATCTATTTAATAGTTAATTGAATTCAAGTACTGAATTTAAGTATCTTACTTTGTAAATATAATAATTTTATTTTAAAATAATGAAACAGTTTAAAGAGAGTGTGTGTGTTTGTGTGTGAGAGAAAATGCAAGTGTATATATATATGTATAAAAGAAAGTATGTGTACACGTATCAATATATACATATCTATATGTGTGTGTGTGTGTGTGTGTATTTATGCTTGTAAGTATGTATGTGTGAGAGAGAGAAAGTGTATATGTAGATGTCAGAAAAATAGAAGTACCTTTATATGTGTATGTATGTGTGAGAATGTATGCGAGAGATTGTACATGTGTGTATGAGAAAGAGAGGGACTATGTGTGATAAAGAACGTATGAGGAATAGAGTATGTATGTGTATGAGAGAGAGGAAGTAGGTGTATTTATGCAAAAGTTTGTGTGTGTGTTTGAGAGAGAGAGAGAGAGTAAGAGTGAGAGTTTGTGTACGAGAGAAACCACGTGTGTTATGAAAGAAAGTCTATGTACTTGTATGTGCGCAAGAAAAAGAATGTGTGTATACTTGCAAGTGTGATTGTGTACATGTGTGTATAAGAGAGGATGTGTGTGCGTGCGCACAAGTGGTAAGAGTGCATGGATGTGTGTGTGTGAGAGACAATGTGTGTGTATGTGTGTGCGCACGCATGTGAACATCTTACATGTATTCAAAATTAGTAGAATTAGTGAAAAATTAGTATAGAAATTAAAATAGATGTGAATGTATTCAATGGTAAAGGAATTTTATTATCAAATAAAGGTTAATGTTTTAAATGATAAAAGAATTTTATTATCAAGCATGTTAAATTGAAAAAACTCTTCATTATTAATTTTCAACATTAAGTTTTGTTGTTAAGCACCTCTAAAGAAAACTGGATTCAATTATTAAACTAAATTAGATACACTAATTAAACTAAATGATGTTTCTTATTAGGCAATGACTAATTCGCACTTTATTAATCTGATTTTGTTATATCCACAATCAGAATCTTAGTTTGTTTTTGCTGAAAAAAGCATCTAGATTTCTCATAAATCTTGTCTTCCGAAGTAGGAAACCGTCTCAAATTGAGGCCCTGTATGATCCATTTGTTATCGATTGACAGAAAATTTCATGCCTTTAAATGAAGCTTTTGTTGTCGAGAGAATTTGAAAGTTGTCTGGGTCCTAAGGCCCGAGTGCGCCCAGGAGTGTTGTATAAATTCAGATCAATCCGATTAAAGATAAAAGAAATACATAGCCGAACTCATTTTCCTTTTAAGGTTTCACTCAAGTTTAACGGGTTAAACGTAAAGAGTTTCTTTAGCAAAACGGAGAAGCTGAAATTTCTTTTCAAGGAAGAAAATCAAGTGACCAATGCGTCACAAAAATATGAGAGTTTCTTAAGTGAGTTTGCTTCCTTCACTGCAACTCTATTACAAGAATTACGTACTTAACCCCGGTCCTTTCTTTTGTCTTCAATACAACTTGGAGATACTACTCAAGTGAGATTTTTATTTTGCAGTAACTGAGTAATATTTGGTCTTGGACAATTAGGATTTCTTCCTGGTCCTCCGTAAACAAAGTAATCCCCCCATTTACTACTATTCCCAGGCATAATGTTGTAGCAAGTTGGTTGCATAGCAATAAATGTAATCGCACCAGGAGACGTTAAGGTGGTTGAGTTGTCGACCACTTGAAGATTTCTAAAGTAACTTGCTCCTTTATAACCTTCTTCAGCAAAATTGCCACTGCCCATTTGAGTGGTGGTGTGTTGGCCACCTACTTTGTAGTTTATCACCTCTCCACCCCATTCAATCAGTTCAGCACTTTTAGTTAGGTACCGAAATAAAGAGGCAGGCCAGTAACCAAGTACTTCGTCCCCATACTTTAGCCACTACAAATCATGTTTTGGATTCTATCAAGAAAAATACATTATGTAATTTCAGTTTTTAGAAATCACATGAAAGAAATGCCTCACAGGACCCAATTTTGTGAAAACGAGGTGAAGGAACTGAAGGGACGAAGTAGTGATGGGGATATGTGTACACACACGCACACTATACATACCTTCCATTCGAGTATGGTGATTTCGAACTGAGCACCATGGTAGGTAGAGAAAGGGTTGATGCTACCACCCAATGCCAAGTTATTGCTAGTCTGAACAAAGCCTGAGCAGAACAAATTCCAGCACCCGGTGGAATTATAACCGTCACTCTGCCATTATTGCCGAATTGTATCACCAACCATCATACAAATTTAGATTCTAGCAATGCTATACATAAACAGTATAGATACTAACCGGGGAAAAAAGGGGAAATTTGTGTAGATGAAAAATCAGTGATCTGAGAATTAATGAATAATGATGTATACTAATACTTTTGTCACTTACAGTCCAGTAAATAAAGAGTCTTGGATTGTAATCTCTAAATAGCAGTGGATATACCTGTTTATTTTCAAAATGCAGATAGCAAAACAAAATGAATAGGATACAAATTGCATGCAATTTTAATAACGTCAAGAGCTGTTTCTTCTTATTGGTGATCACAGTGGAGACTTACAATCCAACCAGCTTCAATGGTATTGACATTTGAATAGGCACCCCCTGCATCCAAAACTGAGACAAGCTAAACCCTTCAGAGTCCTGAATTTAGGGGTTCCATTGCCTTTGCTCCGTAGTGCGCGCTCTTTTCAACAAATGCATATGCATACTAAAAATTTGTAAAAGAACACGAATCAAGAGAGATTAAATCTGATCAAAGAATGATAGGGAAAAAAAGTTGTTAGATGAAAAATTGGCCAACGAAGAGAAAATTTTGTTAGAGTCTAGATGAGATAAATTTTTACTCCTCATACTAATCTCGAATCTTAAAATTCATATTCTGCATCCGTCAAGAACACTCAATTTTTGCCATTGTGGAATGAGTTCGATTCAGCTGAACTCCAAATTTGCAAGCGAATAAAAAAAGTTACCATACGGGTTTTTGTCACAAAAAAGCTATTATTTCCTTAGTCCCAGTATATATCACTTTACATTTCAAGTTTACCATTACAAAAATACATAAAATACCTTTTTTCTCATCCCTTTTACATGGCAGAACAACTTTTTTTTTTTTTTTTTTTGGCTAATATTCAATAATATTCTATCCTACTCCTAACATTGAACAATTTGATTAAGTGTTTTTTGGAAAGTAGTACAATTGTTGCTGATTTCTTAAAATTGTGTGACGTATTGGTGCATTGTTAAGTGTCCGACAAGCTAGATCAGGTGCAAAGTAAGTTACTCGCAATTGTTTTTACAAAGACTAACAGTTAGTTTACAAAAGTAAAAATTATATTTACTTTACATAATTTTTTGTGTATATAATTGCACGACAAAGAAACTATAGTAAAACACCTAGGATTTAGATAGTTATATGCAATAAATTGTATAACGTCACTACAAAAAAATTGACATTTTGTGACAATAAGAAGTTGTCATAGAAACACAAAAATCGTCACTATAGGCTATAGTAACGACTTTTCTCGTTGTCACAAAATTGTCACTAAAGAGTCATTGTGACAACCTTAAGAGGGTCATCACAAAAGCATAGTATTCAGTGACAAGTAAAATGTCGTCACTAATTGTTAACATTTTGTAATGACTTTTCTTTATCACTAATTCACTTGCAATTTTGTCATAAATACACAAAAAGTCATCACAAATATTGCTTAACAGTGACGACTTATGCTTGTCACTATAATACTATTCATCATTGACAAGAAGAGTTCTTGTCACTGATTGAACTTGCAGTTAGTGACAACATTAGAATGTTGTCATAGAAGCATAGTATTCAGTGACGACTAAAAAAATAGTAACTAATAATCTTGTTATCAGTAACAAGAATTCTTATCACTGATGAAAGTTGCAATGAGTGACAACATTAGAGTATCGTCACAAAATCATGGTATCCTAATGTTGCCATAAAAGACCTGCTTCAATGCATTTACGACCAACAAACTAAAAAATTATAGCTTGACTAATGCCACAATGAATAGCGATAAAAGTGTGATGAACTTTCAAGTATATGTATGCTCATAAATATTTGTAAATCCATCAAAACGTACATTAACTATAATATTTACAAAACTCACATCAACTCAAGTATCAGTAGCCATTATTTATCCTAAATCTATCAAAACGTGCATCAACCATAGTAGTTTACAAAGCCCACAATCGTTCAAGTACTAGTAGTCATTATGCATCCAAAAAAAGGTACTACATTTTCAGTAAAAAGCAAAATGTAATGTGGCAATATCTCCAAACCCCTCAAATCGACCATGGATCAACGACTTAAAGAAATCAATATCATCAAAAAGAGATTGAATCTTGGAACTATAGTTGATGTTGTGGAGCATCTTGTCAAGCAATTTTCTTAAACTTGGCATCATGTTCTCCAACAATGAATGGAAGTGGTAGGTTGCACTGCTTCAAATCTTCCCACAGTAGTCTAATCAAGAAAACAAAGGACCAAAAATATTCACTGATTTGGATGAGAATAAAAAATTATGTCCCATTTAAACTTGGAGATTTTACTGAAAGAATACATGCCGGCTAATGATAGTAGAGCCTAAGGTAGCATTTGTTTAATAAAGAAGTTGTCTCCATGTTTATAATTTTAATTTTCATTATCAATTTGATCAAAGATTTCTGCAGATTAAGAGGCATCTTTTGCAGATTTTGGGGTTTTCATGTTTATAGTCCTTTTTCACTTCACATAGCATTAAGCTATGCACTTCATTATTTGTGAAGGATTTTCAATAAAAGACAATGGAAATCTTAGAATCTTGGATTCCTAAAGACAAATTAATAAAGGTTATAGTTTATGAAAAATTTGTTCATTGATAGTAGAAAAAATTTGCTAAAGTACTTGGATTAGCAATATTTTGTTTGTCAAAATTAGCAATACAATTAGAAAATAGTTACCTAATTCCACAATTAGTACTAAAGCTATACTCAAAGTGTGGAATGAGTTATGAGGAACTCAAAATGTATAAAGAGGAAAAAAGGCATCCATAGACTTACTGTAGTCTCCCAATACTTGAATCAGGCAATACTTATGCAAGAATGTGCAAGACACATACTACGAGAGGTTAGTAACTATTTTATTGAAATGCAGATGGCTCCTTAAGCTGCAAGCTTGGTAAAATGTTAATAAGGGGGCCATATTCTAGGAATGGTTACAAAGATAATTAATTGAAATTCGCAACAAACAAGATTATAAAAAAGGATCAATTACCTATTCCACATCCAAGAAGTCTCATGTATATCTGCAACTACTATTATAAAAGTCAGCAAACTAGATCTACTTTGCCCAATTCTTTCAGCTGACCACAATTAGATGAGTAAAAGAACCACAAACCTATGTTTAGAAAAGCTTCACTTCACATACATAACTTTTGTTTAAATACTTTTTATCTTGAATCAGACTGTCTTCAAACATACTTTCTACTCACATTGTGAATGAAATATACAAACCATATATGATGCTTGAACTAAAGGTTAGGAAAGAAACAAGTAACTAAAGTAGTAAGCTGCTTGCCTGCGAGATATAAGAGCATGAAAATCAACTGTGGAATCCCCACTTCAGCACATTTCACTATCTACAAGAAACGAAACAATGTTAAAATGCATAAAAGAAGTTAAAATGGAGTTTAATAAATTTTAACTGTTCCATTGAATGAACAAAAAATTGTAATCCTTCAGGTCATAGATTTACTCAATCTTCTAATTCTCACAAGAAACATATCTTAAGGAACCACTCTATGGATGCATTGTGAAATACGTATCTACTAAAATCACATTTAATAACTTCAAGCAGTACCTGGTAAGATGGAGTAACATGGGAAAATAACACGAAGGAAATCAAGAACCTATTATGGACTTTGATATACATGACACAAATTAATGCTTCTTATGGGTAGCTGACAAGTACACACATCTGGAAGAGTTAAACATCTGACTATTTAAGTTGATATATAGGGCCATTAACAAAATAACTGAAGATTATATTGTCCATCACAAATCAAAAATCCAGGAGTTGTGCATGTATTAGCCCTAAAACATCTCTATATGATTCAAAGAACTAAACTAGTTACAAAAGAGGGTAATTGAACACACTGCTTCCAGTCATTAGTTTTAAGAAAAGAGAACGATATATTAATAATAGTGTCTAAGCTAGTTTTATGAAGGTTAATTAACTAAAGAAGAATAATGAATTAGGATCAAATCTCTTACCATAGGGAAGCTGAGATGATACAGCTCAAGACCAGTTAATGTAATAAATGGAACCACAAAAAGAGGGCTGAGAAACCTAGACCAGACACAAAGAGTTAGTATTAACACATGCATGAGTACAAGTTAAGAGTATGGGGTTGAAGAGGTTTGATTAGCAAGATAGGAAACTTCATGCATAAATACACCTCACAATGTTTCTCCAAAAGCCTAGAAAGCCAATGATCATTTGCAAACATGAACCAAAAATTAAAGCACCTTGTATGCGTCTCATTGTTTCTGCAAATCTCTAAGAATTTAGGTGCAATATTGTGAGATTCATGCATGACTGGCAACATCTGATTGCGCAATTCAGGAACAAGAAGCCAATAGTTATATATTCTACCTCTTCAGAGTCTTGTAACATTTCACTTCTTCTGGCTTGGAGTATAGATGTCGTGGGAATTAAAATGTAAGTTTTTCCTTATTATATTATATCCTATACATGATGATGCCAATATCATTAAAAAAAAATAGAAAGGCCACCGGCCACTTCAAATTAGTGCATGTTTATGCATGTGAAATTGATGAAGCATTCAAACTTATGCTTTGTCATTATATAAATACCGGGTGAACCTTTCATTCACAGTTTGTCAATTCATTTTCAAATGCAATTTTGCGTAAAGTGCTTAAAATGTCCATGATAGCATTTTGTCATTCTTAAACTAACCTAACTAACCTAAGGAATGAACCCAACCATATTTTTACAACGCACGAATTCAACTCAAGAAGATTTAGTTGACATATATGCAATCAATAAACTGAACTTATGGCTGACCACTCCAGTGGTATCTACGGTATGGTGCTTAAAATCTTTATGATTAGCATTATTTAACTACACGTTGTTTGATTCATTTGAGCAAGAACTAATAAACCAAGAGTTACTACAAAGAATGATTCCATAGTTGTGGGAAAGGATATTACTTTCACTTCTGGGATACCAGCATCATCAGACAACAGAGGCCGCACTCTACAAAATACCTGAATGATCCCCTTTAATTCCTATATCAGCAGAAGATTAACCAATGAAAACTGAAAAAAAAAAGATTTAAAGGGAAATGGTATTAAACAAAAAGAAAGCAAGTTTACAAAATGTAGTCCAAGTCAATTGCTCTTATGAAACAGGTATCGCAGAATGCGTTATTGAAATTCATTACACTGTCATGTTGTAGAACAAATGAAAAAAGTCCTAATAAAAAACTGTCCACCAGTTGGTAAACTTATCTAGCCAAGTCAAAAGTACTATGTTCAAACCAGAGTAAGCAAACACAAAGTTAAACATAAGGTTATACAAAGATATTTATCCCAAAATTTATGCAAATTTATCACAGAACGCAATCATCTCTGCCTCTTTCTCTTTACCGAAGGACAAACATTTACAACATCAAACCTAATTCCAAATGGAATCCAAAAGTTAAGGACATATTATTTGTAAAACTACATAATCTGCAGCAACCTGGATAAAACTTACTCTTGCATAACTTCAAAACCAATTTTACAAACATATAGTTTTTTCGGTTTCTTCTTTTTTGGCGGCTAACTGTTACTACACCAATAAGTACCGAGCATGATAGAAATTTGCAAAAATAAAATTTTCATCTAAAAATTATCAAGTACCGATATATTTGTTATCCAGGTTGTACCAAACTAGTACTAACCTTTTTTTCCCAACAAAATTTTACTAATAACATATATCCAACATCCTCCTGCATCACGACTCCGACACCAAAAAAGGGGAAGTTGAAGTTCCCATCTAATTATAACAGCAATTGCATCTTAGGCCTCTGAAAAGCTAATAAAAATTTGAACTTCTCAGTCCAACTTGGTAATGTAACTCCATATTGATACTTAAATATGTAAATAAAAATTAGGGTAGTTGTCGCTTATTAATCGAAAAAACTTGTTTGGCGCCAGACCGTGTTGCGAACCAGACGAAGATATCTGCCTTTGAGAGTTCTCCAGTGCCTTCAAGAACGAAAATTTTGAAAACGATATTGAGGGCAATAACCCAACAACATCAAAAGATTAAAAGATTAGTAGATTAAGGCCTACAAACTTGTAGTAAATCCCCAATGGTGCAGGTGGACTAGGATTATTAGTTTTACCCATTGATAGTAAAACATAACTCAAGACATCAAAAATAAAACAAATTACTAATTCTTGACAAGCAAGATAGCAAGAGATTGGCCGGGGAAGATAGCGCTAGCGAGACTGGAGGTGGAGGGTTGCTCGATCCTCAATCACTGGTCGGTGGTGGTAGCGGAGAGTGTCGACAGAGAGAGGTTGCTTTAATGGGTGATTGCAGCAGTGAAGTTGGAGATGGTGTAGCCATTTAGTGGTAGTAGCTCTTTCGCTAGTTTATGGAGAGAGAGAGAGAGAGAGAGAGAGAGAGACTTGGTGGCAAAATAGTTTTGAGGTTCTGTTTGGGAGACAAATGGAGCCAAACGAGATGAGTTGCCAAGGAAGGGAGGAAGTGTGGATGAGAGGCATTGGAGTTTTGACTAAAATTTTGGTGGGAATTTGATTTTGGATGAAAATTTATTGGGGGGAAAATTGTATTGGAAACAGCCAAAATTTTCTTTGTTCTGTTATTGATAAAAGAAAATCTGCACGCACATATACGCGTCCATATATATACATATACATACATAGGTACACACACATATATATATTTATATATATGCACACATATACATATACATATATAAATAAATACATATATATGTGTGTAGGGCTGTAAACAAATTGAACCCCTAACGAATAGTTCGAACTCGATTCGTTAAAGGTTCGATTTAGATTTGAGTTTTCACGAGCTCAAATCGAGCTCGAGCAAAAAATAATATTTGATTATATTATTGAATTGAATATGAGTTCATATATATTCCGCTCGATAAGACACTGAGTAATTTTTTAATAATTTTTATTTAATGTATAATAATTATTTTTATAAAATAACATATATTTTATATAAAAATACATATTTATTAATAAAAAATATAAAACTTTAAAAAAATAAAAAAAAACTCAAACTTTTGAATCAAACTCGGGCCTATCAAGTATAAAATTGAATCAAACTTGAGCTTAAATTTAAGCTCATATCAAGCTTGAGCTTGAATTCAAATCTGAGTTCAAAATTTCAAAGCGAACTCGACACCTTTAAAATTCGATTCGATTCAATTCGTTACAGCCCTATATTTGTGTGTGTATGGGTGTGTGTATATGTATCTGTACACACACACACACATATATGTATATATAGTTGTCTCTTTGTGTGTGTAGATACACACAAATATATGTATGTATATATATATGTATCTCTGCGTGCGTGTGTATAAATACATACAGACACACACACGCACACAAACATATATATAGGGATACATATATATACATATATACACACACACACACATGTATATGTGTGCACACATACACTGTGTGTGTGTAAACACTAAATCCACTTGGTATACACACACGCGCGCACACACACATATACATGTATATGTATATGTTAATATGTACACACACTATGTGTATACATATACACACACATTTATTGTTTATATATATGAACAATAAATCCATTTGGGAGGTGTGTATATATGTGTATATGTATGTGTGTATATATATATATATGTTTGTGTGTGTGTGTGTGTGTATGCACATATGTGTGTGCATGTATATACATAGACACACACACCACATACAGACACACATACATAGATATCTACACACATATATGTGTGTGGGTGTGTTTATGTACAAACGCACACGCATATACCTATACGTATGTATGTGTGTGTGTATTACAAGTTGCAATTTGACAATACTTGACGATCAATTCAGTTGATCAAATAATCAAAATAGTTTGGTAATACATGCATGAAACATTAAATCTATTTGGTACAACTACCGGTTCATTAATGATAAATAACGTGTATGTTATAATTTATAGAAACATTTTATTATGCAAATGTGAGGATTACACTTAATTTTGTATTAAATTGTGTTTTTTAGTAGTGAACTTTTGGTAAGAAAACAAAGTAACCATCACCCTCAAATGAAAGATAAAAGCTCAAAATTGCACCTTTTTGGAAGTACCCATTAACCTGAAATAGAAAAGCAAAAGGCACAAATTGCATTTTATACACTAGTCAACAAAAAATATGAAAGAGAAAAAAAAAGTACTAGAATGATAAGGAAAAAAAAAGTATTAGAATGATAAGGGGATTAGAGTAACACACTAGATAAAGGCTAGGTTTGAGGAATAAACCGGCCACTGCAATTAATAGGATCAGTGGCGAGAAAAGATTTTTAATCAGCTAATTTAGGCACATAAACTCCTTAGAACTTTTGAGTGAAGCCTCACAAGCCAAAGTTAATGTACTCCTCCTACAGTTAAGCATACCAAATAATTTTAATTTTTAATTCTTCGTAGGTTGTTGGTAAATCCATTAAGTATTGAAAGTTTTTAAGGTAATAGTTCTTTTTAAAAATCAACAAAAAAATCATTTTGAATTCAACATTTAGTAAAACAAAATTTTCTTACTATTTATAATACATTAAATCATGCTTGATTTATGTTCAAAATTTTATGAGTTATTTGGTTAGAATTCAACAATCAATGTTAGTATGAGTATGATAAACTCGTTAATTGTAATGCTTCCGTTTATAGTGCTTTATCTTATGAAGTAGCAATGGGCCTTCTTTCGTTGTGGGGCTAAATTGCAATACATCAGGTGCCATTGCAGAATTAATGAAGTTGGTTTATCATGTATGTGGCTAAATTGCAAAAAATAGGCTGTCACAGTAAAGATAATGAAATTGGTTTATCACATATGGGGCTAAATTACAAAACATAGAATGCCTTAGTAGAAATAATGAAATTGGTTTATCACATTTTAGGCTAGCCTGCAATAGTTAGGGGTGGCATAGTGGTGGAATTAATGAACATGTACTTTAAACAATGACAACTAATTATCATAACTGAAATGTGTCAATTGTGAAAACCATACCATGTTGTCACTCATAATGAGTATACTTGAGCTCATTTGTGACAACACAAATGTTGTCACTGAAGTGAGTCAACTATGATAACCAATCCATATTATCACTAATAACGAGTCTACTTACGCTCATCTGTGACGACCCAAATGTCGTCACTAGTGTCTATTAATTGTGACGACCAATTCATGTTGTCATTAATAATGAGTATATTTAAGCTTCTCTGTAACGACATTAGATGTGGTCACAAAAAGCTTCATTTTAGTGACAACATTTCTTAGGTTGTCACAAAGCTAATTTCTAGTCACACTACCACTTGCATGCCACACCAATTTGTGACGACTAATCCTAGGTTGTCACTAGTGAGGAGTGTATGTGAGGCCATCTATGACGACATCACAAGTCGTCACTGAAATGAGTCAACTGTGACGACTAATTCATGTTATCACTCATGATAAGTTTACTTGAACTTATTTGTGACAACATGAATGTTGTCACTGATGTCTATCAATTGTGACGACCAATTCATGTTGTCATTAATAACTAGTGTATTCAAGTTCATTTGTGACGACATCAAATGTCGTCACTGAAAGCCTCGTTTTAGTGAAAAAAAATTTTTAGGTTGTCACAAAGCTAATTTCCAGCTACACTACCACTTGCATGCCACACCATTTTGTGACGACTAATCATAGGTTATCACTAATGATGAGTGCATGTGAGGTCATCTGTGACGACATCAAAAGTTGTGACTAAAGTACGTCAACTATGACAAAATTTTTTGTTGTCACTGGTAATGTTGTCACAAAAAGTCATTTTTCTTGTAGTGTGTGAATAATTCTTTTTCTTTTTAAAACTGTTGTACACAAAAAATAAAAGCACTTATTTATACTTTAAATGGCCACGTAAATTGACCCGTGTGGATCAGTTTATTTTGTGCGGCTTGATCTGTCGAAATACATGTATTTTAAAAGCTTTTCTAATTTATAACCCCATGGACGTAAATTTATGTTGATATGGTTTGAATAACAAAAAACATAATAAGAAAAAATATATGCTGAAAGCGGGGAAAGACGCTATTTCCCCCGACGATGTCGACAATATAGGTGATAGATGTTAGAAAATTTTTAAATAATAATGCTTGTCTAATGTTTTAAATAGGTATGTGTCACGCCCCGTGCCCCGGGACGTGGCACCGCTGTGATTAGACTAAATTGAGTCACAAGGCTACAAAGGTCAAAGCATTTAGATAATTCATCCCAAATATCACATTGAAGATAAACATCAATCTAAATTTTTTATAAAAACCCAATATGTCAATTGGAACTTCAATTACAAACTAGAGTTTCAAAGCATATTCTAATAGATTCTAAACCATACTACAAATATGCTACTAACCAAGCCATCGTTTTCAATCCTAGGTCTAAGAGCTAATCTACATCCTTGACCCCAAAACCATCCTTCTCTGCATGTAAAACCAAAGGGATGAGTGAAAACTCACCCAGTAAGTAGTACAAGTATCTCTCTATTGACCTGAGTATGCTACATATGCATGTACATGATGTAATTCAAATAATCATCATTTCAATCATAATACATATAAATAAATATGGTCCACATAACATTTCATATAGATACTAAAAGAGAGAGCTCAAGTAATAAAGCACAGTGACCCTAGATATCTAGTTGTTAACTACGACCCGCTTAACACGGTTCAAAGCCAACTTTCACCCGGTTGGTCTGGTTCAAAACAATATGCTAACTATCCCTGGTTAGCGCAGTCAAAGATCATAACACCTCCACCAAATTTAAGGAACTAGTCCCGTCAATAATTACCTTACACAAGAGCACAATCGCAAAACATTCATTCATTCGTATTTGACCACATTTACATATATGACAAATCGTTAACATATTCATACTCATGCCCTTTTTAACATATGCAAAATAATTTACAAAACATCATTGTAACAAATACATTTTCAAAAATATAAAGGATACAAGTACCACTTATCTCGATCTAAGCTAAACCAATTAATCTGAATAGAAACGATCACTGTCTTCACCTAAATCACATAATTAAACTCATAATCATAAGTTTACACTGCTAATAAATCTTAACAAAACTTAATACTAGACTCTAGACACAAAAAGGAACCAAAAGAATAAAAAAAGGACAAACTGGTGCCATCCGCGGCAGGACTGGTGCCACGGGTCGCACCAGAAAGCTAGTTCTCACAAGCCTGCACTACACATCTCAGCATCCAATCTTCCAAATCTCACCAACCACATACTAAGCATTTAATCTAACTTAAACGTGACAAAATAAGTTAGGAAATCAAAATTTTTGCTCAACATAATCATTAATCACAACCTAATCATAATTCTCCCAATTACTTACTAACCAATATTTCTCACAACACCCACAATCAACCAAAGCATAAACCTACCATTCTTATGGTCTTTAAAGCATAGCAAAATAGATTGGAAACCACAACTTATGCTCAAACATACATTATAGGTCATCATCCAACCGTAAACTCGAGCACCCTTTAACCCACACAATTAGCACCACCCACACTCATCTTAAACATAATCACCACCATTATCATAATCCATAGTCACAATAGTATAAACAATTCCAATCTCTTGACAATGTAGCTTACAAAGCACCCTTAACATCCAAATACACATTAAACACAACCCACCAATTAAACTTCAACTACCCAAATAATTCTCATATAAATTGGAAAACTCATAACCATTCCTAGCATAAAAACTTCATATAAACATAAACCATACTCAATATAGCTTTAATAATATTTTAACCCACCAAATCATCCAACTTTTATTCTTAACAACATCTTAACTAAGAAAACTCTAAAATGGCATAATAAATCAATAACATTACTTAATACTCAAAGCACTTCATGAATCATAAACCCAAGTCATAATTACTCCTTACCCTCAAATGTTCTTCCTCCAAAACCCATTATAGCTAAGCAACCATTCAAACTCATACACACACCACAAACTCTAAGTACAAAACCATTAAAGTATAGAAATTCCAATTCAATATTTCACTCATCCATTCCATCAAACACTTGGTATGCATAATACCCAATTTTGACAAATAGCTTATGAAACTAACATTAATGACACCAAACAAAACCATTAAAGCATAACCCATAGTCATAATTGCATTAGCAACTCCAAAACTACCTTAATCATACACTAATTACTCTAGTTACTAACATAGAGAGAGTAGAGTTTGGAAGAAAAATACTTTGAATAAAAAGTTGGGTTGAAGCTCCAAAGTTCCCTTCTTCTTATGGGAGTGAATTAGAGAGAGAGAGAGAGAGAGAGAGAGAGAGAGAGAGAGAGAGAGAGAGAGAGCAAGGAAGAGATGAACCGTGAGGGAGGAAGAGAAATGAAATGAAAAAATGGAAGAGAAAGAAGGCTGTAATTCTTGTTAGGCAAGAGCAAAAATTTTGCCAAATTACAATTGAGGCCCCCAAGGTCTTGGGTATCACAGTATGACTCTTGTAGTTAACTGTATTCATTAAGGGTTGAGTCTCACTTTAACAAATGAAGTTGTGTTTTTTGGTATGTGTGAGTCTTGTAATCTAAAAGTTGTATTCAAGAATCGTTGTGCCTATTTAGCTGTGTCTTTTGGTTATTCTGACAGTTATGTCTATTTTCATTATCCAGATATGATTCCTGACATAACTAAGATTAGAGAATGAAAACAAAATTCTCCCATAACTTCTTTTTCTTGCACAAATCCTCAGACAGAATATATAGACAATTCTAATAGATATTGAAGGCTAAAGGATTTGGTATTGTTAGTATAAAACATTGTCAAGCAATGACTCTATTGTACGTTGGAAGTTAGTTTGTAGAGCTCTTTTGCACACAAGTTATAATGGCGAATTTCGAAACCTTATTTTATCTTGGAGGTTAATTGGCAAAACTTTTTTCTGCAAATTAAGTGGGTGCATTTTTAAACCTTAAACAACGAGTTAAGGCCTTTTTTCTGAAATTTCTTTAAACAATAGAGATATATTTGAATTTAAATATTTGTCAAATCTACACCGTATTTGGTGATAAAATCTCTAAAATTAAGTGATTATTAAAATTTTATCAAAATACTAGTTTATAGTGTTGATCACCATTCTCTACACACAATTCAATTGGGATTGTTTAGGCGAAATTAAAAAATATAAAAAAGTATATCTATCGATATCAATAAATAAAATAAAAATAAAAATTTTCTATTCTTATTTAAACACTTCCATTTTCAAAATGAGTCCCAATCGGCATAGGATTCATATCATTATCTAAATCTCCATGTTCACTGTTTCGAAAGATGTCCCGATTAGTACTGATATTTGTTGATGAAGACATGTTATTATAGAATTTTGGCCAATGCAATAGTGTTAAATAAACAATAACTACCAAAAAATAATTAATTTTTATAGAAAATTGCTAATTTTTTATGAAAACTTATTATTTTTTCCTTATTGTTTGGCACCATATACTATTCTCCTGCAACTTCCCCCTTTTTTATTGCCAGTTAACATATAAATGTGTTTATTGTTGCCTTGTGGACAGGACCAGCAGCACATTGTGCATTAGCTGAAGGCAGGTCAGGAAAGCTCTTGTGCTTCCTCTTTCCGAAGCTTTCGATAGAGCTTACTCTCATTATATCCTCTTTCTTTGTTCTCCTTATAGGAACGGTTCCTTCAGGACACCTTCCATTCAAATGCCATAGCTGAGTGATTGGTTTTGTAGTGTCATCCTTACTCTCACCAAATAGTCCTTCTGGGTAATCATTTGGACTCATCTGCAACTTCAAGATTTCACTCCCATATTCGACTTAGTGAAATCATAATTTTGGTAGGAATTATGTATATTATGAAAAAGACAACCTGAATTGTATGATTTTTTAACAAACCATGATCAAATGCCGGTTGATGAGAAACGAGGACGCAATCAATTATATCACCATCTACACTATGTAACAAAAGAATTTATGCATCAGTTATGAAATAACCATCTACTAACCCAAAATTATGATACTTACTCTTTTGTTTGTACGTTTACTGCAAAAAAACAAAGAAGAAACACACACTCGCTGTGCGTGCATGCACAATTTATAATGACCAAACCAAACGTAACCAAAAACATGACGTATTAAATTTCAATGACCGCAAAAGTTAAGGGAATAAATAAAGTCAAACAAGAATAAGAGATAAAACTAGTCCAAAACTTTTAGCAATCTGAAAGTGCAATCCTCTCCTGAAAAAAACAGAAGCAGCAGGAACTGAGAGAACCTCGATGGACTTGACAGGCTTCTTGTTTAAACTGTTCAACATTTTCTTAACTTTGAGCTTTTCACTTGGGCTGTTTAATGCTGAGGCATCAAATGCACTCAACATGAGCAATAACATGAAGCAGTAAAATTGATTCATGATCTTCCTTAATATATTAGTGCTTCAATTCAATTTCAGTGTATAACTGTGTGTGCGTAGTAGCCATTATGTCTTGGTGTATTTATAAGCTCCTCAAATTGCTAAATTTTGCTGGTGGAGTGTTGTTCAAGGGAAAAGGTATCTTGGGTGGCGTTTATTTAATACAACTGGAACTAAACGTAAATAATCAAGAAGGAGACGACTTCGAACAGGCCCACTGAAAGGTCTTCTGCTATATACAATACATGTAGATCTTCCTGGTCAGTGATGACTGTGTACGATGGACTGAGACTCCATAACAGTCACAACAGGGCGGTGTCCTTGAGGCTTCGTAAAATATAACCAACGCAAACTCATTGCAATGAATGGAATGGTAATTAAGTAACAAACTAAGTTTCAATTAATGGCGTTCTAATCACAACTTGCAATGAAGTTTCTTTCCTCCTTTCTCTTGACCCTCTTATAGTACATGTACCGGACAAAAGAGACCTGAGGTTTACTTTAAGAAGACCAAGACACAAGTCTTTTCCTCCAAGTTTCTGATCATTTCCAAACCCATATACTATTAGGTTATTCAAGAAATCCACCTTCTTACCCAATAGGGACTGAAAAATAAATAGGTAAATTTATTTTGTGAATTTATATCCCTATAGATGGAGCCATGGACTGGTTTGGGAATGCTTGAACTAAACTGCACCAGCAGACCACACTCTTTAGTAACATTGTCACTTTTTATTCAAAAAATATTGTGTTCTCCATTTGAAAAATTTTTATATGGACCTGATCCACATCCCCACCTATAGAGCCTATGGTCTAAAATAAAAACAAATAAGCATCCTACATTACTTTTTTATATCAACATGTATTACTACGCATATATGACACTCTTATACACCACCCTGTACACCTAAGATTTTTCCTCCTGATCTGGCGTAGAGAAAGCTGCACAAGACCCTATGTTTAGTTTATCGCTTTTATTCCCTTAAAAAAGAAATAATACATTTCGGTCCCTAGTTAAATTCAACATTTTTGTTGCATATTAAAGGTTATTTTTGAAACTTTTTGGCTCTTGAAAAGTTACGCCTACACTACATGCTGAAAGATTGGGGCACTAAAATGGAAGTGCACACAAATCATGGTCACCCTCCAAACACAAAAGCAAGTTCCCAAGACATACTAACTAATTTCTCCTATTAATATTGATTCCAACAAAAAATAATTTACATAATTTCTAATCAAAACCAAACCAAAGCAAAACAAAACTCATTTTTGCCCCTTGATTTGCAAGTGGAATGCAGAGAGCTGTTGGGGCAAAAAAAAAAAAAGTTTATGATTTTTTTTTTTGGTTTTTTGGAGGGAAGAGAAAAGATATTAAGGCCCAAGAAGTATGCTCTGAATATGTTATGGACTAAAATGTATCATTGGAAATATAAAAAATTTAAAAATAAAAAAGGATGAATTGTTAATATGAGGAAGCACTTGAGACATTTTTCCCAATATGTTTAATGTTTCTTTTTTTTTTAACTGCATAATTTAATAAACACAATAAATTTGTCGTTTCATTTTCTTGGCGCACTCGCCAATCCCGTTCTATGTCATTCTTCATTTTTTCGGAACGATTAAGTGTCAATAAATTATGACTGACAGGATATTTTAGTTTGTTTGTTCCATTATTCCAATTTATAATTAGGGAAATTTTGCACGGCGTATAATAAATTTCGAATGCAAAAGAAGGGAATAAATTTTTGCATTAACTTATAGAGAAGGCATCAGTCACTGTTAGTGAAAAAGTAAAAGAAATTTGAAAATCAAGTTCAAATATTTCACTTTATCGTCTTCTCATACGATACACGTCTTGTGTTACAATCATAGTGTGTAACATAATATATCACATATTCATAGGATGACATGTTTAATTTGAATTTTAGTGGGTTTTATTGATAATTACAAAAAGGATATATGTCATTCTATTATCATGTGTAACATGTTAAAATACATCTTGAGTGTAACAGAAGATTCACTGCCATTCTCAATATACCAAAATACCTACAAGAATGTTGGGACCCAAAAATGAGATGGAGTGGAAGCTATTTGCCATGTTTGACAAACATGGAGCCTACAATTGATGTGGCAACCCGAATTAATTGGGTTGCTTGTTAAACACAGGAGATTCTTACATGAATTGGGTTGATTACTCTATGAGCAGGCCTTATAATCTAAAAAAGTATTACGTAAAGGTAAGAGATGCACGTTGACTTATGAAAGTAATGTATGAATATTTATATAATTCTATTTTATATTACATGGTACACAAGTAGGATAGTCTAGCACGTCTAGGTAATAATTTTCCAATATACATTTTTATTTTAAAGATTGAGTGGCAAGATTAAGATGACTAACCTCAATCCACCGAAGCATCTTTCTACCCACCTAGGTAACATCTTTTTCTTTTTTTCTTTTTTTTTTTCATCAGAGACGGTAACATCATTTAACAGCGTGGCATATATTAATGTTGTGTTAATCTCTCCTAATACAAAATATTGCATTTTATCTTTTTATGCAACATGTAATTAACGGTGTAACAAGATAATTGTACATTTTATGCTAGTATTTTTTATTCATTTTTTCTTAATTATTCTACAAGTATTGCATATGCTCTATTGGGTAGTGCTCTCAATTTACATTTACTTTTGAATTTATATTTATTATTATTTTTCTAAAATACAAATAAAATTTTAATTTGGCTTAAATAGCAACCAATTGTATGTGGGAATAAGAATATTTCTTCAATTAAACATGCAACTTTGACGCCTCTCCACATTGTCATTCCTGAAGGATGTTTCTCATTGGAAGACATGGTAGCCTTCATAACCAACGAATTTATGTCACTATTTCGCATAATTAAGTTGATTGTATAAACAATATAAAAGGAAATTATTGCACCGAGGATTAATATGATAAGTTTAAGACTTGTTTATTCGAGCGTGCATTCTGACCTTTGAAAGTCAAATCCTCATCTAACTTTTGCTGAATTCACGATGGATTTTTTAGACATTGAACTATTCTTCATATTTAGGGCTAGACGTCCTGTAGATAGCAGCAATTACAACTACCATATTCTAGTTACTTGTCAGCAATTGGGTATGATAGTTAAACAGAACTTTTGTGAATCATAAAATCTAATCGCTGACAAGTAATTGGAATACGGTAATTGTTGCTATCTATAAGAAGTCGAGCTCTTCAACGGTGAAGAAAAGTTCAATGTCTAAAAAAAACACATTAAATTAAAAAGTATTTTTTTTTGAAGGAAAAAAGTAAAAAGATTGATCTCAAAAGTTCATCCTCCCAACCCCCTCCCCCCTCCCAAAAAAAAAAAACAAAATGGCAAAAAAAAAAAAGAATTAGTGAAAAAATAACTTCCATACACATAATTTTTATTCACTAAAAATGACTCTAAAGTAGAGATGGCAAATAAACGGGATTTATTTAGAACTTAAAAATACGAGCTATATGCAAGCAGTCTCATATTGGTTATGGGATTAATATTGACAGGACTAAAATTGGCTAGACTTATTTTGATGCCATCCAAATACCTAATAGTAATTTCTTTTGATAGCCAAAATAAATAAATTATTAGGTTTACTTGTAATTTTGAGTTACTCAAATTATATTTGGCTATCAAATTTTAAACTTGCGATTTTGAGTCATTTAAATAATGTTTAAGCAATGAACTTTCTAACAAATAGGAGTCTCAAATAAATCTCAATCATACTCATATTTGGATGGGTAATATTGAGTATACTTCAATTCAATCTAATCTCATATTTTATATACCCATCACATCCCAATTAAATTTGGGCATGGGCACCATTGAGTTTGAACTTATTGCAACTTCTACTCCAAATTAATAACAGTATCACAATTTTACAAGTCGATCCATGGTATAAACCAAAACTTAACGATGGCATGCAAAGAACATTTTGATTGCGGGACTAAATTTTAGCATGAGAAAGTTTGATGGGAAACATCAAAATGGCAAAAGCATAATGGCATAATATATTAAACAACAATAGTAACGTGAAAAATATTGTGATACCCTGTGCTACAGACATCAAATATAACCGGTTATCCTCTAGATTATTACTCACTTAACCTAATTTAAAAAGAGTCTCATATTATTTCAACTTACTAAAAAATTTTCCTCTTGATTAAGACTAACTTAACTTAAATTAAAAAAAAAATTCCTATCTTATCCTAACTTATTTGAAAACAAAAATCTAAAATTTAGAAAACAAGTCTTAACAAACAAGAAGCCAACAGCAATTTCCTTTAACAAATAAAAAGCCAGAGCCACTGCAATTTTCCTGATCTAATTTAAAACTCTAACTCCTAAAACCCTAAACCTTACACTCTAAACCCCACACCATAAACTCTGAAACCTAAATCCTAAATGGTTAATATAAAATCTAGAAATAAAAATGTTCAGCAAAAATTTTTTCCTTGAGGGGATGAGGGGGAGAAAGAGAGAAGGAAGTTATGTACAGTTTACTCCTATAGGGAAACTACTACCAGTTGAATAAACCCTAGAATTTGTAGTTGATAATGTGATACCAAGGACCTTTTGGTCAATAACTCAATTGTGAGGTTGTGTAAATTTTGAAAGTTGAAGGACTAGTTAGCAATTCCTATGATTTTAATTTTTATCCCCAAATACTTAGGTTTCTTACCATTTTCTCTTCTACCTCTTCCAAGCTTTGTTTCTCACACTCGCTAAAGATTTTCCTCCCTTTCCAATTGAAGAGAACATTGAAGGGCACAACCCCCCAAAGGAAGCAAGCAAAGGCCCCTTTGATTCTTTCAACCAAGGTATTTCTATTTCTCAAAGTTAAGTTTCTTTTCTTAAGATTTGTTATGTGATGTAGTGGTAGATTGAGTAGTTGAAGTTATGGCTTGGTTAGATGCCATTAGACTATCTTGTCCATTAGATTAGATGCTTGGTTGTGGTAGTGCAAGTGTATGTGAGTTATGATAAGTGTGCGATGTGGTTGAGTTAGGGATTTGAGGAGTTTTGGGGTGATAATTGCTAATGTCTTGATTATTGAGCAATTAGAGACTTGTATGCATTATTCTTGCTGTTTTGAACCATTGTTGTCTTTGTTTTAAGTTGGGTTGTGTTAGAATTGAGATATGGGTGAGTGGAGGCCATTTTTGCAGAAAATCGCAGGTGAGCCGTGGGTGGGAAGAACCCATCCGTGGCCATAGCTCAAGAAACCTTCACTCGCGTCAACTCTCTAGAATTTGAGCCATGGGTGAGGGTTACCGAGCCGCGAAGGTCTGGTTGTGTCAAGTCTCTACCCATCGAGCTGTGGGCAGAGCTAAGCTAGCCGCAGGGGAGGCCCACGGATCGGCCTCTGGCCAGTGATCCGCGTGTAGGGCTGCATTGATCCGCAGTCACGGATCAGGGGATCCCACCCGCGGATCAGCTTTTTGCTACAGGGTTTTGTTTATTTTGTGCGTTGAGTATAGAATTGAGTTTGGTTATATTTCTTTGATAGAATTAGACTATGATTTGGGTGTTTATTGTGTATTATAAGCAACGAAGGTGATTATCCCTATTCGGACTACTTAAATTAGCCTTTAGATTGAGGTAAGTAGTATTTGATTCTCTTTGCTTTTGGAAATGCACTTTGATGATAATAAATGATTTGAATGATATTTTCTTTATATAAATGGGCTTATGTTTGGTTACAATGGTTTTTGTATGAAATGAGTATATGTGGTCTAAATAATCATTTGAATGAATATATATTTGAGCTCTTATATGTGAAATGGATTTTTGACGGGACTGGTTCCTTAATTTGGTGTTTGTAGAAAAATATTGGAACCGTACTAACCTGGGTGATAGATAGTCTTGAACCGAACCAACAGGATGATAGTTGGTTTTGGATCGTGTTAATCAGGTTATAGTTAACAACTTGAATTTCAGGGTCATGTGTTCACTAACTACTTGAGCTCTCTCTTTCTTTGAATCGTATTATGTCATGCTTTGAATTTGTATCGTATATAAATTGGCCACATGTTATGAATGATGATGACTTTGTTTGATTTGAAAATAATATATGTATAAATAACAAGCTAAAGCCCCAAAGAAAACTTTTGCCATTTACTGGGTGATTATATCACTTACCCCATTGTTTAACCTCGTATGTGATGATTTTATAGAAGGTGATTGAAGTGACTTTTGGGCCTCATAGTCATAGTTTGTGTAGACATGAATGAGGTTATTTTTGAAAGCATTGATATATAGTCATACTTTTGGTATAGATTAGGTTATACATAGTTTCCCAACTATTTTTGTGATTGGGGAAAAGAAAATGTAATGGATAATATATATCTTTTGGTTATGAATGATATAAATTTCTTTGGGCATCTTTAGTATTCATTGAGCTTTGTATCAGTGATTAGAGGATAATTTATTTTGGTTTAACCTTGTGTCCTAACTTAGCTTAGGGCATGGCGGGCGCCACGTCTCAGGTACGGGGCGTGACATTTTTAGTGGTATCAGAGTTTAGGTTTGAATCTTGTGGGCTACCTTAGGTGTGAAAATAGATAGAATGTCTAGCGTTGATCTAGTGAAAGTTTTCTTTAAGTATTGCCCTTAATTACGCCAGTGTTAGATGGTCAATAAGGTTGATGTGCTTCTAACATGCGTTTTGTGCAGAATGCCACCTCAAAGAAAACAAAGGCTGGAAGTTCATTTAGAGGGAAACGGAAAACAAGTAGTGGATAACACCGAACCTTCGGTGGAAGACCTCGGACCCAATGGAGAGGAGAATGAAGAAGAAGAAGAAGAAGGCCTTAATGTGCCTATCAGGAGTTTCATGGCGGACGCCTACCAAACTTCTTGGATGCCTCGAGAGGAGGGAACTTCACGCGTGACCCCTCACTCACGACCGAGAAATGAGGATCCTCCTCCACTGCCCTAATTAGATTCTACGACTCTAGCGGTCGTGTACCAATTCCTCCACAGTTTTCAAAAGTATCAACGTCAACAAGGAGGGAATCAATGAGTACAAGGAGAAGACCGGGGTAGCTTACGCTACCACTTCAAGGAGTTAAGCAAAGTGAACATCCCCACCTTCGATGGGGGCTCAAATCCCGATGTGGCCGAGAGATGGCTCTCTCAAGTGGAGAAAAAGTTTCAAACAATGCAAGTACTGGACCACATTTCGCCTCAAGTGGTGGTCTCCTTCTTAGTTGGTGAGGTCGAAAAGTAGGTGGGACGGTGTGTCCATGACCTTAGCTTCCACAGGACCATGAATTGACTTGGTGAGATTTCAAGCGGGTCTTTCTACAACACTATTTTCCACTGGTAATCTGCATCCAGAAGATCCAATAATTCAACAATTTGAAACAAGGGCCGACGTCCGTAGCGGAATATTATTTTACTTTCCTTTCTTTGGGACGCTTCATTCCCTCCGTGATGGTGAATGAAGACTATGAAGATGGTGTCCTTCAAAGGCGGATTGAATGACCGAATTCAATCCAAAATTGTAAAAAATTTCTATACCTCGTGTGATCAAATGTATGAGGCTAGTTTGGATGCCGAACAAGATATCAAGAGAGAAGATGCGAAAGCAAGGCAACGGACCAAACCATTTTTAGTTCCCGAGCCACGTCCTAGTGGAGGATCGACTTTCCAAGTGGTGAGGCTACCGCATCAAGGCAATCCACCTAGGCCAACGGATTTTCATTCAAGTGGCTCAACTGCAACGCTACCAATGAAGCGTAGCTTTTTTCAACCAAGTGAAGCAATGTGAAATTTGCTCGAAAGTACATTCGGGGGAGTGTAGATAGAAATGTGGAGCATGCTTCCGATGTGGGCAATTCGGGCATAGAGTGAGCTATTGTCCAAACCCGAAACAAGCGACCGCAAACCCAATCAACTCCAATGCAAGTCAAGCCAATTCTAACAAAATTCAGTCTACGACGAGTCAAGCAAGCTACAAGCCCATTGGAGGCGGCAACAAACAAGGGACACCGGCATCTAGCAATATCAATCGTGCATCGGCAAATTCAAAGGTGTATGCTATGACTCCGTTTGAGATCGAGGGATCGGAAGATGTGGTGACAGGTATAGTGATGGTTAACTCCCTCCTAGCTTTTACATTACTCGATTGTGGAGTTTGTCACTCTTTCATTTTCAAGAAATTTGGTCCCTTGTTAGATGTTATTCCATGTATGTTAAATGAACCTTATCGGGTAAAAACTCTGGGGGAAAAGGTTTTAATTTCAAGTTTTGTGTACAAGGAGTATGTGTTAGACTTAGGAGAAAGAGAGTTTAAAACTGGCTTAGTTCAATTGAACATGAGCGGTTTTGACGTAATCTTAAGCATGGATTAGTTGTCGGACAATTATGCATATGTAGATTGTCAGAGAAAAATGGTAGATGTTCGTATTCCAAATACCTCTCCCTTTACTTTCTAGGTGTATGCTCAGAAACCCGAGAAAGAGAAATCCTTACCTATTCTATCCACTTTTCAAACTTTCAAAGCCATTAGGAAAGGATGCGATTATTTCTTGGCATATGTGGTGGACACCGATAAGAAGAAAGAAGTGAAATTGGAGGATATTCCTGTGGTGAGAGAGTTTCCAGAGGTATTTCCAATTGCCAGGATTGCCTCCAAAGAGAGAAATTGATTTCAAAATCAATTTGGTACCTGGGGCAAAACCCATTTCCAAGGCACCTTACCGTATGGCTCCAACAGAGTTGAGGGAGCTCAAGCTACAACTCTAGGAGTTATTGGACAAGAAGTTGATTCGACTGAATGTGTCACCTTGGGGTGCTCCGGTCTTGTTCGTGAAGAAAAAAGACGGTAGTATGCGATTGTGCATTGACTATCGAAAGCTCAACAAGATCACTGTGAAGAACAAGTATACTCTGCTTCAAATTGATGATTTATTCTATCAGTTGAAGAGGGATAGAGTGTTCTCTAAGATCGATCTTCGCTCGAGATACCACTAGTTGAGAATTAAACTGGAGGATATTTCTAAGAGCTCTTTTCGAACTATGTATGGGCATTATGAGTTTCTTGTTATGCCTTTCGGACTAACCAATGCTTTTGCTACTTTCATGGACTTGATGAACAGGGTCTTTAAGAAACAATTAGACGAGTTCATTGTAGTGTTCATAGACGATATTTTAGTGTACTCTTCAAGCGAAGCAAACCACGAAAATCACTTAAGAGAGGCTTTGCAAATCCTAAAGTATAAGCAGCTCTACGGTAAGTTAAACAAATGTGAGTTTTGGTTCAAGAGTGTCTCTTTCTTGGGGCACGTGATTTCGGAAAAAGGAGTTTCAATAGACCACCGGAATATTGAAGTAATTGTGGATTGGTCTCGACCAATCAATGTAGCAGAAGTGTGAAATTTCTTGGATTTGGCGGGTTACTATCGAAAGTTCGTAAAAGGATTCTCTTCTATCGCAATGCCGTTGACTTATTTAACCCAAAAATGAGTAAAGTTTGAATGGACTTCCCAAGTGCGAGGAAAGCTTCCAAAAGTTGAAGAACAAGTTAGTGTCGGCTTCAGTTCTCGCGCTACCTTTAGAGTCGAGCAAGTTCGTCATCTACAGTAATGTCTCGAAGAATAGGCTAGGATGTGTGTTGATGCAAAATAATTAGGTAATAGCCTATGTTTTACGCCAATTGAAGCCCTACGAACAAAACTATCCGGTTCATGACTTAGAGCTAGCAGTTGTGGTGTTTGCTCTGAAGTTTTGGAGGCACTACTTGTACGAGAAACTGTGTGAAATCTTCACGGATCACAAACGTTTGAAGTACCTGTTCACTCAAAAAGAGCTCAACATGAGGCAACGAAGATGGCTTGAACTACTGAAGGACTACGACCTCACTATTAGTTATCATTCGGAAAAAGTCAAAAAAAGTAGCCGATACATTGACCTGGAAGAGCACGGGGACCATGGCGACAATGTTAGCAAAACAAATGGGCAAATTGAGTTTGATGGTAGTACAGTCCACTCATAATCTACTAGCGGCTCTAATCGTTCAACCGACACTAGTAGCAAGGATTAAAGAAACTCAAAGAAAGGATGAAGATTTAGTGAAACTCAAGAAGAGGATCGGAAATGAGGAGTTACCCGACTTTCATTTGTACGAGGATGGTAGTTTATGGATGAGAAATCATTTGATTGTGCCTAAAGGAGAAGAATTGAGGTATGAGGTTATGACGGAGGCTCATGCTTCTAAGTTTTCGATTCATCCCGAGAGTACGAAAATGTATCGGGATTTGATGCAATTATATTGATGGAGTGGAATGAAAAGAGATATTGCGGAGTACATTTCGAAATACTTAGTGTGTCAACAAATCAAAGTCGAATATCAACGACCCGCCGGTTTGTTAAAGCCTTTAGAGATATCGAAGTGAAAATGGGAACATGTGAATATGGACTTCATAGTTGGACTTCCGAAGACAAGAAAGGGATATGAAGCTATATAAGTAATCGTCGATCGATTGACCAAATTGGCTCACTTTCTACCAATGGCAATGACAACTTCTATGGATGCTTTGGCAAGCCTCTACATGGATCGTATTGTTCGGTACCACGGAGTTCCAGTGAGTATTGTGTCCGATCGGAATCCTCGGTTCACGTCACGCTTTTGGGAAAGCTTCCAACAAGCAATGGGTACCCGATTGAGCCTTAGCACCGCGTATCATCTTCAAACTGACGGGCAGTCAGAACGCACCATACAGACCTTAGAAGATATGCTTCGAGTGTGCGTTATGGATTTTGGAGGTAGCTGGGAAGATTTCTTGATGTTTATTGAGTTCTCTTACAACAATAGCTACCACAATAGTATTGGGATGGCGCCATTTGAAGCATTGTACGGATACAAGTGTTGATCACCGTTGTATTGGGAGGAAGTTGGTGAGAAGACCATTACCGGACTCGAGCTTGTGCAAGCCACCATGGAGAAACTAACTTTAGTGAGGGACCGAATGAAGACAGCTCAAGACCGGTAACGAAACTGGGTAAATTTGAAGAGACGACCTTTGGAGTTTCAACCGGGAGAAAAAGTGTATCTCAAGGTTTCCCTAACCAAGGGTGTGATGCAGTTTGGTAAAAATGAAAAATTGAGTGCAAGATACGTAAGGATCGTTTGAGATTTTAGACCGAGTTGGAGATTTGGCGTATCGAGTATCTTTACCACCGGCCCTGTCCAAGATTCACAATGTTTTTCACGTTTCCCAACTCAGAAAGTACTGTATCCGACCCCAATCATGTGCTTGAGTACGAGCCACTACCGATTCAGGAAGATTTGACTTATGGCGAGGAACCTTTTCGAATTGTGGACCTCAAGAAGCAAGTTCTAAGGAGGAGAACGATTCCATATGCCAAAGTTCAATGGGTCAACCACACCGTTCGTGAAGCGACATGGGAGCTCGAGGAGGAAATGATAAGGAAATATCCCGCATTATTCGACTCACACGGTACGTAAGTTTCGAGACCGAAACTTTTTATTAGAGGGAAAGAATGTGATACCAGGGACCTTTTGGTCAATAACTCAATTGTGAGGTTGTGTAAATTTTGAAAGTTGAAGGACTAGTTAGCAATTCCTATAATTTTGATTTTTATCCCCAAAGACTTAGGTTTCTTACCATTTTCTCTTCTACCTCTTCCAAGCTTTGTTTCTCACACTCGCTAAAGATTTTTCTCCCTTTCCATTTGAAGAGAATATCGAAGGGCACAACCCCCCAAAGGAAGCAAGCATAGGCCCCTTTGATTCTTTCAACCAAGGTATTTCTATTTCTCAAAATTAAGTTTCTTTTCTTAAGATTTGTTATGTGATGTAGTGGTAGATTGAGTAGTTGAAGTTATGGCTTGGTTAGATGCTATTAGACTATATTGTCCATTAGATTAGATGCTTGGTTGTGGTAGTGCAGTGTATGTGAGTTATGATAAGTGTGCGATGTGGTTGAGTTAGGGATTTGAGGAGTTTTGGGGTGATAATTGCTAATGTCTTGATTATTGAGCAATTAGAGACTTGTATGCGTTATTCTTGCTGTTTTGAGACATTGTTAGCTTTATTTTGAGTTGGGTTGTGTTGAAAGTGAGATATGGGTGAGTGGGAGCCATTTTTGCAGAAAATCGCAGGTGAGTCGTGGGTGAGATGAACCCAGCCGTGGCCACGGCTCAAGGAGCCTTCACCCGCATCAACTCTCTGGAATTTGAGCCTTGGGAGAGGGTTATCGAGCCGCAACTGCAGCTCAGGAAGGCCTTGATCGCGTCAACTCTCTGCTCACCGAGTCGTGGGCAGAGCTGAGCCAGCCGCGGCCGAGGGGAGCTCGCGGATCGGCCTCTGGCTAGTGATCCGCGGGCAGTGGTGTATCGATCCGCAAGCGCGGATTAGGAGATTCTTCCCGCGGATCAGCTAAGTGCTGCAGGGTTTAGTTTTTTTGTGCGTTAAGTATAGAATTGAGTTTGGTGATGTTTCTTTGATAGAATTAGAGTATGATTTGGGTATTTATTGTGTATTATAGGTGACGAAGGTGATTATCCCTATTCGAACTACCTAAACTAGTCTTTAGATTGAGGTAAGTAGTATTTGATTCTCTTTGCTTTTGGAAATGCACTTTGATGATGATAAATGATTTGAATGATATTTTCTTTATATAAATGGGCTTACGTTTGGTTACATTGGTTTTGGTATGAAATGAGTATATGTGGTCTAAATAATCATTTGAATGAATATATGTTTGAGCTCTTGTATGTGAAATGGATTTGTGACGGGACTAGTTCCTTAATTTGGTGTTTGTAGAAAAATATTGGAACCATACTAACCGGGTGATAGTTAGTCTTGAATCGGACTAACTGGGTGATAGTTGGTTTTGGACCGTGTTAACCGGTTATAGTTAACAACTGGAATTCCAGAGGTCACGTGTCCACTAACTACTTGAGCTCTCTCTTTCTTTGAATCGCATTATGTCATGCTTTGAATTTGTATCGTATATAAATTGACCACATGTTATGAATGATGATGACTTTGTTTGATTTGAAAATAATCTATGTATGAATAACAAGCTAAAGCACCAAAGAAAACTTTTGCTACTTACTGAGTGATTATATCACTTACCCCATCGTTTAACCTCGTGAGTGATGATTTTGTAGAAGGTGATTGGAGTGACTTTTGGACCTCATAGTCATAGTTAGTGTAGACATGAATGAGGTTATTTTTGAAAGCATTGATGTGTAGCCATACTTTTGGTATAAATTCGATTATATATGTTTCCCAACTATTTTTGTTATTGGGAAAAAGAAAATGTAATGGATAATGTATATCTTTTGGTTATGAATGAAATGAATTTTTTAGGCAACTTTAGTATTCATTGAGCTTTATATCATGATTAGAAGATAATTTGTTTTGGCTTAGCCATATGTCCTACCTTAACTTAGGGCATGGCAGGTGCCACGTCTCAAGCACAGGGCGTGACAGATAATAACTCTTACACGGACAAATTCGTTCATAACTAAAAATCAAGTTATAGATTTTGACAATGTTATTTTCCTATAATAAAATAATCTCGCACTAGATATACAAGTGAACAACTCATAATCTCCTTCCGATTGACTACTTGGCAGTTAATATTACTATTCTAGTGAATCATAAATTGTTAAAACAGGGAATAAGTATGTAAAATTTTGAGTTTTGAGTGTTCTGACGTAGTCACTATGTATGATCATTTAACCATTAAAGATGACGCTTTGCACGACTAGTCACGCTGTATGATCATTTAACCGTTAAAGATGAAATCAATTTCCAATTGGCTTTGTTATTAATTTGCTTAATGCTTCAATCCAATACATGCAGTAGACGTTTTGAGTATTTTGACGTCGTCACTATGTACGATCATTTAACGATTATGTGACTCCAAATATTGAAATTAATTCAATTGGCATTATTATTTGTTTGCTTAATGCTTCAATCCGATGCAGGCAATAGACTACAGCATCCAATCAAAAATTAAATAAGAATTTGACTTTCAGACGTGAGAGCGCACACTCTTATATAAACAAATCATAAGTTTATTATAGTACTCCGTAGTGCAATAATTTTTTTGGGATAATTTCGAAAACCTGTCTAAAGTTTATGACAATGGCAGCTCTAATTTGAATAATTACACTTACCTCCCTTCCTTAACTAAAATGACCAATATAACACTATTATAATACAATCCTAGACAAAAAAAATCACTAAAAAATAAGACAAAAAAAAAAAAAGAAAAGCCTCTTCTTTTCCTCTCACTCCCTTCTTACCTAATTGACTCCATCTTCCATCTCTTTACTTCTACCATTTCCCATCAAAGCTCACTGTCAACATCATTCCTCCTGTATCCCTTTATCTTGAACTTTTCCTCCCAAGTCTGATCACTTACTATCATTTTCCCCTAGCATACTAAAAAAAAAAAATAAATGAAATGTTAAGAAAACTCATTTTGCCCAATTGCTTTTCCTATATCGAAAATCTCGCCGTCTAGAATCCACCACTACCACTGCCAATGTTGCCTTCTATTCTTCTTTTCTCTAAGTTGTTCCTCAATTAGAGTTTCTTGTAATTATTATTATGCTCTTTTTTTGTGGCAAAACATTCATGGATTAGGTGGTGTACTTGAGTGTGATTTTTCTACAATGTAAAAGATATATAATATTGTACTTCTAGTACAGGAGCACTTTTTTTCATGAGATTAGTTTCTTTATGAGTTTAATTTTGTTTGGGTTTTGTAGATTGATTTGATGCCATAACAGTTGTGGATTTTCTTTGGTGATATTTTTGGAAGGTAAGGGATTCTGTGGGTTTCGAATAAAAATTATTAGATTGTTGAGGAGTAAGGTATAAGGCCATGGAGAAGGAAAGGGTGGCAGTAGCAATGTTGATGTTGAAGTAATGGAAAGGGTGTTGTTGAGAAGAACACTTTTGACTATGTGAGGGAAAATTTGGTGGAATTTTTACAAGGTAGAGGAGATAAGGACAATAGAAATGGTGGGAGAAGAGTGGATTTCTAATTTGAGCCTTCAGTAATGAGTACGATAGTCCATATTTTCTGTCCAAATTTTTATGGTATCCAACTATGTGCAATACAAAACTACATCATATCAATGTAAAACTATATGAAACTGCGTCAAAGCACTAACGGAACAACGTAGTTTTGTGATGATAGAACGTAGTATTGAATAAAATTGGACGCTAAAAAAATTGGATAGAGGAATTGAACCATGAATACATAGGGTAATTAGATTAGGCAATTTGGATCTTGAAGGAAAGCCATCAACAATAGGCTGCATAGTGACTGGGGAGTTTAGTGAAGTGTTAAGTGGAATTGCATATAAGTGGGGTGATGGTGGTGGTCGAAACCTTAGGATTTTGTCTGAAGTTTCAAAAGACTTAGGTGATGGTTTTCCCAAGAAATTCTATTTTTCTCCATTTTAGGCAAAGCTTTTTATTGTTTAAAAACAATTATCTTAAGGGTAATTTAGGATATTTAAGAGGTAATTTCCAAGAATTTTTGTTTGTAAGTATGTGTACATGTGAGAGAGAGAGTGTGTGTGTGTGTATGTGTAGATGTAAGAAAAAATAGTATCTCTATGTGTGTGTATATATGTGTGAGTGTGTATGTGAGAGATTGTACATGTGTGTGAGAAAGAAAGAGACCGTGTGTGATAGAAGTGTATGAGGAATAGAATGTGTGTGTGTGTGTGTGAGAGAGAGAGAGAGAGAGAGAGAGAGAGAGAGAGAGAGAGAGAGCGAATAGGTGTATTTGTGTGAAAGTTTGTGATAGAGAAAGTGAGAGTAAGAGTGAGAGTGTGGGTGTGAAAGAAAGTATGTGTGTAATAGAAGAAAGTCTATGTAAAGTATATGTGTGATAGCAGAAATTCTATATACTTGTATGTGTGTAAGAGAAAGAATGTGCGTATATTTGCAAGTGCAAGTGTATGTCTGCGCCTATGCAAGTTTTGAAGAGAGTGTGCATGTGCGTGTGAGATACAAAATGTGTGTATGTTCGTGCAAGTGTGTGGAGAATGTGTGCATGTGTACAAGAGAGAACATATTATGTGTGTTCACAATTTAGTAAATTAAGTGAAAATTTATCACTTAAAAATTTGTATGCAAATTAAATAGCAGTTAATGTATTAAATAGTAAAGGAATTATATAATCAAATAAAAGTTAATGTATTAAATGGTGAAGGAATTTTATTGTCAAGCACGTTGAATTGAAAAAACTCTTAATGAATTAATTTTTAACATAAAGTTGAGTTATCGAATACCCTCTAAAGAAAGCTAGATTTAATTATTAAACTAAGTTAGATACAGTTATTAAACTAAATGATATTTCGTATTGTAGGCAATGATTGATTCGCACTTTATTAATACGATTCCGTAATCAGAATGGCTGGCAATATTGCCATAACAAAAATTAGGAGTCAAAGGAAATTTCATGTTGAATGACAACTTTACCTGTCTTCACTTCAACCCTGATGACTATCATGAGTACCCTTTCTTAAGTGCCTTTTTTCTGTAGCTTTTGTTCCTATTAAAATCATTCTTAGTAATTCACGCCTTAAAATTATTATGTACTCCAAACTTTTCCAATACTTGATGTTCAAACATTTTTTTTAGTCGACTAACAAACAAAACCAGATTTAAAAATTAATTATAAATACCAATTTCATAAATCTAAGAACACAATAGCAAAAACCTAAAACAAAATTCGAAAATTTTTCCTAAAAAAAAGCCCTAAAAAACTGAGAGTTCTAGAAATAAATAAAAAAGAATGAGGAAAAGAATACCCAAAACTTTTTTTAAAAAACCTCTTTATTTTTTTGACAATTCAAGCAATTACCTATAAAATAAGGAAAAAGAATACTTAGCATATGGTGCTTTTTTGGTTGGTGTTGAGAAGGTTTTGAGCCTTACCAAAAGTTTTCTATAGAAGAATGCAATTGCTTATGATATTATTGTAATTATGAGCAAGTTAAGAAGGATAAGACAGATTTAAAGACGTGCAAAAAGTTGTGATTATAGGTTGGAATTTCATAAGACTTGAAAGGGTAGAGGAAAAGAGAGAGGGAAGGAAGGAAGGAAGGAAGCAAATTAGGCAATTCAAATTTATTGGTCCTTTGGTGATGGTGGTGATGAAGAATGCAGATTTATAGCCTTGTGATAGTAGTGACAGAAGGATTGTTGAAGTAACAAGGCAATAATTTGTCATGGGGCAAAGATATTTAAAGAATTTTTACTAGATGGATAAAGTTGTCTTTAAGTGAAAATTTGTTGTATCTCTTAATTTTTGCTCTAGCAACATCGCCAACCAATCAAAATCTTAGTTTGTTTTTTATGAAAAAATAAACATCTAGAGTTCTCATTAGATCCTCTCTTCCTTAATAGGAAACCATCTCAAATTGAGATCCTATATGATGCATTTGTTATCGAATAGACAATTGCATCCCTCTAAATGAAGCTTTTGTTATCGAGAGGTTTTGAAAGTTCACTCAGGCACATGCTATTATAAGAGTCCTAGGGCTGAGTGAGTCGAGGAATGTTGAACAAATTTAGATGAATCCAATTAAAGATAAAAAAAATGAAAGTTTAACTCATTTGCCTTTTAAGGTTTCTGTCACGACCCGAACCCAAAGGCCATGACCGGCACGTAGCTCGAGGTGGAATAAACCGCCCCAAACCACGTAAGTCTTAACTTTCCTCTAAATTCTATTGAAATTTCGGCAGCATCTCCTCTGTATTTGGACATTTCCCAAAAATTTAAAAATACCTGCACAAAATTTCAACCAACCCTAGCATTTCCAATACATTCACAATACATCATATCATCTCATTCACAAGTCATCAATCATCCATTTCAACCATAAAAAGATATACCCATAAGGATTTCATATATTTATGCATAAATATCCCAAGATTCATAACTTACAACCAACGGAGCAGCTATCTAAAAATAATATTTATAATACCAAATATTATATCACATGGCCACAAGTGTAGAATAATACTTATACTATCCTATACCCGGAACAACAAAAATAATTGGGTAATACCTCTGAATCCAAATGACTATACGATTCTCCTCTGGATTCTAGCTCCTGCACTTTCTACAAAACACTGAAAAAAATATGAAGGGGTGAGTTTTCTACACTCAGTAAGCATAATACATATTATAAACCATTTTAAACAATTTACTTAAAATCACCACTTTTGGTATAAAATCTGTATAGTTATCACATATGACATAAAACAATCAATAAAATCACATTTTTGGTTTCATAAACAAATTTGATTATTTCTCGAAGTCACCACTGTGCAGAACCTACTATCCCTCGAAGGGTAACTATCCCGCGAAGGGTACTCTGTCCCCGAAGGGCTATCACCCCAAGGGTATCTGTCTCTGTTCTCCGAAGGGCTATCCCCCGAAGGGTATACTATCCCGCGAAGGGAGGGAATCACTGTGGACATTCCCTAGCCGACATATACTAGGAGCACCCAGACTAACAATAACCCTGTTAGTTTTAGTTAGTTTTGCATAGAGTTACTTTCAAATCATTTTCACAATTAAATTCTTTCAACTTTATTTGACAAAAATCATTGTCACAAACAATCATTCACTTTCTCATTCTTTAATGTTAAAACTTTAACAATATATAAAACATACTTTGAAAAAAACGTCAAATGTATTATCTTATACACTCAACGTAAATCATTCACCTTTAAATGCTTTGCAAGCTCATTTAAACTTTCATGTACAAAATAAACCACTTTGTATGCATTTTCTCAACGTACATCCATTTATCAACTATATATGTATGTCAATCTCAATTTATACATATAGCATACTTTAAAATATTCACAAAATGCTTTGCAAGCAATATATAGTACTAGTGATTCATAATATGTATTACACTTACCTCTAATAGGCTATGTACCAAAAATCTCGAACTCGATTACCCTCTTAGGCGGCTTCCTCCGTCAAATGCTCTCTTGAATCTATTATATAACATAACGATCAAAATTAACAACTAAAATACATTAGAAAAATAATACTCTAACTTTAATCTAGCCCCAAGGCTTAACTCAATTACATACCCATTTTGCATGGCCTAGACTATAATCAAATCTCAACTTTAATTTCCCAAATTAACTTTTTCCTCCTCTAATTGGTAATCAACACCATAACAAGAACTATTAACTCTAAATAATACCAAGAAATCATTTTTCTCCAAATTTCCTAAAATTTCTTAAACCCTAAAATTCCATCTACTCAATTTCTATTCCATGCATACTATCATTTCCACCAAAAATATCATATACTTCATCATAACTTATTTAATAAACAAGATTCAAGCAAAAAAAATTACCTTATGTAATCTCTATACAATTTTTCTCCCTTTTGCCCTTTTCTTTTCTTCCCTACTCTCTCTCTCTCTCTCTCTCTCTCTCTCTCTCTCTCTCTCTCTCTCTCTCTCTCTCTCTCTCTCTCTCTCCTTCTCCTCTTGCTGGCCGGACTTTCCCTCTTCTTCTTCCCCTTTCTTCTTCTTCTTCTCTCTTTTCTTTTCTTTCTTCTCTCTTTTCTTTTTATTCTTTCTCGCTGCTTCTCTTCTATATTTTTGCAGAAGATTCTGCTTGCTTCTTGTGGAAATAAGCCCACCGACAATTGCTTTTTCTTTTCCTTTGTTTTATGTTTTTTTTAACTATGGCCAAATTACCTTTCTGCCCCTCACTTATGCTGGGTATTACAGTTTCACTCAAGTTTAACAACTTAAACATAAAAAGTTTCTTTAGCAGAACGTACAAGCTGAAATTTATTTTCAAGGAGAAAATCAAGTGAGCCCAATGCTTCATAAACATATGAGAGTTTATTTAGTGAATTTGCTCCATTGCAACAGCATTACAATAATTACGTACTTAAACCCGGCCCTTCTTTTGTCTGCAAATTAACTTGGAGATAATAATTAATTGAAATTATTATTTTGCAGTAATTGAATAATATTTGATCATGGACATTTAGGATTTCTTCCTGGTCCTCCATAGAAAAAGTAGTTCCCCCATTTACTACTATTCCCACGTATAATGTTGTAGCAAGTTGGTCGTTCAGCAATAACTCTAATGGCAGCAGGATACCTTAAGATGTTTGACTTATCGACCACTTGAAGGTTTCTAAAATAACTTGCTCCATTAAACCCTTCTTGAGCAAAATGACCACTGCCCATCCTGGTTGCAGTGTGTCGGCCACCAACTCTGTAGTTTGTCACTTCTCCACCCCATTTAATTTGTTCAGCACTGTTGGTTAGGTATCGAAATAAAGAGGCAGGCCAGTAACCAACTATTTCGTTCCCAAACTTTAGCCACCACACATCTTCTTTTCGATCCTATCAGAGAAAAGTCCATCGTATGATTTTAATTTTTAGAAACCAGAAGAAAGAAGTGCCTCATAAAAACCAATTTTGTGGGTTTGAAAGCGAGGGGGAGGAATTGGCGGGACGGAGTAGTGATAGAGACGGAGAAAATAGTACATTCGTCTAAGACACCACACGCACAAAAACAAAATATTTAACTTGAGCTATATATAATCTATATTGTAATTGGATTACCTTCCATACGAGTATGGTGATTTCGATCTGGGCACCGTGGTAGGTAGAGAAAGGTCTGATGAGAGCACCCAATGCTATCTTGTTGCTCGTCTGAAAAAAGCCTGGGCAGTCCAAGTTGTAGCACCCAGTGGACTTATAATTATCACTCTGCATTGTTACCGAATTGCATGACAAACCATTTTTAGCAATGCTATAGACAAACTCTATAGAGTCTAGCCCAAAAAAATAAAAAATAAAAAGGAAGAGCGAGAGAGAGAGAGAGAGAGAAGTTTATCTACATGAAAGATCGATGATCTGAGAATTAATAAATAATAAATAATGATGTATAATAATATTATTGTCACTTACAGTCCAGTAAATAAAGAGTTCTGGAATGTGATAACCAAGTAGGCGCGGGTATACCTGTTTATTTTCCAAATGCAGATAAGAAAACAAAATGAATAGGATACAAATTGCATGCAACTTCAATAACGTCATGAGCTGCTCTTTTAAATGGTGAATATAGTGAAGACTTACGATCCAACCAGCTTCAATGGCATTGAGACTTGAAGAGGGACCCCCAACAATCCGAAACTGAGACAAGCTAAACTCTCTGGGGTCCTTAATTTGGGGGTTCCATACGTTCATAGTTGCCTTTGCTCCGTAGTACGCTTTCTTTTCAACACTTGCATATGCATGCTAAAATTTGTAAAAGAGAATAAATCAAGAGAGACTAAATCAGATTAAAGAATGAAAAAAGAAAGTTGCTATAAAATCCAAACATTTGCAAAAGGCGGACCGAGAGGCAGAGAGAGAGAGAGTGAGAGAGAGAGAGAGTGAGAGAGAGAGAGAGAGAGAGAGGGGGGGGGGGGGGAGGTTGTCAGGGGCCTCCATACCCTGAAGGTTTCAAAAATGGAAAAATCCCCGTATAAAAGTTAAAATCTTGAATTAGGTAATTACGGCAATTAAATCTTTTTATACTAAAAATATTCAGTTACTTTTTTTATCGTAATATGTGTCTAATTCAATTCAAATATAATATAAAATGCTAAATTGAGTCAAATGTCCATACTTCATATGGCAGGGGACAAAGGTAACCTTAAATGAAAATATAAATGTGTTTATTGGTACCTCATGAATGGGATCTGCTGAAGGAAAGTCAGAAAAGTTCTTTTGCTTTTTCCCAAAACTATCAATGGAGCTTGCTCTCAGTATGTTCTCTTTTTTTGTTCTCCTGATAGGAACGGTTCCCTCGGGACAGTTCCCATTGAGATGCCATAGCTGAGTGATTGGTTTTGTAATATCATCCTTATCCTCACCAAATAGTCCTTCTGGATAATCATTTGGCCTCATCTGCAACATTCAGATATTAGTACTGTATTCGGATAGTGAAATCATACATTTGATATGAAATATGTATACTATAAAAAGGATAACCTTAATTGTATGATTTTTTAGCAAAGGATAATCAAATGCGGGTTGATGAGAAATGAGGACGCAATCAATTATATCACCGTCTGGACTCTGTAACAAAAGAATTATTAGTTATCAAATAACTATCTACTAAACCAAGATCATGATACTTAATTTGTTGTTTGTATGTTTAACACAAAAAAAAAACAAAAGAAAGAAAGAAACACACACGCTGTGCGTGTATTTACAATTTGTAAAATGACCAAGCCGAACGTAATAAAAACTTCACAGACTAAATTTTCATGACTGTAAAAGTTAAGGGAACAAATGAATTAAAACAAAAATGAGTGGGTATAAAACAAAGCTAGTCCAAAATAGATAAGCAGCTAAAAACATGACGGACTAAATCTCCCTGACTGCAAAAGTTAAGGGAACAAATTAATTAAAACAAAAATAAGAGGTGGGTCTAAAATAAAACCAGTCCAAAACTTAAGCTACAAGAAGTGCAGTCCTCTCTGAAAAGTACACGAGCGTGGTGAACTGAGAGAACCTTGATGGACTTGACAGGCTTCTTGTTTAAGCTGTTCAAGATCCTTTGAACTTTGAGATTTTCGCTTGGATTGTTTAATAATCTTGAGGCATCACATGCACTAATCATGAGCAACAACATGAAGCAATAAAATTGATTAATGATGTTCATCTTGATATATTAGAGCTTCAAGCAAGAGGTTTATTAATGTGAAGTGTACATTCTTAAATGGTGTATTTATAAGCTCCTCAAATTACATAATTTTGCTGAAGGAGTATTGTCCAAAGGGGAAGGTATCTTGTCTAGGCTGGCGTTTACTTAGTCAACGACAACATAAATGCAATTAGACAAGAACGAGACTACTTCGATCGACAGGTCTGCCGATAGGTCCTCTACTGTATACATTTATGGCCAGAACGCATTAATTTACATGTAGATCGAACAGGTCTGAGGACGACACGGCAGTGTCCTGCGAAATTTCAATGGAATTGCACAAGATTATTAAAATATGGAGAATGCTTGAATACTTTAACAATAGACTGGGACACTAAAATGGAGGTGCACGACTTGTGGTTACCCTCCAAAAACAAAAGCAAGCGCCCAAGACAAATTAATTTCTCCTATTAATATTGATTCTAACAAAATATCATAACATACCTTCTAATCAAAACAAAACCAAAGAAGAACTCAATTTTCCCCCTCAATTTACATGTGAAATGCGGAGCTGTTCAGAAAGTATGTTTTGAATATGTTATGGATTAAAATGTATCATTTAAAATATGGAAAATAAAAGGAAAAAAAAAGTTGAACTGCTAATGTGAGAAATCACCTGAGCAATTTTTCCTAATATCTTTAATGTTTCTATTTTTACTACATAATTCAATAAACTCAATAATTTTGTTGAGTCATTTGCTTGGGGCAATCACCAATTAATGCTTTTTATGTCATTCTTCACTTCTCAAAATGATTAGATGTCAATAAAAAATGACTGATACGATATTTTTATTTATTTGTTCAATTATGCCAATCTATATTTAGGGAAAACTTGCACATGGCATAGTAAATTTTCAAATGCAAAAACAAAGGAATATATTTTTGCATAATTCACAATCGTTTGCTGCTTGTGAAAAGTGAAAGAAATTTGAAATCAAGCTTGAATATCGCACATTAGCATCTTCTAAATAGGAAAATAATAACATGGACCCGTTCCACAAGTGGGGCCGTGAACCCTGTGGTCTAAAATCATTCATATTAGTTATGGCCTATACTATGATCCACCAGAGACCCACCTCATGTTTGATGTAGATGATTTGGATCCAAGTAAATAATTTCCCTTCTAAATGAACCAAAATATCTACAAGAATGGTTGGACCCACAAATGAGGTGAGTGGAACACTTTTTGCCATTTCTGACAAACATGGAGCCTACAGTTAACGTTGCAACTTCGATTGATAGAGAAGCTAGTAAAACGCAAGAGATTTTTATATAAACATGATCCACAATCTTACAAATAGATTTTGTGATTTAAAAAAATATCACAAAAGAATAATAATATATACTAATGTAAGAATACTTATATTGTCGTATTTTATGTGTCACAAAAGAACTGTAACGTCCCGTGCCCGAGACGTGGCACTCGCCATGCCCTAGGCTAAGTTAGGACACAAGGACTAAACCAAAACAATAATCATTTAAACATAACATAAGGCTCCAAAATATTAAGATGCCCAAAAGAACCCATTTCATTCATCATCAAAAGATATACAACATTCATTACAATTCTCTTCCCCAATAACAAAAATAGATGGGAAAGTATGTATAACCTAATCTATACAAAATATGGCTATACATCAAGCTATCAAAAATAACCTCCATCATGTCTACCCTAACTATGACTATGAGGCCCAAAAATCAGTCCAATCACCTTCAACAAATTCCTCACCTGCGGGGTTAAACAAAAGAGTGAGTGATATAATCACCCAGTAAGTAGTAAGAGTTCTCTTTGGAGCTTAAGTTTGCTATTCATACATAGGTACATTTCCAAATCAAAATCAAAGTCATAAACATCATAACATGTGGTCAAGTCAAAACCATACACATTCAAACATTGCATAAAGCAATTCAAAGAAAAGAGAGCTCAAGTAGTTAGTGGACACATGACCCTAGGAATTCCAATTGTTAACTATAACCCGGTTAACGCGGTTCAAAACCAACTATCACCCGGTTGGTGCGGTTCAAGACTAACTATAACCCGGTTAGTACGGTTCAAAATAATTTGCTACCATTACCAATTTAGGGAAACTAGTCCCGTCATATAACCATTTCACATACAAGAGCTCAATCAAGTATTCATTCAAATAATTCATTAGACCACATAACTTATTTCATAGAAAACCAAAGTAACCAAACGTAAGCCCATTTATATAAGGAAAATATTATCCCATTCATTTCTCATCATTAAAACATTTGCAAGGCAAAGAGAATCAATTGCTACTTACCTCACTCCAAGACTAATTCAAATAGTCAGAATAAGGGTAAACGCCGTCGTCACCTATAATACACAAATAAGACTTGTATCACATACTGATTCTATTAAGAAACCATAAAAGAGGCTTAAGCCTAGCTTAACACGCAAAAAGAGGAAAAGAGGCAAAAACTGTACTGACTCGCGGCGTCAGCCGCGGCGGCCACGCGGCTCAGCTACAGTACCCAGCCGCGACTCCAGCCGCGGCGCGGCTGAGGTCGCGGCTCAGGTCAGAGCCAGCGGCCCCTCATCCGCGGTCTCATCCGCGGCGTCGGGTGGCACCGCGGATGAGCCCAGAGAGGCTGCTGCAACGAGCCGCGGTCTCATCCGCGGCGCAGGATGGCACTGCGGATGAACCCAGCAAGACGGCCTGCAACTGCTCAAAATCACCTCCCACACTATTCATCATCTTCTCACTCGATCCAAACAACGAAACAACCTCAAAATAGCACAATAAGGTAGGAAAACACTATCTTAACATCTTAAGCAACATATTCATGGATCATTCTCAAAATCACACAAGATCTACCAAAATCTCATACCCAATTCTTCAAATCTCTAACTCACCTACTTCACACATTCATCATAACTCACAAGCACTACTACTACAAATCATCTATTCCAAGAACAACATAGTCTAATAGCATCAACAAAGCCATGATTTCGAATTTCCAAGCAAAATAATCAAAGTGTGAAAGAACTAAAAAGTAGGAAGAAGAGTTACCTTGAGGGGGATTTGGGGAGAAAGCTTCAAAATGGCTTCTACTAGTTTCCTTTGGAGATGAAATCCCTTCAATTCCTCCTTCAATGGGTTAGAGAAAGTGGGAAGAAATTTAGAGAAATTCTTTCAAAATAGAAGAGGAAGAATGAGGGAAAATGAAGAAGGGATTTTAGTCTTTAGGGCAAAATTTGAAGTTTCAAAAATTTCAACTAAGGACACTACTTCTTACAAAGCACACAATGGCCCAAGAAGGTTTAATTTTCATAAAGGTCCCTAAGGGCCTTAATATCCCAAGAACCGTCGACCGGTCCATGTAATAATTCTCCGATAAATTCCCATGTAGCCATATTTTTTGTTTTAAAGATCGAGCGGCAAGGCTAGAACACCCTACCTCAACCTACCGAAGCATCCTTCTGCGTAGTTAAGTAACATCATTTAACCAAAAGAGATGCGTAAGATACACTAACGTTGTGTTAGTCTCTCCTGATATATAATATTGCATTTTATTTTTCATGCAACATGTATTTAACGGTGTAAAAGGTAATTGTACATTTTAAGATGGTATTATTCATGTATTTTGCCTTTATTGTTCTATAAGTATAGCATATATGATTTGTCTGGTAACATATTATGCTCTTGTGTACTCTTATAATAACATGAAATACTTCTTTTCTTTAATATGTTGATTCTATTCTAAATTGATTATACAACCAGTTTTTATAATATAGATTTACAATAATCCATTTTAGCATTGTTATCAAATAAATCTCCAATTAAATTTTAGATTTTCATGTGACTGAAAAGTCCCAAAAGCAGAGGCTGCTCAATTAGTGATTTTTCAGTTTCTAAATGGACACGGCTTTTCACAAGCTAAAAATGCCCATCAACAATTATTGTTTTCATATAAGAACCAGGCACATTTTTTCTCTTTCATCTTTGCTTATCATCAAATAATAAAATTACCATCTCTTCCATCTTTAGTCTGTTTGCCAGAAATCAATAATCTATTCCAGCAAACAATGGAATCCCTCATTTCTAGTGAAGCAAAATTTTTTTCTCCTCGTTCTTCAGACCAGATCAAAAAATCCTATTCCCTTCCTCTGTATCACTGTCAAATTCCCACCTTACCTATTCTGTGCCTAAATGCTCCATTGATTAGTGCTCTCAATTTACAATTATTTTTCTATTTCTATTTAAAAACCATGATAAACAAGGTTCCGAATTATTATTTTTTCAAAGTACAAATAAAATTTAATTTGGTCAAATAGTGACCAATTGCAAGTTGTTATATGGCATATGGAAAATGAATGGACTTAGTGTTCTGTCACGGAATATTTACAGAATATTTCACATTTGTTCTTATAATTTGCTACTAATGTAAAATACTCGGTGATGTTGAGTGGATACACACACATAGTGCGAATATTCCGTATATTTTTCACATTTTATAAGGCTATAGGAGCATTATGTGGTCATATTAAAAATATAGAGAGATTATGTGGTCAAAAGTGATATCACAAGGAGTATTTCATAATTAATCTAAAAAGAAATCTCCCCAATAATTATTCTTTCCAAGTACTATATTATAGCATTTTCGCTTGCCAGCAATGTTCCCAAGCACGCTAGGAGGCCCCAAAGTGTTGGGCTCGTCTACTACTTGAAGATTCTTGATGTAACTTGCCCATCCAAACTTTTCTTCACTAAAAATGGCCACTGCCCATCTGGGTTGTGGTGTGTTGCCCGTTTGCTTGAAGGTTTACCACCTCTCCAACCCATTCGATCACGGAAGCAGTGTTAGCCAAGTTTGAAAATAATGAGAAAGGCCGGTAACCAAATATATTATATTTTCACATTGCAGCCACCATACAGCTTGTTTTGGGTCCAAACAAAATTTTACCCACTCCTACAAGTTTTAAAAATCCTAAGGGAAAAACAAAGTAAATTTACTAGAGTCAATTTTTGTGGAGCCATCGCATACTCTGAAGACAAGGAAGAAGCAGGTTAAAGGAGAATTAGGACGATGAAAACAAATTCTACTGTAAAACGATAAACAGTTCTTCATAATCTGTAAATTGTATATTACTTATGGTATTTTCGAATAATTAAATGTCTCAGAAAATGCATATAGACTTTTGATCGGTTAGTATCTATTTAAAACTATTAATCATTTTTCTTTAATTATCAGACTTTCCTAACCTATACAAGCCATACGAATCTCGATGAAAATAAAAAAGGAAACAAAAAAAAAAGCCTTAAGAATCTTAATGAAAGTAGAAAAGGAAACAAAAAGTTCGGGATAATTTCACATGCCTCCTTTGAGGTTTGCTATAATTGCACTTACCTCCCCTCAAGTTTGAAAAGAGTACATACACCCCTTGTGTTTATATTTTTTGTGACAAAACAAGTCCATTTTGATGATGTTACCCAAAAACACCAACCAAACACCTTAAAATATCCTTAATTACTTTTAAATTGGTCATCTCTTTCTTGTTAATATATTTGTTTGTAAAATTTTGATAGATAAAATAAATTCATTTAGATTAATTAGATAATTGAGTTTGGAGAAGTTGTATTGGTGGAGATTGAAAATTTGATGCAAGAATATAAGTCCTTTTGATATTTTTATGACTAATTAATTAATTTTTAAGATTTTTTTCTTTGTTATAAGCAATTAAAAATATTTTAAGGTGCTTGGTTGGTGTTTTTGGATTACATTATCAAAATAGAGGGTTGTTGTTTTGTTACAAAAATACAAATACCATGGGTGTAAAGTGTAATTTTTGAAACTTGAGAGGAGGTAAGTGTAATTATGGCAAACCTCAAGTGGGATATGTGAAATTATCCCAAAAAGTTATTTTGTCTCCAATTTAGTAATACAAATTTATATAAAATAAATAATGTGAATTCTAATAGAAACTAAAAGGAAAAAAATGTATAAAAAGTAAAATTTCTAATTTTTTAATTTTTTCATAAACTTGTAATTAGAAGAATTAAAAAAAAAACCAAGAAACCAAAACAAATGGTAAAATTGACCCATATTGAAACGAAAAATAAGGGTACTCAAGTTGGATATTTGTTGCCTATTCGAGTACCAATTCTAGTACTTAGCCAACCGGTTTGAGTAGTGATTCACAAGCTGGTTTTCTGAACCAGTCTATGTATAATATGAATTATTTTAAATTTTTTTTGTTAATTATTAATATAATTTATGTCAAAAGCACATTTATATTATTTAAATTTGGATAAATAAAAATTTAGACTTAATTTTATATTTTTATATCTTAATGATATTTTTGTTAAAAGAAAAAAATTAAAATTTTATTTTAGAAAATAAATAAAATTTATATGAATGGTTTATTTATAAAAGTCGATTAAGGGAAGTGAAATTTTAAACAAATTTGAATTTTTCTATTCTTTTGAAAGATAAACTTAGAAGTAACTACGTCGGATGCCTAATGTACCCGAAAAGATTTTTCAAGTAACCTCTCTGGCTACACTCTATTGTGACAACAATTTTATCCAGTTGGCACACAATGATGTTTCTCATGAATGCACTAACCACAATGAGATCAATTGTCATTTTGTGCGTCATTATACTGTTTGTCGAATAGCATCAAGCCTAAGTAGGGATTTCATTATTTAGTTTCCTAAGTTGTACATCTTTTTAAGCCTATGAATATAGGTCTTTGTATTAGATAATATACATAATAGAACCATATAAATACAATTTTGTTTCAAAACTCACTGATTTATTCTAACAATTGGAAACCATTTCAAATTGAGATCCAAGATGATGCATTTGTTATCGATTAATAGACAATTTCATCCCTCTATATGAAGCTTTTGTTATTGAGAGGTTTTGAAGCTCTCTCAAGCACATGTTAGTGTAAAGAGTCCTAAGACCAGAGTGCGTCGAGGAATGTTGTATAAATGGATCAATTCAATTGCAGATAAAAGAACATATAGCCGAACCACATTTGCCTTTTAAGGTTTCACTCAAGTTTAACGAGTTAAACATAAAGAGTTTCTTTAACAAAACTTAGAAGCTAAAATTTCTTTTCAAGGAAGAAAATCAAGTAAGCTAAATGTCTCATAAATATATGAGTTTATTTAGTGAGTTGCTTCACTGCAACTGCATTGCAACAATTACATAACCAGGGCCCTTCTTTTGTCTCCAAATTAACTTGGAGATATTCTTTAATTGAAATTATTATTTTGCGGTAACTGATTAATATTTGATCATGGACATTTAGGATTTCTTCCTGGTCCTCCATAGAAAAAGTAATCCCGCCAATTATTACTGCTTCCACGTATAATGTTGTAGCATGTTGGTCGTTCAGCAATAACTCCAATCACACCAGGAGACCTTAAGAAGTTTGACCCATCGACCACTTGAAGATTTCTGAAGTAACTTGCTCCTCTAAACCCTTCTTGAGCAAAATGGCCGCTGCCCATCCTGGTTGCAGTGTGTCGACCACCAGCTTTGTAGTTTGTCACTTCTCCACCCCATTGAATTAGTTCAGCACTCCGGGTTAGGTACGGAAATAAAGAGGCAGGCCAATAACCAATTATTTCGTTCCCAAACTTTAGCCACCACACACCTTGTCTTCGATCCTATATATCAAAGAAAAGTCCATCATATAATTTTAATTTTTACAAACCACAAGAAAGAAGGAAGGTTTGAAAGCGAGGTGAAGGAAGTTGAGGACGACCAAGTAAGTGAGAACAGTACATTCATCTAAGACATAAAATTGCACACACATTTACAATTTTAACTTGAGCTATATATAATCAATATTGTAATTGGATTACCTTCCATACGAGTATGGTGATTTCGAACTGGCCACCATGGTAGATAGAGAGAGGGCTTATGCTAGCACCCAGTGCAATCCTATTGCTAGTCTGAACAAAGCCTGAGCAGCGCAGGTTGTAGCACCCCGTAGACTTATAATTATCACGCTGCGTTATTACCGAATTGCATGACAAACCATTTCTAGCAATGCTATGGATAAACTCTATAGAGCTAACCACAGAGAGAGAGAGAGATTGTCTAGATGAAAAATCGATGATCTGAGAATTTATGAATAATGATGTATACTAATACTTTTGTCACTTACAGTCCAGTAAATAAAGAGTCTTGGATTGTAATCTCCAAGTAGGCGTGGGTATACCTGTTTATTTCCAAATGCCAATAAGGAAACAAAATGAATAGGATACAAATTGCATTCAACTTCAATAACCTCATGAATCACAGTGAAGACTTACAGTCCAACCAGCTTCAATGGTATTGAGACTTGAAGACGGACCCCCAATAATCCAAAACTGAGACAAGCTAAACTCTCTAGGGTCCCCAATTTGGGGTTTCCATACGTTTATAGTTGCCTTTGCTCCGTAGTACGCTTTCCTTACAACAGTTGCATATGCATGCTAAAATTTGTAAAAGAGGATAAATCAAGAGAGACCGAATCAGATTAAAGAATGGAAAAATAGTAGTTGTTATAAACTCTCAACATTTGCAAAAGGCGGACTGAAGGGGGGCGCTGCGCCTTTTTTTTTTTTTTTGTGGGGGGGGGGGGGGGGGGGGGTCGGTTTGAATAACCAAAAACATTATAAGAAAAAAAATGTGCTAAACACTGGGAAAGATGCTATTCTCCTTGACGATGTCCACAAAATAGGTTACTTGTAAAATAATACTGCTTCTGTAATGTTATAAATAGTGTGACTCTTGTAATTGTACTCAATAAGGTTTGTGTCTATTCTTAATAAATAGAATTGTCTTTTGGCATGTGTAAGTCTTATGTAGAATAGTTGTAGTTGTATTTGACAAGTTTCTCTTCAGTATTTAGACATAATCTTCTTACACATATCTGTTAATTCCAACGCAACTAAGATACACAAACTAACCACTCAGACAATGATTATATAATCGTTCTTCTCTAGTTTTTTCTCCCAAATTTCTTTTCTCGCACAAACTATCTGACAAAATATATACACAAGTCAAATGGATATTGATGGCTAAAGAATTTGATGCCGTTAGTGTAAACCTTTGTCAAATAAGGGTTTTATTGTATCTTAGAGATTAATCCGTAGAACATTTTTGCACAAAGTTTTGCACAAGGTGTAAGGGCTGATTTTTAAATTCTATTGTAAGGCCATTTTTCTCAAATTTCGTCGAACAATAGAGATATCCAAAATTAAATATTTGTCAAATTTCTACTTTATTAGATTATAAAATCTCTAAAAATAAGGGATTATTAAAATTTTATCGAAATAGTATTTCTGTAGTGTTGATCGGGCATGGGCCTAACAATTTAGCTGGCGCTCACTTGGAACAAGTTGGATGCATGTGTAATTAGTTAGTCAAGATTTGTAATTCGTCAATAAAAAATGTAATTGGTCAATGAAAAAATATAACTATTTTCCACCTCAGAACGACGCCTGCTCCATATAAATGTGTTCATTGGTATGTACCTCATGAACAGGTCCAGCAAAAAGTGGCGCATCTGTCGAATGCGAGTCAGAAAAGTTCATTTCTTTCTTTCCAAAGCTATTGATAGAGCTTGCTCTCATTATATCCTCTTTCTTTGTTCTCCTAATAGGAACGGTTCCCTCAGGACACCTCCCATTCTGATGCCATTGCTGAGTGATTGGTTCTGTAATATCATCCTTAGTCTCACCAAATAATCCTTCTGGGTGATCATTTGGCCTCATCTGCAACATCTAGATGTTCAAATTAGTGAAATCGTACCATCGACATGAAGTATGTATATTATAAAAAGGATAACCTGAATTGTATGATTTTCCAGCAAAGGATGATCAAATGTGGGTTGATGAGAAACGAGGACGCAATCAATTATATCACCATCTGGACTCTGCAACGAAAGAACTTATGCATCAGTTATCAAACAACTGTCTACTAAAACAAAATCATGAAACATGATACTTTGTTGTTTGCACGTTTACTTCCAAAAAAAAAAAAAAAGAAGGAAAATCACACACTGTGCGTGCATGCACGATTTATAATTAATGGCCGAACCAGATGTAACAAAAACATGGCAGACTAAATTGCAATGACAAAGGTTAAGGGAAAAAAGGAATTAAAACCAAAATAAGAGGTGGGTCTAAAATAAAACTAGTCCAAAACTTTTAAGCAACTAAAAATGCACTCCTCTCCTGAAAAACACAGAAGCAGCGTAAACTGAGAGAACCTCGATGGACTTGACAGGCTTCTTGTTTACGCTGTTCAAGATTCTCTCAACTTTGTGATTTTCGCTTGGGTTGTTTGATCTTGAGGCATCACATGCACTCATCATGATCAACAACAACATGAAGCAATAAAATTGATTCATGATCTTCATGTTGATATAGTAGTTAATTACGGTTTATACTTGGTGTGCATTGTACGTTCTGAATTGGTGTATTTATAAGCTCCTCAAATTACATAATTTTGCTGAAAGAGTTTATTTAGTTATCTTGGCCGGCGTTTATTTAGTCAACAACAACAACAACTGGAATTAAATGCAATTAGAAAAGAATGATATGATGAGATGACTTCGAACGGGTCTGCTGATAGGTCTACTACTGTATAAAATTACGGGAAAACGCATTAATTTTGCTCGTTGATCTTCTTGGCCATTGAGGAATGAGGACGATTCAGTGACGCTCTAAATCGGGAACGACACGCCAGTGTCTTAAAATATAGACAATGAAAATTCAATGCATTAAATGGAATTGGTAAGTACAAATTAGTTATTAATTAATTACATTCTAACAAAGTAAAAAAAAGATGAATTGCTAATGTGAGGAATCACATAAGCAATTTTTCCTATTATCTTTAATGTTTCAATTTTTACTACATAATTTAATAAACTCAATAATTTTGTTGAATCATTTGCTTGGGACCATCACAGTGCTTTTTTATATTCATTTCTCGAAATGATGCAAGTGTCAATAAATAATGATTGACGGGATATTTTATTTATTTGTACCAGTATGCCAATTTATATTTAGAGAAAATTTGCGTATGGTATAATAAATTTTCAAATGCAAAAGAAAGGAATACATTTTAGCATAATTCACAATCATTCGCTGCTGTTCGTGAAATGTAAAAGAAATTTGAAATCAAGCTCGATTATTTGCACATTAGCATCTTCTCAATGGACCAAAATATATAGAAGAATGTTTGGACCCACAAATGAGGTGGGTGGAACCTATTTGCCAAAGATAGGACCTACAATTGGCGTGGCAACCCCGATTGACTGAGCTGCTAGTTAAACGCTGGAGATTTACATAGCCTGATCCACAACCTCACCTTGTGATACAAAAAGAGTGATGCACACTAACATAAAAAAAATAATGTAAAAATATTTTTATGTCTCTATCTTACACCTTGTAAAAGGCTGTGGATTGGGTCATATAATTATTCTCCGATAAATTTCCATGTAGCTGCATTTTTTATTTTAAAGATTGAGTGGAAAGATTGGTACGCTTGACCTCAACCTGGAAGAGCATCTTTCTGCCAAACTAGGTAACATCATTTAACTACAAGAGATGCATGACATATATTAACGTTGTGTTAGTCTCTCCTAATGTATAAACATTTTATCTTTCATGCAACATGTATTTAACGGTGTAACAAGATAATTGTACATTTTATACTGGTATTATTCATGTAACATCATTTAAGCAACAGAGATCCGTGACATATATTGACGTTGGGTTAGTCTCTCCTAACGTATAATATTGCATGTTATCTTTCATGCAACATGCATTTAACGGTGTAACAAGATAATTATACATTTTATGCTCGTATTATCCATGTATTTTGTGTTTATTATTCTATAAGCATTACATATATGATTCATCTAGTAACATATTATACTCTTCCTTGTGTACTCTCGTAATAATATGAAATACTTCTTTTGTACAATATGTAATAGACGCTGTATTCTAAATAGATTATACAACGAATTTTTGTAATATAAATTATAATAATCCATCTTGATATTGTTTTCAATTAAATCTTAAACTAAATTTTAGATTTTTTATGCAATTGAAAAATCCAAAAACAAAACCTGCTCAATTCGTGATTTTCAGGTTCTGATTACAAGTTTTCACACGAAAAAGAAATGCCCTTCAGGAATTAGTGTTTTTAAAAAAGAACAAAAGCACAACTTTTGTCTCTTGTCTCTGCTCATCCTCCAATAACAAAATCACTGTCTCTTTTATCTCCTGTTTGTTTGGTGAGCAAATCCCTGACAAAATCACCAAAAATCGATAATCTACGGCAGTAACCAGTGGAATTAATCCCTTCTAGCGAAGCAAAAATTTTTCTTCTCTTCCCTCCTCTTCATACCAGATCGATGAACCCTACTCCCTTCCTCATTTGTTTAACTGTCAAATTCCCAACTCTCCTATTTCTATCCATAAATGTTCCATTGATTAGTGCTCTCAATTTACAATTATTTTTTCTATTTGTATTTAAATAACATGGTAAATGGGGTTCCAAATTATTATTTTTAAGAAATACAAAAAAATTTTAATGTGGTTGAATAGCCGATCAATTGCAAGTGGAAATAAGCATATTGCTACAATTAAATATTCCACTTAGACCGCCCCTCCACATTTTGCACTCCTAAAGGATGTTTGTCGCTGGTAAACATGGTAGCCCTCATAAACAATGAATTTATGTCACCATTTCGCATTATTATATTGATTATAGATAGAAACAATATAAAAGGGAATTATTGCACCGAGGAATAAGTTAATGAGATTAAAATTTGTTTATACGAGTGTACATTCTGACTTTGAAAGGTCAAATCTTTATTTAACTTTTGCTTGAATGGGTATCCATAATTTTTTCCGACTGTACTGGTCTATTGCCTGCATTTGGATTGAAGCATTAAGCAAACTAATAACCATGCCAATTCCAAAATAATTTCAATGATCGTACTAATTGACTACGCCAGAATGATCGTACTAAGTGACTACGCCAAAATTTTAAAATATAGTGATTATTTGATTTTATGATGCTATCATGCTTTTGGTGTGTCGATAGTTTCCGTCAAAAATTTCTTTTGCTAAAATTTAGTCTCACAATCAAAATATTCTCTATGCGATCGTTAAGTTTTGGTTCAACCATGGACCCACTCATAAAGTTGAGATATTATAATTAGTCTTGAGCTTCAGATCTTCTATTCAATTTTTTTAGTATCTAATTATTTTTAATACAAAACTACATCGTATCACTAAATGATACGATGTAGTTTCTATTCTCACATTGATACAACATGGTTTTGTATTGGATGCAGGATACTATAAAAAATTGAACAAAGAATCTGGACTGTTAGTTTTGAATCCTTTTCGGTGAATAAACAATTATGGGTACGGTAGTTATTGTTTCAATAATTTCCTTTTTTTACCTTTTTGGTCTTCTTTGTTGTTTGGGCGAAGAGAGAGGGAGGGGGGGGGGGGGGGGAGGGAACTGAACCTGTGAGATCGATTTCTTTACTTCTGAATTTATGGTGGATTTTTCAGATATTGAACTATTCTCCATATATAAAGGGTTACACTTCCGGTAGATAGGAGCAATTACTGTACTCTAGTTACTTGTCACTAATGAATCTATAGTGGTTTTTTAGATATGGAACTACTCTTAATATTTAAAGGGTTAGATTTCCTGTATATAGGAGAACTAATTGTTTACAAATTCTGTTATTTATAAATTCGATTTATTAACTATCTGTTTGGACCATTAAGCAGAACTAACTGGAATACGGTAATTGTTGCCAGTTACTAGAAGTCGAGCCCTACAAATCTGAAGAATAGTGCAAAGTCTAAAAGATACACATTAACAACCGGGCAAAGCCTAGTGGGGCATTCAGCTGTCAAGTTCGGGATTTGAACCCAACTTTAGCAGTTAGGAAAATTATAAGGGTCAAAAAGAGGAGAGTTTTGACATGTATACCGAGAGTTATTGCCCAATTTGTATGTAGCAAAAACTTTGTAAATCATGTTCCAGCATCAATTTGGGACATAAAAATAAATTCTACTGCAAATGGATGATTAAAAAAAGAAAGATACACATCAAATTCAAAAGTAAAGAGATCAATCCTTATTTGTTTATACGAGTGTATATTCTGACCTTTTAAAGTCAAATCCTTATTTAACTTTTGCTCGAATGGGTATCCATGATTTTTTCCAACTGTACTAGACTATTGCCTTCATTGGACTGAAGCATTAAGCAAGCTATTGACCATGCCAAGTCCAAATTAATTTCAAAATCTGGAATCAAATAGGCGTCATCTCTCATGGTTAAATGATCGTACTTAGTGACAATGCCAGATTACTAAAATATAGTGATTATTTGATTTTATGATGCCATCATGCTGTTGGTGTTTTGAAGTTTCTCATCAAACATTATCTTGCTAAAATTTAGTCTCGCAATCAAAATATTCTCTATGCCATCATTAAGTTTTGGTTCAACCATGGCCGGATTAGTCTCTAGTCCTTTTCAGTAAATAAACAATTACGTGTACAGTACTTATTCTTTCAATAATTCTCTTTTTTTTTCCCACCTTTAATTACCATGTCCCAATTACTTTTTTTTTTTGAAAGCCTATATTATTACAAGGGTTATTTGGGAAGGGAAGTCGGTAGAAATTGGACCTTCACTTCTTGGAAGAAGCCATAAAACTTTAACCGCTTAGCTTAATATTCGTTCTTGTATTATGGTTGCTTGTCAGCAATTGGATTCTGTTTTTTTTACAAAAGGTTATTTAGATTTGATTTGATTTATTAACCATCGGTTTGGGTGAATTAAACAGAACTAAATGGAATATGGTAATTATTGCTACTTACCGGAAGTTGAGCCCTTCAACTATGAAGAATAGGCCAATTTCTAAAAGATATACATTAAGTTCAAAAGTGAAGAGATTGATCTCACAAGGTCATCACCCCTACGCAACACCGCCCCCCCCCCCCCCCCCCCCCCAAAAAAAAAGGAACAAAACAAAGAATTAGTGAAAGAATAATTACCGTTCTCCTAACTGTTTATTCACTGAAAAGTTCTGGAGACTAATACAATATCTCAGCTTCATGAGTCGGTCCATGACAAAAAACCAAATTAAACGATGGCACGCGGAGAACATTTTGATTGTGAGAATAAATTTTAGCAACAAAAAGTTTTGAACGTAAATATATATATATATATATATATATATATAATTCAAAACACCAAAAACAAGATGGTGTGATATAATCAAATAATCCATTCTAGAGATACAAGTAATCAACAACTCGTAATATTCTTCCGGTAGACTACTTGGAAGTTAATACAACTATTCTAGTATATCATAAATTGTTGAATAAAAATTTTTGAAATGATTTTGAAATATCCCTTCTACGGTTTATAAATATGGCATATCTACAAGGGAATCAATTTTTCTCCATCCTAGAATTAAGATTTACATGTGTTATAAGTATATCATCTTTTACTCTTTTAGCTCTCATGCTATTATATCTATGGTTCACTATATTTTGTTCTTTTCTTTGGCTTAGAAATTTTTATATAATTATTTTTTTGTAGTATTAGTTGTCTACCTATATCTTTTGCAATTCTCAAATGGATGTAAATTTGTATTTATTCTGTTGCGTAAATAAATATTTTACAATTTTAAATTAACTTAGACCAAGGGTCTTGTTGATTTGTCATCTATAAGGGATTTTAACCAATCAACTGGCTATCAAATTCAAGAAGAAATTTACCATATAGTAATCATTTAGTTTCATCAATCTCTTGTATTATATGTTTTGTATTTTTTTTCTTCTTCTAAGTATTGTGTAACTGCTTCCATCATCAAAATAACAAAAATTAATAGGGATAATTACACATACCTCCCCTGAGGTTTATCATAATTAAACCTAGCTCCCCTCAAGTTTCAAAAATACACTTACCTCCCTTATTTCAATAGTTTTGGTAACAAAAAAACCCATTTTGCTAATCTCAACAAAAAAAATTAATTGAATATCCTAAAATGACCTAGAAATTTTTTTTTTACTAAAATAAGAAAACAATTCTTGAAAAATAACAAACTAACTAATTCAACATAAAGTAAAAAATAGCCATAATATTGTCCAATATTATCACCAATGCTTTACAATTATGTAGCTCAATATACCTCTCCCACTTAGTGCTCTAATTTCTACATCTTTATCATCTTTTTTATTATCCAAAATATGCCATAAATAAACAAGATAACTATTAAACAAAATGAGATGATCATAGGGTAATTATCTTTTTTATGTTTTTGTTTTCCTATAATTTTTTCTAGGGTAATTATAGTGACATGAAAGGGTATTTTAGTAATCCCAAGTGCCCAAAGGATGTAAGTGAATTTTTAAAACTTAAGGGGAGTTAGGTGTAATTACGATAAACTTCAAAGGAAGTATGTATAATTATCCCAAATTAATATTTTGAAAATTTTTTCCCTCTTTGTTATATGATATATAGCAAAGTATGCTTTTTAACAAAAATATAGATATAAAGCATTATAGACATAGAATCCAGCTTTTTGTGCACGAACGTTAGACACATATAGTAGGTTTTTTTTTTAAGTAAAATCATTTATTTTTATTGATTAAACTTGAAGTTCTACCAAACTACTGTAATACAAATCTGTTTTCCTCTATTTGCAGCTTTTTTAATTACAATTAACCTACTAATTACAGTCAATCTCTCAAAAAAAATATTTTGATTAACTCCCTAGCTTAAACTTATCTCCCAGTGCAGCCTACATCTCCAGGGTAATTCTCTTCACCATGACTTCACTTAGCCAGCATTCTTTCCTCAATATTTTTTTGGTTTCTACATCTCCAAATATGATACACTAATGTAGCTAGAGATAGCTTACATACTTGCTCAACAAAAGACTCTCCTCTACAATGACAACATCACCATAATATCTCTTGAGCCCAAGAACAAGCTTTCCTGTACATCCCATTTTGTTGTTGTATCTGTCTTCATACCTCAAACACACACGAACACTGAAAAAATAAGTGTTTCAATTGTTTCCATAGCTTCGTGGCAAAACACACATTTTACATCATTCACCACTCCCCATTCAAACAACTTACTAAGTGTATTCAGTCTTTCTTTGCAGATTAGCTATAGTATAAATGCGAATCTGGGTACATGCCCTTTAAGCCATGCTATCTTGTTCCAGCGTACTCTTTGATCTTCATTGCGTATGTGTTCATAGGCTAAGCACCAGGAGTACAAGGAAGAAAGACAAAGAACCGATGGTAGGTAACTTGTCCACAAAATTTTATTGATGAATATATGCTCTTGGAACATAAGGGGACTAAACAACCCCTTAAAACAAAAAGGGATAAGGAAAAAAATAAAGGAGTATAAAATACAATTACTTGGTATTACTGGATTGAAATTCATAAATGAGAATGCTGACAAGACTATGAAGAAATGTGTCAAATACTGGAGTTATTTGCACAATGCTCAGGAAGAAACTGGTCAAGTATGTGCCAAAGAGTATAACTAAAGTTTTTATGTTTCCATATTATAAGGTGCAAATGAAGGGAAGACAGAAAATTATTATGGAAAGAATTGGAAAAGTCAAAAATGTAGTAGGAACTCAACCTTGGATAGTAACTAGAGATTTCAACACAATAAGATACTATAATGAGAAAATAGGAGGAGGTGCTTTTGATATGCAGGCATGAATTTAATGAATGCTTGGAGAAAATTGATGTTGAAGATGTCCCTGCCAAAGGTATTCACTTAACTTGGTGCAATAATCAAGAGGAGAAAGACATAATTTACGCAACTTTGATAGAGTTTTAGTGAATGAAGAATGGTGTACTCAATTTGATGTAATGGAGGTAGAGTTCTTACCCCCTAGAATTTTAGATCATGTCCCAAAGCAACAGAGAAGTTGAGGCTTGGACCAAAGCCATTTAAATCAACTTTCTTATGAAACATCCTAAATATAACCAGGCATTGAGGAGAGCATGGGTGCAAGAAGTAGAAGGAAATCCTGTGCAACAACTATGCCTAAACTTGAAGATGTTGAAAAGGATCTGAAAGAAATCAATAAGAAGCATTTTGGGGCAATTAGTGAATGAGCGAGACAAAAATTACTTGGGAGAAGTGCAAAAGTTGTTCCTGGAACAATCGATTGATTAGCACTTATAGAGCTTGGAAAGAGAATCAAGAAGTAAATACACAAAAAATGAGTAGCACAGAGGAACAATATTTTAGAGACAAATCTGGAGTAAAATGGCAAGCTGAAGAGGATAAGAGCACAACTTTTTCATAGGCTAGTTACTCAACACAAGGTAAAAAATAGAACACTATGAATCACGAATGAGGAAGGACTAAAAATCACTGAGTGTGAACAAGTGAGAGAAGAAGTAGTCAGCTATTACAAAAAATGATTTACATGAGGGGATCCTGAAAGGAATTTGGGGAACAATAAGAAATTATAAAACCAAAATGTACAAACTATCAAAAATTATAAAACTAAAATGTACAAGTGAAACAAAAGAGGGATTGGCAGCTTCAGTGTCAAATGAAGAAATCAAAAAAGTATTATTCAGCATGAGAAAAGGGACAGCACCTAATCATAATGGGTATACAATTGATTTTTCTTTTTTCTTTTTTTGAAAAACTATGAAGTAGTGGGAGAAGGTATGACAAAAGCAACACAATATTGAAACAAAAAAGGGATTGGCAAATCCAGTGTCAGATGAACAAATCAAAAAAGTGTTGTTCAGCATGAGAAAAGGGACAGCACCTAGTCCTAATGGTTATACAATTGATTTTTAAAAAAAAAAACTGGGAAGCAGTGGGAAAGGGTGTGATAAAAGCAATACAACATTGCTTCCAACAAGAGTATATGTAATATCCTTTAAAATCATACCAAAAGTGCCTACAACAGTAACTATGAAGAACTATAGGCCTATTTCCTACTACAAAATTTTGTATAAATGCTATTCAAAGGTCCTTGCTGAAAGATTAAGAAAGATCATGCCAAAGTTGATAACTCAAAGACAAAATGCTTTTGTCAAGGGGAGAAGTATAGCTGACAATATTCTACTAATGCGTGAACTAATAAGGAACTATCACAGGAAAAAAGGTGTAGCAAGATGTGCAATAAAGGTGGACATAATGAAAGTACATGACACGACGAAAGGGGATTTTTATTTTTGAAGTCATGAGATGCATGGAGATGCCTGAGAAATTAATAGAACGGATTGAGGGATGTATAACCACAATCATGTTCTCTCTCAATCTAAATGGACTGTGGAAGGTTTCTTTAGAAGTGGTAAGGACTAAGACAAGGGGATCTATGCCCCCTTATCTTTTTCTTATTCTTACAAAAGCTTTCTCAGAGTTAAGGGATGCAAAGATAAAGAAAGAAAGGTATGACTTTCATCCCAAAGGTGAGAAATTGACTCTGTCACACTTATGCTTTGTTGATAATCTATTCATAATGGCAAAAACTACTAAGTTATCAATCTCATTTATAAAAAATGGTGCTTGAGGTGTTTGGGAGTATGTCTAGACTAAAACCAAACTTGGGAAAATGTGAAGTATTCATTACAGGAGCATATAAATAAAAGAAAAAAAGAATACGTCAGAAATTGGGAATGAAGACTGGAGAGTTGCCAATAAGATATCTTGGAGTTTCTTTTATTTCTACAAGATTGTCAGCTAAAGATAGTCAAAGCATAATGCATAAACTAGTGAAAAGAACAAAAGCTTAGTTATTGTAGGAGATTACAGGTAATAAAATTAGTGCTTTCGAGTGTGCATATACACTACTGTAGCATATTTATAATGCCCAAAGTAGTTTTGAAAAAAGTAGAAGGTATTCTCTTAACTTTTCTTTGGTCTAGAATTGATACTAAAGTCAACAAAACAAAAGTTGTTTGGAAAGAAGTTCGTAAACCAGTAAAAAATAGAGGGCTGTAAATGAGAAGCTTAGTTGATTGGAATAAAGCTCTGATAATGAAACACATATGGAATATATCTTTAAAAAAGGATACAGTGTGGGTTAAGTGGATACATGAATTATGTTGAAAAGAAATTTATTTTGGGCTGTTATAAAACCAAGTGATTGTACTTGGAGTTGGAGAAAGATATTATAGCTAAGAGAGTGGATAAAAACTTTTTTATATTACTAGGTTGGGGATGGTAGAAATATTGACTGTTGGCATGATTTATGGCATCCAAGTGGTGCTTTAGTAGAAAACTACTTAGAAGAATTATTGAAAGCTTTCAAATGCCAAAAAGGGTCTTCATTATCAAATGTTATGCAGGAAGATCAGCGGATTTTGCCTAAAGGAAGGAAAAGAACTGAAGAAGTAAGGAAGCTAATGGTTGGAACTCCAGTAAATTTTCTACCAAGAATAAATTAGAAGGATAATAAGATGTAATGGAAATGGACTAAAAATGGTGATTTCACAGTTCAAATTTGGCAACCGTATCCACAATGGAATAGTTTCCATGTCCTTCTTGGTCCATTTTAGGATTCCAAGTTTTCAAATATAGCAGTTTACTAAAAAATAGAAAATACTCACACAGACTAGGTCCATGAGTGGGGTTGTGGACCTGTGGTCTAGAATCATCCACATCAACTATAGCCCACATATGGCCAACAACATGACTCACCAGGGGCCCACCTCATGACTGATGTAAATGATTCGAGACCAGGTCTATGTAAGTATTTTTCCTAAAAAATGGCCATGGTCCCTTTCCAACACTCTCTTTTGATTTTTCTCATCTTCAAATTGGAAAACATAAAATCTAGTTTGCAACTTTTTAATTTCTATATTCCCGAATTCTTTCCAATGCATCTCACCAAAATTTTTTCATCACAGTGAATGGTGGTTTGTTCCCCAACACAACATAGCAAACTAGTTTTCCATTTCTTCACTTCTTCTTCCACATCTTCAAGAATCATATGAATAGCAACTTTGTCATTTTTAAAAACAGGTGCTACATACCTTTCCTTTGATCAGGAATATAGAATCCTTCACTTTATCTGCCAATGACTGAACTTCTTCATTCTCAGCTGATTCTTTTGCTACTTCATGCTTCCGTTCCTAGCCACCGTAGAGCTGTTCCTTCCTTGAGCGTTTCGTGATAAAATTAGGAAATTCTCTATTGATAGTTCTAGAATTGATCCCAAGTTCACCACTACCTTATCACCATCTATTTTCTTCTAGTAAAAATTACCTACATGTAGTTGTTTCACATCCATACCACTATTTTGGGCACAATAATACTCATCTTTCAACTCACCCAAACCCGAATTGACAACCTCCTCTCGATCCGCCAACACCTCACAATTCTCTTAAAACCATTGCCAAACTTGTCTTAAACCAATACACAACCCTCTCCCACAAAAAAAAAATTTTCAAGAAATTCTAGTAATTTGATATGAGAATTTGTGAAAATGGGAAAGATTTTATAGTGCGGACATTAGCAAAGAAGAGAAGCTCTCAGCCCACATTAGCAGTTGTAACCGCCACTCAATTTTGACACATATAGTAGTTTCCATTATTAATTTAATATTCCCTCGTTTTTACTTCAGAATTTTTTTTCAATAAACTTGTCTTTTGGGCTACCTTTGCTTTACGTGAAATATCAATTAGCTAAAAAATAATGTAATTAAATTACTTTAATTCTTGATATTCTTTTCACTTTTTGTTTGAACAACAAGAGTGCGGCATAGGTTTCATGTACTATTTAATCAGTAATGTACAAGTGTTCTCAATAAAGTTCATGGTCTTTACCTTACATATATGTATGGTGATTTGAATTGGGAACCATGGTAGGTGGATATTGATAGGGTGCTATTTAGTGGGTTGATTTGTGTTTATTTCCTTTTTATTATTACCAAATATTGTGCTAATTGATAGATTATACTCATATTTGGTAAATTGGTGTTAATTGCAAGAATATATATAAAAAAGGAAATAAGAAGAAGCTAAGAGACTTTCCATACAAATCATCTATGAAGTTGGCGTGGGCATGCCTAACTCTCATGTCCAAGACAGAAAGTCCAGGAAATCCTGCGCAGAAGCTTCCAATTTGGAGTCATAACTGGGATAGACTTTCCTTCTAGTAGTCTATTTATGTTAGAAAGTTATTTTATAATTGTTTCTTTATTTTTAGGATATTCCTCCATGAGGAGAATTTGGAAAGTATTTGATTACTAAAAGTTAAGAGAAAATCATGGAAGGAAATTTGTGGGGATTGGAACGTTACTTTTGAGAATGAAAGAAAAGTGACATGATTTGGTCCAAGAAGGAAGAACGCCTCTTCCATAGAAAAAATTGAGCACTACATTTTTTTTTCTCTCTAGATTTTCTCCATTCATCTTTTGTTTAAAGTTCTCTCCCATGTAGAGAACTACTTTTTCTAGTCAAGAGCCGATTTGAAGACTTGGTTCCAAACATCTGTGAGATCTAATTAATTTCTATTTTTTTCTTTTATTCATTGGTATTTGTATATTCTTTGGTTTAATCTTTTTATTTCTTTGAATGTCAAGGGCCCGATATTCAAATTAACTTAATAATCTACAGCCATGTTAATCAATTGAATCCGTAATTGTTTGATTGATTAATTTCAATGGTAACTAGCTTGATTAATTTCATGTTAGTGGAGCATATGATCTAATTTAAATAAACTCTTATAGCGTGTTTATTGATTAGAATTTAGGCTTTTCTAGTTTTTAATGCAATTGAGAAATTATATCATACGGTCGTACCTAGGATTATTTCTTGGTTAAAGAAATAGGCAACGGTCGTACCTTGGCTATCGATTAAGTAAGAAAGAGTTAGCTATCAGCTATAACCAATCTATTAATGAATAATTGAATTACTTTTTGCACCAAGGATTAGTTGAGTGAATACCTTTGGCTAGAGATTTGTTCTTATTAATTTAATCCCTATTTATTCCCTTGAAATGTTTTTATAATTAGTTAATTGTTATTTTCAATTTCTCCAAAACAAATACCCCCTTAGTTTTTACTTTAAAAAAAAAGAAAAATTTTCCCCAATCCCTGTGCAGAAGACCCTGCTCACTGCTATATACAAAACTTATATTTTTTAGAGTAGGATTTTATTATTGCATAGACTCGACACTTGTCAATTTTTGGCACCGTTGCTGGGGATTGGTGTTTGGCTTATTTGTTTCTTTTATTTTATTTTGTTTTGTTTCCAATATCTTTTTGGTTTATGCTTCGTTCTTCTCGTATGAAAGAATTGCTATATATCTAGAAAGAATATGTTTTTAATTTTTGTATTTTTGTTTTTAGTAATTTATTTTTATCCTCTTAACTCTTGAGCATGGCAATGAACTTTTAGTAGTTTAGTACAAGATTTAATTATCCCTCTAGGATACTCAATGAGGTAATTCTTCCTTTGAAAAATCAAATGCCGAGCTTACCTATCTAATTCGTCAATCAGATGCAGGTGGATTTTCAAAACAACCACAAAGGGGATCTGATTCTTATTCCGCCATGAATGATACTTATACAGATATGTACAATCCAGAATGGAAGGATCATACAGATTTTAGCAATGAGAATCCACAAGTGTATCAGTCAACATGGGATCATCACCAAAGCTTCCAACAGTTCAATCTACCATATTTTCTTGCTCCACAAATGGCCTAAAATTCTAATTATGTTATGTCTCTTGAGGATATGATTAAATCTCTTGCTATTAACATGTTTCGATTCCAGCAAGATACAGAAGTCAGAATTCAAAACTTGGCAAATCAAATGGGACAAATAGCAACTTCAACCTGTCGTTTGGTGCAAAAGCTAGAACAATTATCTTTCCAAACGATTGTGGAAACAGAGAAAGATGCAAACGTCATCAGTTTAAGGAATGATGATGAGATTAAGATGCTTAAAAAGATGTCCCACATACCATCAAAAGAAGGAGAAGAGGCAGTCATGACTAAAATTTCAACAAGTTATGATAGTAAAGAAGAGACTATAGACATGATGTCCCCAAAACCATTGAAAGATGGAGAGGAAAATATTGATGATGAATGCCTAAACTGCATGATGTTTTTTAACTTAACGACATAAAGATTGCCATTAGCAAACATCTTGAAAAAGAAGCTGATAAGTTAACCTTGAACCAAGAGTTGAAGGAATATGTTGAAGGGTTAACTGATCAATCAGAATTTCAACAATCAGGTAAACTGTTTTATTTTATTTTGCTAATTTCTAATGAGAAACCTTTGCCTTTTGTTTTGCAAGCAACAACCCCATATTTGAATTCTCTCCATACAGTTATAAAGTATTTTGACATAAAGATGTAGGGATGGGGAAAACAAAGGTCATTGCAATTCCAAGCGTTTGGGTATCCATTAGACCCTCGTGGATAAGGAAGGAATAAGTTTAGCCAAAGACATTAAAGAAAGGCATTGCTTGGGAGGCAACCCAAAGATTTTAGGATACTTATTAGTTTGTGTTTTTGTTGTTTTTGTGATTTTGTCTTTTCATGATAGGGAGCATTTCGTTCAATGTGCCTGCGCTTCTAAGTCACATTTTAAATTGAAGAATTTGGATTGGTGGACAGAAGACTGGTTGGAAGTTAAGTGTGCCCACGCCTAGTGGTCACGTGTAAGGAAAATTCTTGAGTCTAAAATTAGATGACTTTTGAGGAGTTAGGCGTGCCCACGTCTAGTGGTCATACCTAAATGATTATTCTTGAGTTCAAGATAAGAAAATTTTTTATGGCTTAAGCGTGCCCACGCCAATTGGTCACACCTAAGAAAAGATTTCTAAGTCTACGATCAGAAGACTTTGTGTGAGTTAAGCATGCCCATGCCCAGTGGTCACACCTTAATGGAAATTGTTGCAGTGAGCAACCAAAAGACTTATGAGGAGTTAGGCATGCCCACATTTAGTAGTCATGCCTAACTGACGATTTTTCAGATTTTCGGGCTAATCACCCTTTGCGAGTTAGGCGTGCGCACGTCTAACATGGTGGTTGTTTCTATTTAAAAAAAAAATCTAGTCAAACTGATGTTTAAGTCAATTTGCCAGATGAATTTCTTTCTTTACTTTTTTCCTTTTTTTCTTTTCTTTCTTTCTTTTCTTTCTCTTTCCTTCTTCTCTTCTACCGCCATCATCCAACCTCCATCCTCAACTTCCCACCGCGAGTTCTATCTTTATTCTTACCCATCGCCGGTTTTCTTTCTTTCTTTCTCTCTCTTCTTTTTTATCTCTCTCCTCCCTTCTCTTCTCTCTTTTCTCTTTGCTTCTCTCTCTCTCTCTCTTATTACTCCCAATCGTTGGTTTTCATTCCTTGTTGACCGTAGCCCTCCAATAATAGAATTTGTAGATCTCGGCCTCTCTTCTCTGGATTCTTCCACCACAATAGGTTCTCTCACCTTCTGTTCTTGGTTATTAGATTTTCTTTGTGTTTTTGGTTGATTTAATTTTTGAGTTTTTATTTTGACTTTTAGATTATGGGTAAAAATAAAGGATCACCCACCTTTTTCTCGTCAACTATAGTTTGGTTCTACTCTTCCCCGTGTTTAGGGAAGTCTTGTTGCCCCCTTTACTCTTTACTTTCTTGTTTTTAATGGTTACATTGGGGAAAATGTAATGTTTAGGTGTGGGAAGGGAGTTTATTAGTAGCTATGTCTTGTACTATGTCTTATGTGTTTATGTTTCCTTTGTTAGTGTTGTTGCTTAGCTATGATGACTACAATCAAGATATAAGTGTTCATGATAATTTTGTGCTAGTGAGTATCATATTTTTCTTAACAATGGATTTGGATGATAAATATGTTGGATTTGACAAAATTTTTAACCACTTTGTGAGCTTTTGAGCCTATTAATGAGGATTCCATTCAAAATTTCTCTATTTTGATTGTTGAGTGGTTATTGCACATAGTTTGATCATTCTAGAACTTGCTCAGTTATGCATGTCAAGACCACACTTGTATGATTTTGATGCATTAAAATGACAAGGGCACTTAGGATTTATCCATTTTTTACTTTCTTCAAAAACTTGCCCTTATTTTAGTCATCATTAGTTAGCCAAATTTGAGCCTCTATGCCTTTCTTTATTTAAAAACAACAATTGTTACCCAAGGCCTATATTTAAACTATCTTTTGAACCTTATGTTGAGGAATTGTCATAGATTTATTGCATGGGAAATTGGTGTGTTATTGCAACGCATGAATTGAAATTGTCAAGTGTTGGTGAAATAGAGTTTGGTGTGGAACTATTTGAAAGAAAAAAAAATGAAAAATAAAAAAAGGAAAAAAAATTGAAAAGGAAAAAAAAGGAAAAAGAAGAAGAAGGAAGAAAATGGTTGTGAAGTACTTCCATGAATAGTTGTGGTGTTGAAAATTAAAAAATTAAAAATCAAAGAAAAGTGCCTATGCTTGTTAAAGTTGGTGCAAATTGTCAACATGCCTTGGATTGAGGAATTTGAAAAAAAATTTCATGCAGTAAATTTATGGCATTCTTTTGACGTAGTTACACCTAAATTCTACCTTTTGATCCTACCTTTACCCAAGCCCCCTACAACCTATATAAAAGTCCCTTTGATTTTTGTGTTAACTTTACTAATTAGTGGTGGAAATGTGATATAAGAGCAATCATATAGTAATGTTACTCCATAGTGGTGGAAATGTGATATAAGAGCAATTATATACCCTAAACAGTTTCGGGAATGATGAGTGCATTTGTTAAATATCTTCGTGAGGATTGTTGAATCTGATATATTTTGAATTCAATGCAGTTGCTGGAAGAGTAGGGTGCTTTACCAATATGAATTGCTATGAACTGCTTGATCTTGATTGTGTTTCTGAGCTCGAATATGCTTGAGGGCAAGCATAGTTTAGGTGTGGGGGAGATTGATAGGGTGCTAATTGGTGGGTTGACTTGTGTTTGTTTCCTTTTTATTATTACCAAATATTGTGCTAATTGATAGATTCTACTCATATTTGGTAAATTGGTGTTAATTGCAGGAATATATATAAAAAAGAAAATAAGAGGAAGCTAAGAGATTTTCTAGACAAATCATTTGTGAAGTTGGCATGGGCGTGCCTAAACTCTCACGTCCAAGATAGAAAGTTCAAGAAATCTTGCGTAAAAGCTTCCAATTTGGAGTCATCACTAGGATAGACTTTCCTTCTAGTAGTCTATTTGTGTTAGGAAGTTATTTTATAATTGTTTCCTTATTTTTAGGATATTCCTCCATGAGGAGAATTTGAAAAGTATTTGATTACTAAAAGTTAGGAGAAAATCATGGAAGGAAATTTTTGGGGATTGGAACTGTTACTTTTGAGAAGGAAAAGAAAAGTGATGTGATTTAGTCCAAGAAAGAAGAACGCCTCTTCCATAGAAAAAATTGAGCAGACATTATTTTTTTTCTCTCTAGATTTTCTCCTTTCATCTTTTGTGTAAAGTTCTCTCCCATGGAGAGCAACTAAACTACTCTTTTTAGTCAAGGGTCGATTTGAAGACCTAGTTCCAAACATCTATGAGATCTAATTAATTTCTATTTGTTTCTTTTATTCATTGGTATTCGTATGTTCTTTGGTTTAATCTTTTTAGGATTATTTTGTTCTTTAAATGTCAAGGGTCAAATATTCAAATTAACTTAATAATCTACAGCCATATTAATCAATTGAATCCGTAATTGTTTGATTAATTAATTCAAGTGGTAATTAGCTTGATTAATTTCATGTTAAGGGAGCATATGATCTAATTTAATTAAACCCTCGTTTATTGATTAGGATTTGGACTTTTCTAGTTTTTAATGCAATTGAAAAATTAAATCTTACGGTTGTACCTAAGATTATTTCTTGGTTAGAGAAATAGGCAACGGTCGTACCTTGGCTATTGATTAAGTAAGGAAGAGTTAGCTATTAGTTATAACCAATCTATTAATGAATGATTTAATTAATTTTTGCATCAAGGATTAGTTGAGTGAACCATGTCTAAAAAGTGAACCTTTGGCTAGAGCTTTGTTCTTATTGTTTTGATCCCTATTTATTCTCTTGAATTGTTTTTATAATTAATTAATTGTTATTTTCAATTTCTCCAAAACAAATCCCCTCGTAGTTTTTACTTTTAAAAGAAGCAAATTTTTCCCCAATCTCTGTGGAGATGACCCTGCTCACTACTATATACAAAACTTATATTTTTTAGAATAAGATTTTATTATTACGCAGACTCGACACCTGTCAGATATAGGTTTGATGGTGGCACCTGATGCTATTTCTTTGTGGGTCTGAACAAAGCCATAACAAAGCAAGTTGTAGCACCCAGTGGATTGATAGCCATCTTTTGTCACATTTTCCAAATTTGAATATATACCTTAATTAGCAATTTGGTTCTAACATATGCAAGCCTAATTTATATACATATACAGTTGATAGTTTTTTTAGACTTACTGCCCAGTAAATAAAAAATCATGTGTTGCTATCTCCATATAAACTTGGGAAGACCTGTTTTATATTTTAACATTAATATTATAAACCATGGACTATGAGACCAAGTGATGGGAGATTCTCATATGAACTGAACCTGTGACTACGTGAGTATAGTGATGCATATTGATGTAAAAAAGTAATGTATGAATATTTATTTGACCCTCTTTTAGACCACAAAATCCATAATGAATTTGTGAACAGGGTTCAGGTAGGAATTTTTTTCAAATGCATGATATAGTTACTATTTTATATCAAAATGAGTACAATGTTAGTGATTGTATAGGAGAATTACCCCATAACCAGCCTCTATGGAGTTCAGATTTAGACTAGTACCCCCAAGAACCCAAACTTGAGATAAGCTAAATTCATTATATTCCTGAACATGGGGTTTCCATATGTTTATTGTTGCCCTTGCTTCTACTTTGTACAACTGCAACTGCATACTGAAGAATTGCAAATGAAAACAAAACAAAAAAGAGAAAATTAGAGAAAAGAAATGGAATTTTCAAATGAACTCCAAAAAACTCAATTATTGTCCTCTAAACTCAGTTTGATTCGTTTTAATTTTGATTTATTCAAAGTGAATGAAGATAACAAGTACTATGTGTGTAACAATATTTGAGGGTGTAAGTGTGCAAAAAATTCTTACATAAACTCAACGCTGTAGATATTTATTTTAAGTGATTGTACAATGCCCAACATAATTTGTAGAAACTCACAAATATTTGAAGCCATGCATGATCCAAGGGAATTTACCAACCTTGTATATAAATGATACCTTATGACCAGCATTGTGACAAGTTTCCTGTGTCAACTGAAGATGGTTGATCAAAAATGTTTTTGTAAGTTTTGTTTCTATATCTCTTAATAGAGTTTGCCCTCAAATAGAAAAGGAGACAAAAAGTCATTCTGTCTCAAATTTAGTAATCCAAATTTATACCAGAGTAAATAATGTGAATTCCAATAGAAACTGAAAGAAAACAAAATTTATAAAAAGTAAAAATTCTATTTTTAGTATCTTAGTGCAATTTGAATGGTTACATATATTTTTTATTTTTAATTTTGCCTAAACTTGTAATTAGGAGTGTTCAAAAAAATACCAAGAAACTAAAAAAACTGGTAAAATCAACCCATACTGAATCGAAAAATAAGGGTACTCGAATTGGATATTTGTTGCCTGTTCGAGTATTGATGCTAGTACTTAGCCAATTGGTTTGAGCAGCAATTCTCAAGTTGGTTTTCCAATCCAGTCTATATATAGTATGAATTATTTTTAAAATTTTGTGTTAATTATTAATATATTTTATGTTAAAAGCACATTTTTATTATTTAATTTTGGAGAAATAAAAATTGAGACTTAATTTTATATTTTTACATAGTCTTAATGATGTTTTTTTTAAATAAAAAATTTAAAAGTCTTGAATTAATTATTGTATGACACTAAAAAAGATTATTTTAGAAAATAAATAAAATTTATATGAATGGTTTATTCATAAAAGTGAATTAAGGGTGGAAGCGAAATTCTAAACAAATTTGAATTTTTCTATTTTTTTGATAGAAGTAATTCGGATACCCGATGTACACGAAAAGATCTTCGGCTACACTCTATTATGACAACAATTCTATCCAGATAACATACGATGATGTTTTTTATTGACGCGCTAATTACATAGAGATCAGTTGTCATTTTGTGCATCTATACACTATTTGTGGAATTCACTGTCTCTTGTCTATTTCTTTCATGAATTAAACTGCTAATGTTTTTCTTAAAGCACTTTCTCTTGGTCACTTTCAAGATCTCACTTCCAAACTTCGGAAGATTTCTACAAAATCTCCTTAAGTTTGACGGGATGTTAGCAGGTATTGTATCTATTTGTGCTCATATTGTATCTATTAATATTAATTGGCATCAATAGAGAATTGTACATGTGTCAGTTAGCATCATGTTAATGATATTAGCAGCCTTATTAGGGATTTTGTTATTTATTTTCCTAAGTTGTACATCTTGTTAAGCCTATGAAAATAGGTCTTTGTATTAGTTAATATACATAATAGAAGTATACAATATACAATGTTTTTTCAAAACTCACTGATCTATTCTAACAACTGGAAACCATCTCAAATTGAGATCCAAGATGATGCATTTGTTATCGATTAATAGACAATTTCATCGCTCTGTATGGAGCTTTTGTTATTGAGGGGTTTTGAAGTTCTCTCAGGCACATGTTAATGTAAAGAGTCCTACGACCCGAGTGCGTCAAGGAATGTTGTATAAATGGATCAATTCAATTACAGCTAAAATTTCCTTTCAAGAAAGAAAATCAAGTGAGCCCAACGTCTCATAGACATATAAGTTTATTCAGTGAGTTTGCTTCACTGCAACTTCATTACAACAATTACATAACCAGGGCCATTCTCTTGTCTCCAAATTAACTTGGAGATAATCTTTAATTGAAATTATTATTTTGCAGTAACTGAGTAATATTTGATCATGGACATTTAGGATTTCTTCCTGGTCCTCCATAGAAAAAGTAATCCCCCCAGTTGCTACTACTCCCACGTATAATGTTGTAGCATGTTGGTCGTCTCGCAATTACACCAATAGCACCAGGAGACCTTAAGAAGTTTGACCCATCGACCACTTGAAGATTTCTGAAGTAACTTGCTCCTCTAAACCCTTCTTGAGCAAAATGGCCGCTGCCCATCCTGGTTGCAGTGTGTCGACCACCAGCTCGGTAGTTTGTCACTTCTCCACCCCATTGAATTAGTTCAGCACTGCTGGTTAGGTATCGAAACAAAGAGGCAGGCCAGTAACCAATTATTTCGTTCCCAACCTTTAGCCACCACACACCTTGTCTTCGATCCTATACATCAAAGAAAAGCCCATCTTATAATTTTAATTTTTAGAAACCACAAGAAAGAAGTGCCTCATACAAACCAACTTTGAAGGTTTGAAAGCGAGGTGAAGGAAGTGGAGGACCACGAAGTAGTGATAGCGACAGAGAGAATAGTACATTCGTTTTAGACATCAAATTACACACACAAATTTTAACTTGAGCTATATATGATCAATATTGTAATTGGATTACCTTCCATACGAGTATGGTGATTTCAAACTGGGCACCATGGTAGGTAGAAGGGCTGAGGCTAGCACCCAGTGCAATCCTATTGCTTGTCTGAACAAAGCCTGAGCAGCGCAAGTTGTAGCACCCAGTGGACTTATAATTATCACGCTGCGTTATTACCGAATTGCATGACAAACCATTTCTAGCAATGCTATAGATAAACTCTATAAAGCTAACCAGAGAGAGAGAGAGAGAGATTGTCTAGATGAAAACTTGATGATCTGAGAATTTATGAATAATGATGTATACTAATACTATTGTCACTTACAGTCCAGTAAACAAAGAGTCTTGGATTGTAATCTCCAAGTAGGCGTGGGTATACCTGTTTATTTTCCAAATGCAAATAAGGAAACAAAATGAATAGGATAGAAATTGCCTGCAACTTCAATAACCTCATGAATTACAGTGAAGACTTACAATCCAACCAGCTTCAATGGTATTGAGACTTGAAGAGGGACCCCCAATAATCCAAAACTGAGACAAGCTAAACTCTCTAGGGTAACCAATTTGGGGTTTCCATACGTTTATGGTTGCCTTTGCTCCGTAGTACGCTTTCCTCACAACAGTTGCATATGCATACTAAAATTTGTAAAAGAGGATAGATCAAGAGAGACTGAATCAGATTAAAGAATGGAAAAATAGTAGTTGTTATAGACTCTAAACATTTGCAAAAGGCGGACTGAGGGGGGCGCCGCACCTTTCTTTTGGGGAAGGGAGGGGGGGGTGGCGGGCGGGGTTTGAATAACCAAAAACATTATAAGAATAAAAAAAATATATGCTAAACACTGGGAAAGATGCTATTTCTCCTTGAGGATGTCCACAAAACAGATTACTTGTAAAATAAAACTTCTTGTATAATGTTATGAATAATATGACTCTTGTAATTGTATTCAATAATGTTTGTGTCTAATTTTAATAAATAGAGTTGTCTTTTGGCATGTGTAAGTCTAATATAGAATAGTGGTTGTTGTATTTGACAAGTTTCTCTTCAGTATTTAGATATAATCTTCTTACATATATCTGTTAATTCCAACATAACTAAGATACACAAACTAACCACTCAAGACAATGAATATATAATCGTTCTTCTCTAGATTTTCTCCCAAATTTCTTTTTCGCACAAACTCTCTGACAAAATATATACACAAGTCAAGTGGATATTGATGGCTAAAGGATTTGATGCCGTTAGTGTAAACCTTTGTCAAATAAGGGTTCTAATGTATCTTAGAGATTAATCCGTAGAACATTTTTGCACAAGGTCTTGCACAAGGTGTTAGGGCTGATTTTTAAATTCTATTGTAAGGCCATTTTTGTCAAATTTCCTCAAACAATAGAGATATCCAAAATTAAATAGTTGTCAAATTTCTACTTTATTTGGTTATAAAAACTCTAAAAATAAGGGATTATTAAAATTATATCAAAATAGTATGTCTATAGTGCTGATCGGGCACGGGACTCGCAATTTAGCGGGCGTTCGGTTGAAACAAGTTGGATGCGTGCAATTGATCAATCAAGATTTGTAATTCACCAGTAAAAAATGTAACTGATGAGTGAAAAAACATAACTATTTTTTACCTCAAAACGACACCTACACCATATGTATGTGTTTATTGGAATGTACCTCATGAACAGGACCAGCAACAAGTGGCACATCTGTCGAATGCGAGTCAGAAAAGTTCATTTCCTTCTTTCCAAAGCTATCGATAGAGCTTGCTCTCAATATATCCTCTTTATTTGTTCTCCTAATAGGAACGGTTCCCTCAGGACACCTCCCATTCTGATGCCATAGCTGAGCGATTGGTTCTGTAATATCATCCTTAGTCTCACCAAATAATCCTTCTGGGTGATCATTTGGCCTCATCTGCAACATCCAGATGTTCAAATTAGTGAAATCATACCATCAACATGAAGTATGTATAATATAAAAAGGATAACCTGAATTGTATGATTTTCTAGCAAAGGATGATCAAATGCGGGTTGATGAGAAACGAGGATGCAATCAATTATATCACCATCTGGACTCTGCAACAAAAGAACTTATGCATCAGTTATCGAACAACTATCTACTAAACCAAAATCGTGAAACATGATACTTACTTTGTTGTTTGCACGTTTACTTTCAACAAAAAAAAAAAAAAAAAAGAAGAAGAAGAAGAAGGAAAATCACACACTGTGAGTGTATGCACGATTTATAATTAATGACCGAACCAAATGTAACAAAAGCATGGCAGACTAAATTTCAACGATTGCAAAAGTTAAGGGAAAAATGAATTAAAGCTAAAATAAGAGATGGGTCTAAAATAAAACTAGTCCAAACTTAAGCAATAAAAATGCAAATCCCTCCTGAAAAGAACACAAGCAGAGTAAACTGAGAGAACCTCGATGGACTTGACAGGCTTCTTGTTTACGCTGTTCAAGATTCTGTCAACTTTGAGATTTTCGCTTGGGTTGTTTGATGTTGAGGCATCACATGTACTCATTATGAGCAACAACAATATGAAGCAATTAAATTGATTCATGATCTTCATCTTGATATATTACTTAATTACAGTTTATACTTGGTGTGCATTGTACATTCCGAATTGGTGTATTTATAAGCTCCTCAAATTACGTAATTTTGCTGAAGGAGTATTGTCCAAGGAGGGAAGTCATCTTGGCAGGCGTTTATTTAGTCAACTGGAATTAAATGTAATTAGAAAAGAATGATATGATGAGATGACTTTGAACGGGTCTGCTAATAGGTCTACTACTATATAAAATTACGGGAAAACGCATTAATATTGCTTGTTGATCTTCTTGGTCAATGAGGAATGAGGACGATTCCGTGACGCTCTAAATCGGGAACGACAGGCCAGTGTCCCTTTAAACCAGAAAATTTAAATGAAACGACACTGCAGTTACTTAAACTATAGACAATGAAAATATATTGCATTAAATAGCATTGGTAAGTACAAATTAATTATTAATTAATTGCATTCTAACTAAGTAGGGACAAAATAATGAATACCTAAATTTGTTTTGCGAATTGACAACCAAATAGACTGGGGCACTGAAATGGAAATGCACAACTTATGCTCACTCTCCACAAACAAAAGCAAGTGCCCAAGACAAACTAATTTCTCCTACTAATTTACATAGCTTCTAATATAACAAAACCAAAATTTAACTCATTTTTCCCCCAGCCAAAAAAAAAAGTTTAAGAAAAAGATATTAGGGCCCAAGAAAGTATGTTTTGAATATATTAGGGATTAAAATGTATAATTTGAAATATGAAAAATAAAAGAAAAATATGAATTGCTAATGTGAGGAATCGCTTAAGCAATTTTTCCTAATATCTTTAATTTTTCTATTTTTACTACATAATTTGATAAACACAATAATTTTGTTGAATCATTTGCTTGGGGCAACCACAGTGCCTTTTGACATTCATTTCTTGAAATGATTAAGTGTCAATAAATAATGATTGATGGGATATTTTTATTTATTTGTTCCACTATGCCAATTTATATTTAGGTTAAATTTTTGCATGATGTGATAAATTCACAATCATTGGCTGCTGTTCGTGAAAAATAAAAGAAATTTGAAATCAAGCTAGATTATTTGCACATTAGCATCTTCTCAATGGACCAAAATACACAGAAGAACGTTTGGAATGGAAGCTATTTGCCAAAGATGGGACCTGCAATTAACGTGGCAACCCCAATTGACTGAACTGCTAGTCAAACATTGAAGATTTTTATACTGATCCACGACCCCACCTTGTAATATAAAAAAGTGATACATAAAGATAGTGATGCACACTAACGTAAGAAATTAGTGTAAAAATAGTTATGTTGCTCTATCTTATAGGACATATAAAGGACCGTAAATTGAATTCATGTAATAATTCTCCAATAAATTCTCATGTAGCTATATTTTTTATTTTAAAGATTGAATGGCAAGATTAGTACGCCTGAACCGATCCTACCATAGCATCTTTTTGCCCGGCTAGGTCGCATCATTTAACCAAAAGAGGTGCAAGACATATATTAACGTTGTGTTAGTCTCTCCTAATGTATAAACATTTTATCTTTCATGCAACATGTATCTAACAGTGTTACAAGATAATTGTACATTTTATACTGGTATTATTCATGTAACATCATTTAGCCAACAGAGTTGCGTGACATATATTACGTTGGGTTAGTCTCTTCTAATGTATAATATTGCACGTTATCTTTCATGCAACATGTATTTAACGGTGTAACAAGATAATTATACATTTTATGCCGGTATTATTCATGTATTTCGTGTTTATTATTCTGTAAGTATTGCATATATGATTCATCTAGTAACATATAATGCTCTTCCTTGTGTACTCTCATAATAACATGAAATACTTCTTTTGTAAAATATGTACGCTCTATTCTAAATAGATTATACAACCAATTTTTGAAATATAGATTTATAATACTCCACCTTGATATTGTTTTTAATTAAATCTCTAAACAAATTTTAGATTTTTTTGCAACCGAAAATCTCAAAAGCAAAAGCTGCTCAATTGGAGATTTTCAGTTTCTGATTACAAGGTTTCACACGACAAAAATGCCCTCCAACAATTATTGTTTTTAAAAAAGAACAAAAGTACATTTTTTCTCTCTTGTCTTTACTCATCCTCCAATAATAAAATCACTGTCTCTTTTATCCCCCATCTGTTTGGCGAGTAAATCCCTAACAAAATCACCAAATCAATAATCTACGGCAGCAACCAATGGAATTAACCCTTTCTAGTGAAGCAGAAATTTTTCTTCTCTTCCCTCCTTCATACCAGGTCAATGAACCCTACTCCCGTTCCCAACTGTTAACTGCCAAATTCCCACCTACCCTATTTATATCCATAAATGCTCCATTGATTAAGTGCTCTCAATTTACAATTATTTGTCTATTTGTTTTTAAATAACATGGTAAACGGGGTTCCAAATTATTATTTTTTAAAAAATAAAAATAAAATTTTAATTTGGTTAAATAGCCGACCAATTGCAAGTGGGAATAATCATATTGCTACAATTAAATATTCAACTTTGACCGCCTCTCGACATTTGGCACTCCTAAAGGATGTTTGTCGCTGGAAAACATGGTAGCCCTCATAACCAATGAATTCATGTCACCATTCCGCATTATTGAATTGATTATAGAAACAATATAAAAGGGAATTATTGCACCGAGGAATAATATAATAAGATTAGAATTCGTTTATACTGAGTGTACATTCTGACCTTTGAAAGTCAAATTCTTATTTAACTTTTGCTTTAATGGGTATTTATTATTTTTTCCAACTGTACTAGTCTACTGCCTTCATTGGATTGAAGCATTAAGCAAGCTATTGACCATGCCAATTCCAAATTAATTATAAAATCTGGAGTCATAGGCGTCATCTCAAAAGGTTAAATGATCGGGGTACGTTTGGTTCAGGATGAAATAGGCGTCATGCCATAGTTGACTCTTTACATGGTATTAATCATCCCAAATAATTGAAATAATCCTCTTGCATGAAATAAAATGATTCCATGGGCGATTTGGTATTAGTTATGGTAGGATGAAACATATATGGGATGACAAAATTTTAGGCTAATTTAATACTAAACTATATAACCCTAATAATAAATAATAAAATAGAAGTCTACTCGTTGCAACCAAAATTAATTCTTCATTGACTGTGATGTCTACGCTCCCAAATTCCTGTGGCTCGACCTCCTTTATTCCTCACTCTCATTCTCCTTATACAGTGGTCTCTGCCACCACCCACGGTGGTGGTCATGGCGGTGATGATTCTATAGGCATGGGTTCCGAAACCTAATCTTAGAGCACGGTCATTGATTCTTGTGAAAAATATGGTATTTGATTTTAGTATTTTAATAAGTTTTAGGACACCTTCACAACTCAGAGAATGAGACTTATGACAATTCAGACCACCACTTCAATAAGGCATCACTAGTAACTGCTGCTTCTCTTGGGGACAACGTCTTATTGATCGTTGCGTTATTTTTCCATTATATGTTTGAGGGCATTGCTATTGTAGTTGCAAAGACCAAAGCTGATGCTTAGAAAGCTCTTTGAATTGTCTGTCTGCACAAGATCATTGATGCTACGGCAACTGGATTGGCTCTTCTTAAAATGTGCCGCTTGTGCTTTTGTATTTGCAATTTCGAGCCCTACTGGTGATGATTCGGTGGATACAAGATTCTGGATATAAGAAATTGCAATCTCATCTTGGGCCTGATAGTCAACCTGCTTAAATTCAAATCTGACCCAGTTAAGTAAAAATAATTATAAAAATATAGGGATACTTTAGTCCATCGAATAATAGTCCAATCCCCAACCAAACATAGGATAAGACTATTTTCTAAAAAATTCCATCAAATCTAGTACCAACCAAACATTGGATAGATGAAATTGTGAATCCAAACTTTAGTCAATCAAATAATAGTCCAATCTCCCACAAAACACAGGATGAAATTATTTTCTAAAAAATTCCATCAAATTTAGTATGAACCAAATACTAGATAGATAAAATTGTGAATCCAAGGATAACTCATCTCAGGATTAATCCTAGAATGAGTCATCTCATTTCATCCTGTCAATGAGGTTCGTTTGGTTTACGGACAAGATGAAATGGATAACTCATCTCAGGATTAATAATCCTGGGATAAGTCATCCTAGAATTCATAATTCCACCTGTCCCGTATTTGGTCGGTAAAGGATTTTGTAAGTAAAATTCTAGGATAAGTCATCTGATATTTGGCTGAAGACTGGATTATCATTTTATTGACTAAAGTGTCCCTAAATTTGTGTAACTATATTTATTTGGTAATTCAAAATACATTTTAATAATATTCTAAAAATTATAGTATGCTAAAATATAAGTATGGGAATCAAATAATTTACTTTTTTATTTGGTAATTTAACAAATAATATTCAAATAGTATTATAAGAATTGTCATATCAATAGCATGAATGCAATGAATGTAATAGATTAGCAATCAAAAATAGTATTTTAAATAAATCAAACTTTGTATTAAGTTATAGAGAAAATTTGAAAAGAAGGCATATTAGTTTTGGTTATGAAATAAGGATAGAGTTAAATTTGTTTGAATTTTTTAATCTCACGTACGTTTCATCCCAGGATAACTAATCCCTACCCTCCTTATGTGATTATTTTATCTTATGAATAAAGGATTATGTTAGTTAGATAGGATGCTTGATACTGTCTAAAAAATCCAAATGAACATGGGATGACGTAGAATTAGTTATCCAATCTCGTGTCATCCCATGAAGCAAATGTGCATGACTAAGCCAGGATACTCAAATACAGTGATTATTTGAATTTATGATGCCATCATGCTTCTAGCTAAAATTTAGTCTCACAACCAAAATATTCTCTATGCCATTATAAAGTTTTGCTTCAACCATGGCCCGATTCATAAAGTTGAGATATTATAATTAGTCTATAGTCCTTTTCAGTGAATAAACAATTACGTGTATGGTAGTTATCTTTGACTAATTCACTTTTTTTTCCCTTTAATTACCATATCCTTTTCTTTTTTTTTTTTTTTTTGAAGCCTATACTATTAAAAGGGGTTTTTGGGAAATGGAGTTGGTAGAAATTGGACCTTCACCTTTTGAGAGAAGCCATAGAGTTCTCAGTTTTATGAGTCGGTCCATGGTAAAACCAAAACTTAATGATGCCACACACAGCTCATTTTGATTGCGAGACTAAATTTTAGCAAGATAAAATTTTGATGGGAAAAAAATCAAAACGCCAAAAGCATGATGGTATGATATAACCAAATAATCCATACTAGAGATACCGATCACCAACAACTCATAATATTCAGGTTTCAAAAAACAACTCATAATATTCTTCCGGTAGACTACATGGAAGTTAATACTACTACTCTAGTACATCATTAATTGTTAAAACAGGGAATAGAGATGTAAAACTTTGACTTTTGAATATTCTGACATAGTCATTATGTATTGATAATTTAACCAGTAGAGGTAAAGCATTGAATAACGTAGTAACCCTGCATAATGATCATTTAATCATTAGAGATGACGCTTATTTAATTCCAAATGCTGAAATTAATTTTGAATTGGCATTGTTAACTTTACTTAATGCCTCAATTCAATGCAGGCAAATAGACTATTATGGTAGAGAAATCTTGGCTACCTCATCCAATCAATAGTTAAATAAGGATTTGACTTCGAACTTGAGAGGGACTCTTGTAGAAACAAATCTTAATTTTATTCGTCAGTGCAATAATTCCCTTTTATATTTTTTTCATAATTAATTTAATGATGGGAAATAGTGACATAAATTTCTTGGTTATGAAGGCTACCGTGCCTTCAATTGAGAAACATCATTCACGAATGCCAATGTGGAGGGCGTCAAAGTTGGATATTTGATTGTAGCAATGTGCTTATTGCCACTTGCATTTGGTTGCTATTCAACCAAATCAAAATTTTGTTCTCTTAACAAAATAGTAATTGGTTCCAAAAAAAAAAAAAACAAAATAGTAATTAGGGTCTGTTTGTCATTTTATTTAAATAAAAATACAAAAATAATTGTAAATGAAGAGGACAGGAATAGATGAGGTGAGAGTTCCACGGTAGAACAGAGGAGGGAGAGATTAGGGTTCTTTGAAATAGAGTGAAGAAGGAGGGAAGAGAGGAAAAATACAACTCCGTGGAAAGGAAGAATTCCAATGATTGCTGCCGTGGATCTACATTCTAAAAACTAGGTGTATAATTTATTTAGAACAGACCCTAATAAATTTTTTAAATTATCAAAAGTATGTTAAAAGTACATTTTCAAATAAAAGTTTCTATAAGAGGCCAATGAATTATAATAGAAGACATGAAAGGAAAGAGACATAGATTGGAATTTCCTTTTGTGTTTCAATAGAGTTAATACGCATGAGGGAGCAAGTTTTGTCAGTTGAAGTAAGCGAGTTTGTCTTGCTCTTTGTGGAATGCATAACCAGAGACTCAGAAATAGAATCCACCTTTTACTCTATTTAGTTTGGCAAGTTTAAATGCATAACTACATCTTTTTTTCCCATTCTTTTGTCTCAGCCTTGGATTATTAATGGTCATGGACAATTAAAATTTCTTCCAGGTCCTCCAAAATAAAAGAAATCTCCCAAATGATTCTTTCAAATTTAAATATTATAGCACTTCGGCTTCTCAACAATGGTCCCAAGCACGCTGGGAGGCCTCAAAGTGTTGGACTCATCGACTACTTGAAGATTCCTAAAGAAACTTGCCCCTCCAAACATTTCTTCAGGAAAATGGCCACTGCCCATCTAAGTTGTGGTGTGTTGCCCATTTGCTTGAAGGTTTACCATCTGTCCACCCCATTCGATCACGGAAGCACTGTTAGCTAAGTTGTAAACAATGAGGCAGGCTAATAACCAAAAATGATTTTTGACATTGCAGCCACCACACAGCTTGTTTTGGGTCCTAACAAAATTTTACCCTCTATAAGTTTAAAAAAAGGCAAAGAAAAAGTGGATTCTTATACACACAATATACATAAAATTTTGAAGGTATCATAGTTGTGTTACAAGATTTACTGGTGGCTAACTTGGTTCAAACTTTCTCTCCCAATAAATTTTGGATTTCAGTTTACTTAACCTTATCTACCTTATTTAATGAATTAAATTTCTCTCGAATCTCCATAAAACAAGGCTATGTTTTATCGCCCATATATCTCTCTCATTCCCTCCCATAATTATGCACAATATACATATACTGTTTTGAATGTAATTATCCTTTCCTCTATTTTTGGGCCACTAATTTCTCTCAACCCCTAAAATTAAGACTTGCATGCGTTATATCTATATCACTCTTTTAGCTCTCATTCTTTTTCTAACACACAAACAAACTCTTTTTGAATTGCTGAAGATGAGGACAGAAGTAAAAAGTAACATGTTAGGGTAGGAAGAGTGGAGATTCAAGTAGAGTTGAAATGATTTATTAATTTGTTCTTTTCTTTGATTTAGAATTTTTTGTAAAATTGCTTTTTCAGTAGTTTAAGTTGTCTACTTATATCTTTTGTAATTCTCGATTGGTTGTAAATATGTGTTTATTTTATTGTGTAAATAAATATTCTACAGTTTTAGGCTAATCCAAACAAAGAGTTTGGTTGATTTGTCATTAAAAATTAATTGTAACAAGCCAATTGGCTAACTGTTCAAATATTCTTGTTTATTGTAAAATATTTAGTTTCCTAAATATAGAGTCAATCAAATCTCAGACTTTAGGAATGAGATACAACTAGAAATTAGGTGTTATTTAGTTTCCACTCTTCGTCTTGTGATTGTATAGTATAAAAATTCTTGTATAGTCTCTTGACATAACATGATTGAATTTCTCTCATATCACTCAACTTGGTATCAGAGCTGAGTTCTCTTGAATCTATTGTTATAAACAATGAGTGACAAAGTTGAATCATCAAATAACAATCCTATACTTGTTGTGGTCCAATCCGAAGGTGCCTTTAATGCAAGCATTATTCTCAATAAATCAAATTATGATGTATGGTCACAATTGATGGAGATGCATATTGCTGAAAGTGAAGACTTTCCTATATTTGTGGCAAACCAAAGCCACCTGCAGAATCAGAAGAAGAGTATGAAAAGTGGTATGCAGAAAATCGAAAAGTTAAAAGGTGGTTGTTGATGTCTATGATACCAGAAATTATGAAACGGTATGTTCGTCTACCTACTTCTCATGCAATCTGGATTGTCGTGTCCAAAGCCTTTTATGATGGTAGTGACGAATTGCAAATCTTTGCCTTGAATCAAAGGGCATTTGCAGCCAAACAGAGTGGGAAATCTCTCTCTGAATATTATGGTGAATTGATTGAAATATTCCAAGAATTGGATCATCGAAATAAAGTGGTCATGAAGGACCCTGATGATGTTGAAGCATACTGAAAGTCTATTGAAAGATCGAGGGTACACATATTCCTTGCTGGACTTGAGAATCTTTTGAACAAGTTTGTAGAAATATTTTACGCAAAGAATCAATTGCAGATCTGGAAGAATGCTATGCCATAATCGGACGAGAAGCCAATCGTCATGTTACATTCAAAGGAGAGTTTGAAAACTCTGAAGCTATAGCAATGGTGACCCGGAATAAGTCAAAGACAAACAATGGTGCTGGAAAATCTACTTACAAGTGTACCCATTGTGATCAGCCTGGACATACAAAGGAGCGTTGATATGAAATTGTGGGTGGGATCATAATCGACCACCTTGAAGGAGAAATACAAAGAAAACTCAACCCACTACTGCCGTGGTTGAAGCAAACACAAAAGATGACACTATTGAGACAACTTTGGCAACGATAAACACACCAGGTAATGGTGGTAAGAGCTTTTATGTTTCTACACTTGTTAGTAATAACACATGGATAATTGATTCCGGTGCCACAAATCATATGACATTTGATTCTAGGCAAGTCATTGAAATTAAACCATATTTACAAAAATCTATCTCAACCGCAAATGGCAATGAGTCTCCAATAATTGGAGAAGGGCCTTTAACTTTGACTAATACTTGGAATTTGGACTCTGTTTTAGTTGTTCCTTCCTTAGGCTATAATCTCTTGTCTGTCTCTCAAATTACAACTGCTTTATCTTGTGTTCTAATTTTTTGGCCTACCTTTTGTCTCTTTAAGAACATCCAAACAAAACTAACGATTGGTTGTGGTATTAAGAAGGTGAACCTGTACTACTTGGACCTAAATTCAGAAACTTCAAACAAGCTAAATCAAGTCTAGGTAGTGAATAACTCTAGCGTGGAGAAGAACAAAGCAATTTGGTTTGCAGCATAGACGTTTGGGCATGCATCTTTTGGATATCTAAAAAGGTTGTTCCCTACTTTGTTTGAAAGAATCGATGTGTCTGAGTTTCACTGTGATGTATGTGAACTTGCAAAAAGTCATTGAAATTCATTTTCTTCAATTTCAAATAAAAGTTCTTTGCCTTTTATGGTTGTCCAATCTGATGTACGGGGGCCATCTAAAATTTCAACTTTGGGTGGATCTCGTTGGTTTGTTACGTTCATTGATGATTGTACTAGAATCATGTGGTTGTGGCTAATGAAATCCAAAAGTGAAGTGAGTTTAGTGTTTCAAAAGTTTCATAGAATTTTTAAAACTCAATATAATGCACATATTCAAGTTCTTCGCAGTGATAATGGTGGGGATTATCAGAGTTCTGAACTGAAGAATTATTTGGAAGCTCAAGGAATTATTAATCAAACAACATTTGTTGATACATCTTTGCAAAATGGGGTGGCTGAGATAAAAAATCGGCATTTACTTGAAGTGGTTCGTGCTCTACTGATTCAAGCTCATATGCCATTCTCTTATTGGGGAGAAGCTCTTTCCACCGCAGTATATTTAATCAATAGAACACCTTCACGCACTATTGACTTCCAAACACCATTTCAAGTAATGACCAAAACTTTAACTTCTCCACCAGAACCAAATCTCCCTCCTTGTGTATTTGGATGTGTAGCCTTTGCACAAATCCATAAACAACAAAGACACAAGTTAGCTCCAAGAGCCTTGCGGTGTGTGTTTCTTGGGTATGCTACAAATAAAAAGGGATACAGGTGTTATCATCCTCCAACTAAGAGGATGTTTATAACAGTAGATGTAGCCTTTCACAAAAACTAAATGTATTTTTCTTCTGAATCTGAACTTCACGAAGAGAAATGTCAGAAGGAGGAAGCCCAGACACTAGACTATGAGTTTTCAGGGGAAGTATCAACTTCTTGATAGCAATGTTTTTAGTGAATTAAATAATGGTATTGATTTTATGGAGCATGGTGAGCAAAATGTTGACGATTAGATGGATTATGAAGGAACGATAGAACCAGTACCTGAAGTTATGAGTCCATCAATTGAGAATGAAGAGGTGATAGAAGAATCTAACCCCTTCAATAATATACCACACCAATCGTCTATTGAGGATGCTCCTGTTCTGGAACTTGAACCACCTCGAAAAGCAATTGCCTAAATGTCTCACTAGAGGTATTTCTAAACCCACTTATAAACCTAAAATTTCAAGCATAGTCAAATATCCCATGAACAATTATGTGTCAAATAAAAATTTGTTAGAATCAAATAGGTCATTTGTAAATCAATTATCTACTGTGATTATTCCTAACAGTGTGCAGGAAATTTAGCTAATTCAAAATGGAGAGCTGTAATGAATGAAGAAGTGAAATCCTTGCAAACGAATGAAACGTGGGAACTTGTTGATTGTCTATCAAGGAAGAAACTAGTAGGATATCGGTGGGTTTACAATGAAAAGTATAAAGCGAATGGCACAATTGAATGATTTAAAGTAAGGTTGTGGTGAAGGGATACACACAAACCTATGGAGTAGATTACACAGAGACGTTTGCTCTTGTAGCTAAAATTAATATTGTTAGAGCATTGTAATCATTAGCTGTTAACTTGGATTGGCCATTGTAGCAGTTTGACTTAAAAAATGCATTCTTACACGGTGAGTTTTCTGAAGAAATTTATATGGAGCTTCCACCGAGATGCATGGTATCTAAAAAATAGAGCAGGAAAGTGTGTAAATTAAAAAAATCACTCTATGGTCTGAAGCAGTCTCCTAGAGCATGATTTGGCAGATTTACCAAGTCTATGGTTGCTTTTGGATACCACCAAAGCAATGCAGATCACACTTTGTTTTTAAAAAGGGAACATGGGAAGATTACTGCTCTTATTGTATATGTAGACAACATGGTAGTTATAGGAAATAATCCAAAAAAAAAGGGTGGCTTTGCGAGAACATTTGCCCAAAGATTTTGAAATGAAAGATCTAGGCTACTTGAAATATTTTCTTGGGATCGAAGTTTCAAAGGAATCTTCCTATCCCAAAGAAAATACACTTTGGACTTATTGCAAGAAACTAGTATGCTAGGTTGTCAACAAGTTGATACACCAGTTGAGGAAGGGCTGAAATTATGTATAGAAGCAAACCAAGTTCCTATTGATAAAGGGAGATATCAAAGACTTGTAGGAAGGCTAATGTGCTTGGCACGCACAAGACCTAATCTTGCTTATGCATTGAGTATTATTAGTCAATTCATGTATAATCCTTGATAGCAGCATATGAATGTAGTTACACGAATCTTGAGATACTTGAAATCTGCTCCTGGGAAAGGAATTCTGTCTACTAAAAATGCAAATGGGCAAGATATTGATGTTTATACCTGTGCTGATTGGGCTGGAGCAATTGAGGATAGAAGGCCAACTTCTAGTTACTTCACATTTGTAGGAGGTAATCATGTTTCTTGGAGGAGCAAAAAACAAAATGTTGTTGCTCGATCAAGTGCAAAAACAGAGTTTAGATGCATTGCACTTGGGCTGTGTGAAGCATTATGGTTACGGTTGCTTTTGTAGGATTTTGGTTATTCACCACAACAACCAATTCAATTGTGCTGTGATAGCAAGGCTGCATGTGATATAGCTCATAATTCGGTCCAGCATGATCGTACTAAGCATGTTGAAGTTGATAGATTCTTTATTAAAGAGAAGTTAGATAGCAAGATTTTGGAACTACCCAAGATTCGATCTGAAGATTAGTCAGCAGATATCCTTACCAAGGTTGTATCAAATTGTGGTTTCTCCAAATGTCTTGGAAAGTTGAGCATATATGATATCTATACACCAACTTGAGGGGAGTGTTGAAATATTCTTGCTTATTGTAAAATATTTAGTTTCCTAAATATAGAGTCAATCAAATTCCAGACTTTAGGAATGAGATACAGCTAGAAATTAGGTGTTATTTAGTTTCCATTCTTAGTCTTGTGATAGTATAATATAAAAATTCTTGTACAGCCTCTTGACATATCATGATTGAATTTCTCTCATATCACTCAACTCTATCAAATTCTAGAAGAAATTTTCCATCAAATAATAATTTAATTTCAATAATCTCCTTGTATTATATGCTATATATCCTTTTTTCTAATATAATAGCTTCCATCAACAAAATAACAAAAAGTTAATATCACGAACCTTTTTTCTTCTTTGTTAGTTGATATACAGCAAAGTATGTTTTCTAAAAAAGATATACAGCATATTTTAGAAATAGAATTGATCTTTTTGTGCATGAAATTTAGAGATTCCATTATTAATTTAAAAAAATTCCCTTGATTTTACTTCAGAATTTATTTTCAATATACTGTCTTTGGAGCTACATTTGCTTTAGGTAAAATATCATTAGTGTAAAATATAATTATTGAATTACTTTTAATCTTGATATTCTTTTCATTTTTTGTTTGAACAACAACCGTGCGGCACGGGTTTCATGCACTAGTTAATCAGTAATATACGAGTGTTCTCAATAAAATTTCATAGTCATTACCTTCCATGTATGTATAGTGACCTGAAATTGGGAACCATATTAGGTGGCTATAGATTTAATGGTCGTCCCCAATGCTATTTTTTTGTGGGTCTGAACAAAGCCAGAACATAGCAAATTGTAGCACAGAGTGGATTGTTACCAATTTGATTGTAACATATGCAAACTCAATTCATATACATATGCATTTGATAGTAGTTTTAGATATACCGTCCAGTAAATAAACATTCTTGTGTTGCGATCTCCATATAAACTTGGGAAGACCTGTTATGTATTTTAACATTAATATTCATAAGCCATAAGTATAAGATCAAGTGAGCTTTTACATGGATCGGATTTACTGCTCTATCTGTCAACCTTGTAGTATAAAAAGGAGTCACGTTAATGTTAGTTAGTTTTCTTTTAAACCACAATATCCACTTAATACTATTGTATGTCGGAATGAGTACTATGTTACAGAAAAATTACCCCACAACTGCCTCTAGGGAGTTGAGATTTAGACCGGTACCCCTAAGAACCCAAATCTGAGACAAGCTAAATTCATTTTGTTCCTGAACGTGAGGCTTCCATATGTTTATGGTTGCCCTTGCTCCATAATATGTGCTATTTTGAACAGCTGCAACTGCATAATGAAAAATTGCAAATGAATACAAAACAAAAAAGGGAAAATCAGAAAAAAAATTCAAATAAAATCAAAAAACTCAATCACTGTCCTTTAATCTTATTTTGATTTACTTTAATTTTTATTTATTCAAAGTGAATAAAGATAATAAGTATTATGTGTGCACCAACATTTGAGTGTGTGTGTATGTAACTGTGTGAAAAATTCTTGCATAAACGCAATGCTGTACAATGTGTAACATAATTTGCAGAAGCTCACAAACATTTGATTTCATGCGTCAACAGGAATTTACCAACCATTTATATATATGATACCTTATTACCAGCGTTTGTGACAAGATTCCTGTCAGTTGAAGAAAGTTAATCGGCAATGTTTTTGTAAGTTTTATTTACTTATCTCTTGAAAGAGTTTGCTCTCAATCAGTGGCGAAGCCAGAAAAAAATGTTAGTGGGGGCAAAAATAACATTAAAATTTTTTACTTACTGTTTTAATTTTTTTAAACAAAATAACATCAATGCTCACATAACAAGTAAAAATAATGCATATATTCCACATAAAACATATTAGAATTTATATTTAAAAATACTAATGTAACAGTAATTTTATTTCAAAAAGTGGTGGGGGACCAAAGGGAAAGTGAAGGAGGCAACCGTGCAAGCCTCAAAGAAATCCAAGGAGAGGGGGCACATTTGGAATTATTTAAAAAAAGTATGGCTATTAAAGTCATTTTATGGGAGGCAGTGGGGGCCCGTGCCCCCAGGGCCCCCACTTTGCCTCCGTCCCTGCTCTCAATACATTCCCTTTTGGGGCTCTACTGATAGGAACAGTTCCTTCAAGGCACGACCCTTTCAACAGCCATCACTGACCAATTGGATTTGTATCCCCTTCACTACGGGCCTTCAAATCAGACATTTTACTTTCACTAAATAATCCTTCTTCGGGGTGATAACTTGGCTTCATCTGCAACATCAAACGTATATATGACCCTAGATGATAATAAAATTTATGAACACACAATAGAATATTTACTTGCCAACAATAGACATAATTTTCCCTTCTCTTGCTTCCAAATAAGATTGAAGAACTTACCAAAATGGTATGATATGATCATGTTGAAGTAGTTTGTAACATTAAGGGAAAATAAGTTCTGGTCATTCTCACGGGTGATTCCCACACCCAAGAATCCCGCGTGGAAATAATTAGATTGTAACATTTCGTGGTTTTCTTTCTAACCGTTACCGCACATGATTTCCACGCGTGGCAATCTTGCACGGGAATGGTTAGAAAGTCATTTTTTCAGTTTTTAGAATGAACAAGCACATCTTTTAGTTGTGGTTTCTATTTATTTAATGACTGATCACTTCACAAACGATAAAGTGAACCCTAAAACTGTATATTAGTGTATTCCAACAATTCAAACAACTAATTAAGTGCATTTTAATTTTTGAAAAGATAATCCAAGACCTTACTACTTGGTTATATTGAGAATTCACTGTATTCTAGAAGTTTTTGCTTATAGCTTAATTAGAAAGATAATGGGGGCAATTAAAACTTCAAGGAAATTGATTTACACGTCTTGAATTCTTCTTTGTAACCTTAAATTTCTTGGACAAACTCTTCAAGTGTTTGTCATTTTTCAAGTTTCTACAATTTTTTTTTTAAAGTTTTTGCAACCTATACTTATACCTTTGTCTTTCTTGAGTATAACTCCATAGATAACCCCCTAGTTCTCCAACAGATCAAATGCTGGTTGTTGATAAATATGGATGCAATCAATTGTATCAGTATCAAGGCTCTACCATTTCAAGTAAATATGCATCAATTTATTCAAACATGCAAGTCATTGCAGCAATCTGGCAATTAGATAACATTTCTATCTTTTCATCTTATTGACCCCCAAAAAAAAGAAAAAGAAAATATGCAGAGGACCCAGACGGAAAACACAAGTACATGCAGAAAAACATAAGCATGTATACAAGTAGACAAACAAAAGCACCATGAACAAGGTTTCATGTCCTAGATCTACATACAAGAAAATATAAGCTTGATGGACCGGAGAGGGATCGTGTTTGAGAGGCCCAAATTTTTCTTGACCTGAATCTTCTTGCTCGCCACGTTCAACCTTGGGGAATAACATAAATTTATAATGCATAACAACATGAAGCAATACAATCTCTTGGTGATCTTTGCACTGGCAATTGGTGAATTCATAATTGATTCTGAGATTACTAGCGTGCACTGGTTCTCATGACCAGTTGTGTTATTAAGTAGTCAAAATATTTATCTGTTGAAGTGTTGTGAAATCTATTCTATACACGTTATTTGTGTTGGTGTAGAACTAGAGGAATATAAAACTTGTAAAGAAACAAAAAAATTGGTTTCAAGTCATGAATTAGATTCACTTTCTTTTAGGCTACGTTGGTTCTTTAAAATTGGAATTGAATTGGAATCACAATTCTCTAGAATTGTAATTCTATGAATTGTAATGCCAAAACATTATAATTTTGTTTATTTGGTAAATGTGTAAAATTAGTATAGAATTCATTTAGAATTCCAAATTCTTTGTTTGGATGGGAGAAGAATTTATTGAGAATTAGAATTCTTTATATAATTCGAATTCCTTTTAAAATAATAAAACTATTCATTATTAGTAGATTTTATTTCTTTAAAAAAATAAAAACTGCATAGACCTTTTAATTGTTACAAAGAAAATCTTTATACACTTAGTATTTGGTGTATCCACTTAATTTATAAAAATTGCATTATGCTAGAATATGTTTTTTTTTTAAATATTTGCTATCAGCTATAAACATACTAAGGCCATGACTATTGTATATATGACGACAAATGCTGGCTAGTGTCTATCCTAACCCTAGAAGCTTCACCAACAAAATTCGTTAACTTATGTTGTTTGGATGATTTCAAGGGTTTAAAACATGGCGTTCAAGCATGGAAAGTACACTATCCAACATCAATTCAAGGGCCAAAAGGCAAGTAGTCATGTGTAAGATTGACAGTGCGAGGCAGAATTTTCAATGGACGAAACCAGAAGGCATTCACAAATGAGTGCAAGGTGGAGAAGCCTACCCGTGACTACTGCCAGAATCATTAGCGATGAGGCCAAAGTAAAGCAACAAAGCTGCGGCCTTAGCCACAGTGCGAATAAAGGCGTAGTTGCGTTTTCAAATTTTATGAGTTTTTAGTTACTTGCTAGATTTTTGAGTTGTTGTAGTTTCCTAATTCTTTTAGTCTATATTTTAGGTCATTTATGCCTATAAAAGGTTGACTATTGTATTGTTTTTCATAGGTTTCATGATGTTTTCAGAATCAATAAAATTGGATTTTCTCTCTTTGGGGGTTTTCTTATAGTTCTAGGTGTAGAATTAGTTAGATCTTGTTTGATTTAATATTATACCTTGAGTTTTTTTCAACGGTGTTTGGTAATGGTCTTGGATTCTCATTTGCTATTCTAGTTTCAATCAACGTGGGTTTGATTGGGTTTAGGTTACAACCAATTATTAATTTGTTGTCAATCAATTTGTTCAATTTGTTAAATTGTTGCTTGATAGTTAAGGCGATCTTTGGAGATATATTCCGGTGATATACAAGAGTGGCATACTCGATCGCATCCTACAACTCTAATATTAAATTAAAATTTTTTAAGAACTTATAAAACTTTAATTTTCAACAAGACCTCGTCTATTTTGATAGTCAACAAATATTGCTCGAGCTAGAGCATTCCCAACTGTATCCAATTGTGGGTTGATTGCACTATTTGAATCTAATTATAATTCATAGTATTCATGCCACCATGAGAATTTAAATCATTCCCTTCAATTTTATCATTATCTTCCATTTCATCTTCATCGTTAATCTCAGGTTGTTCTCTACATAGTTGATGTTAATTTCCACCAAAAGCACCACTTCCGTCGAAGAAAAATCCCTGTAAACCGAAAAGGTGAGAAACTAATCATGCCCACTAATCATCAATGTCGTCAATAAAAAAGGCCTTGGTGTTTTAAACATGGTAGTACAGTACAACACTTGTCCTCTTTTTCCTATAAACTGACCAACCTGAGCAAGAGCTCTTTGAAGGTTTTGTTCAAATTTGAGTAAGCCTCATGCTACTTGGTTCTAGCTGTTGTACATTGGTCTACAACACAACATATAAATAACTTATAAGTACATGAAAATGGAAAATTTGGTTGGTCGGCCTGCTACATTTTGGAAATACTTGCATAAAGAGCCAGAAAAATGGCACTAACCTTTTCTCTAAGCCTACTTTTCCATGCTGCTTCTCTATTTTGTGCTAAACATTTCAATGTCTACAACCACAAACATAACCATCAATCATGCTTGAATATCCTTTTATTATTCTACATATGATTGACACTAATATAATCAAAGAAAAGGGGGTGACATCCAACAAAAATGCAGACGAGACTTCTCATATGGGCTTTTTCTTGTGTTTTCTTGTATGCCATATAGACATATTCCATTTGTGTGTAAACTAAATCGTAAGGGAAAAAAATTAATGGGGCAGGAATAACTGCTACTCTGAACAATCGGAGCTAACACAAATTTGATAACTCCACCACCACCACCATCATCGAAGCCATTGTCACCAGCACTCCCCCTCCCCCTAGAGTCCTCCGCGAAAACAGCAAAAGGATGACTTCGACAAGGAGGAGGCAAAGTGAAAGTGAAAGGGAAAAAGACAAGGGCTGACAATGTGGCTCCTCGCAAGCAACTCGAATCATGTACAACCCTAGTTCAAAAATGTCTCAGGTTGAAACATGTAGACTCTAAGGAGAGGGCGGCAGACTCTAAGGAGATAGCCACTCTCAAGATAATAAAAGATATCTTATTTGCCCACAAAATTTTAAAATATTTATACTTTCTTGAAATTATAGTGTGCCTCATGAAAAGTTTAAGAACAATATAAGTTAGCCACAAATATATATTTACACGGACCTTGGACCAACAAGTCAAAATTTCTACGTCGCCCACTTAATTGAAAGCATACTTTATCCATTTTTGGGTAACTTTTTTAAAAAAACATTTGGACTTGGTTTTATTTTATTTTATTGGTTTGGTTTTTGCAATTTGTAAATGAAAACTTTGAAGTTTTCTAGATTATTTAATGTAGTCAATTTTTTTAGGTATTAGTGCAAGTCTATTTATAGAAAATAGACAACTTTATGTAAGAATTATCCATGAAAAATGAATTATGAGTGAGAAATGAGTACAAAAGGAAATTTTAATATCTATTGCAAAAAGAATAATTTCAAGTCTATAGGTTTGGTAGTCAGTTTATTCAAGCCGCTTTAATGTCTAATTAGCCAAGTACCTAGTAAAAATGGCTTGGATAGAATTCAAAATTTTCTGGAACTGGTTTAATCGATTTGATTTGGTTAGTAAATTTAGCTAATATACTGGTTAACTATCTCATACATACATTCATTTATTTACTAAATTTTGCCAAGAGCCAAATGTTAACATTCCCATTGTAGCCACCATGCATTTTTTCGAATCCCGATAAAATTTTACTAAAGATGTAATGGTTTTCTTAGCGAAATTATTCATTGATGTGTTTATGCTATTGGATAAAAGTAATTAATTGGAAAAATAGTTGGGAAAAAAATAGTCAGACGCTTAATTTTCTCTTGCTACACCAAAGAAAACTAGATTCAATTATTAGACTAAGGGGCTGTTTGGTTCAAATTCTTCAATCACTATCACTATGGGTATCATTAACCCTACTATCAGTATGAATTTTGATAAATCCCTCCAACATGTTTGGTTTAATAATGGAATAGGTATCATCATAAAAATACTTGTTTAGCTAACTAGAATGGCTTTTAAGTAAATTTTAAAATATTTAAATCTTTTATTTACAATATACATATTTTATAGATTTCTTATTTTGTATCTTTTTAAAAAAAATTTCTAAAAAGACTTCTTCAATTTTAAATATAGCCATGCTCTAATTTGAGTTTTATGCAAATGATAACCTTAAAAAAAAGTCATTTTTTATTGGATTAATAGAGAGTAATATATATCTTTGATTTTCAATTCAAAATTTTATAAAAAAAAATTGAATGTAAAAAAAAATTATTAAAAAGAATTTTTATAAAAAATTATATAAAGTACTAATAAAAATATTCAAAATCAAAAGAAAAAATAGAGAGAGAGAGAGAGAGAGAGAGAGAGAGAGAGAGAGAGAGAGAGAGAGAGAAGAATAGTATATTGGGGGTAGGTAACTCAAAAAATATGTATTTTTTTAGTGGGTGTATTTTTGCCCTTAATCATAAGGGTTAATGGGTTTGATAGAATAGTATTTTGGAAGGAATCATTAATACCTCAATTAATCACTATCATTCCTATTGAACGATAGTGATAGTTGTTTAACAAATATCAACAATGGATGTCATTACTTATAATACCCATTCCCCTCCTTGATTCCCCTAAACCAAACACCCCCTAAATGATATATCCATATCGTAGCCAATGACTGATTGGCACTTTATTAATCTGATTTTGTTATAACCACAATCAAAATCTTAGTTTCTTTTTTTATGAAAAAAGCATCTAGATTTATCGCTGAATCTTGTCTTCCGCAACAAGAAACCATCTCAAATTGAGATTCTATATGATGCATTCATTATCGATAAAGACAATTCCATCCCTCTGATGTCAGATTAATTGAAGCTTTTGTTATCGAGAGGTTTTGAAAGTTCTCTTAGGCACATGTTTGTATAAGAGTCCTAAGGTCTGAGTGCGTCGAGGCATGTTTTGTATAATTTCATATCAATTCAATTTAAGATAAAAGAAATGATAAATTACAAAATACCCTCAGTGATATGGTTTTCGACCATATAATCCCTTATCGTTTCAATATGACTACATAATCCCTCTACAATCTTATGGAATGCAAAAAATGAACGAAATCATGGCTCCGTCACGTTTAAACTTGAATTGTCAATTTTGTCCCCATGTATATGCCAAAAAAATTGAGCGGGTAAATTACAAAATACCCCGTGTGATATCACTTTTGAGCACACATTCCCCTATATCACTTCAATATGACCACAAAACTCCCCAGTAATTTTATGGCATGTGGAAAATGGACGAAGCCATGGTGCGTGTACAACCCACTCAACGTCATAGACACTTGGTTCCATCCATTTTTCACATTCTTTAAAACCATAGAGGGATTATGTGGTAATGTTGAAATGATATGAGGATTTTGTGATCGAAAGCGATACCATAGAGAGTATTTCGTAATTAACCCTAAAAGAAATATATCTCCAAACTCATTTGCCTTTTGAGGTTTCACTCAAGTTTAAGTTTAAACATAAAAGAATTTTGTGAACAAAATTTAGAAACTGAGATTTCTTTTCAATGAAAAAAATCATGTGAGCTGAATGCTCATAAACATATGAGAGTTTATTTAGTGAGTTTGCTTTACTGCAACTCTCATTACAACAATTACGTACTTAACTCGTCCCTTCTTTTTTATTCCAATTTTACTTGGAGTCTTTATTTGAATTTAATATTTGGAAGTAGTTGAATAATATTTGGTCATGGACAATTAGGATTTCTCCCTGGTCATCCATAATAAAAGTAATTCCCCCAGTCACTACTATTCCCACCTATAATGTTGTAGCAATATGGTTGCTCAGCAATAACTCTAATCGCACCAGGAGACCTTAAGGCGTTTGAGTTATTGACCACTTGAAGATTTCTTAAGTAGCTTGCTCCTGTATAACCTTCTTCTGCAAAGTGGCCACTGCCCATTCGGGTTGCAGTGTGTTGACCACCTGCTTTGTAGTTTACTATCTCTCCACCCCATTGAATCAGTTCAGCACTAGTAGTTAGGTACTGAAATAATGAGGCAGGCCAGTAACCAAGTACTTCGTTCCCATACTTTAGCCACCACAAATTTGTTTTGGATCCTATATCAAGAAAAATCCATTATATAATTTTAATTTTTAGAAATCACAAGAAAGAAGTGGCCTCACAAAAACCACTTTTGTAGGTTTGAAAGCTAGGTGAAGATAGCGGACGGACGAAGAAGTAGTGACACCAATAGGGATAGAGAGAATCGTAAACTCTCGTTTAAGAATATGTGTCTGTACATGCTAAAAACAGGGCACGTTTAATAAATAATATAATAAATTCGTCTAATAAATGATATAATAAAAGGGGAGAAACTAAAAAAGAAGGATAATAATTTTAGTTTTCTTATTTTTTCAAAGCCAAGTCTAAAAATTACATGAGATTCAAGTTAATTGTATCCTTGAAAATTACATGGAGGATAACCACTATTATTATAAACCGACATTTCAAGTACCAAAATACTCTTAACTTTAATAGTTTCACATCTATCTTTTCTTAAATTCACATATTATTTCCTTTTATAAACGAATTTGAATAGAACAGATGAACATCTCAAATAGCAAAGAAAGTTTTTGGCATAATGATGGTTTCTTTAAAATATCCTTGCGAAAGAAATTATGAAATCTTATAAAATTTTTAAATTGTTGTCATATAAAAGATAAATTTTACTACATAAAAAGATGTAATTATGCTTAAAATCCCTAAACTATTGACAAGTTAACTAATTATTTTACATGTCTCTATTATATCTATAAGTATCAAAAGAAACTTTAATATAATTGTGCCACAATTAGTATTTCAAAATTTCTTATTTTAAAAATTTTTTTGATACTCTTACTCTTTTTAAATTGGTCTATTATGATTTCTCTATTTAACAAATCTAACATGTATATAAGGATGATGATAACTTTATCATATGAACATATCAAGTAAGGAAAATTTACAAGTTAAATTGGTAATACAAATACTTTGTAAAGACACTTATAAGTCTAGTGATTTCAACTATAGATGATGAATTAGTTCAAAAGTAATACTTGTTTGTTGGATGCAAAATACTGTTGTGCAAAATTATTAAGTCAATTAAGTTATATCGTTTGTTTGGACCGATTATGCAATAAAAGTGTACAATTTTTTTACACATCATTTGCAATCTTGCAATGACTTATCTTATTTGATTAGTTGATTGTTTTTACTATTTTAACTATCTTTATAATAATTTTTATCTTATTTCCACATAATTGCTAATATTCTTCTCCTTCCTCTATGCTTTACCTATCAAAAAAAATTTTGTGTACACCTAAACATTCTAAAATATATGCTATGTTTTATTTTCTTTACCCAAAATAATTATATAATAAAACTACATCTCTATATATACCATGCACTTGAAAATTAATACCATTTTGTTTTGTATTTTTTACATATATATTGAATAGTTAATAGTCCAATCCTTTCTTTAATATGTTTATTTTAGTGATAGAGTTTAGATATGTATTCTAATAAAAAAAAGTAAAACTTTTTTTGTATGATATCTTTGAATGATACACTTTCAATATATTTTTAATGAAGTACTCTTTGGTATATGATTTCCTCAAATTTGACTCATTTTAATGATGTTAAGCAATTGATAAATATATTTTATGAAATCTTTATTTTATGAATTAATATTATCAAATATTTGGTTTTTTTATGGACACTGACCTAAATCACATGATAGAATCAATTAGAATTATTGGTCAAGCACACTGATTTATGTAATAAATATATATAAATTATGAGTGTTAATTAAAATATTAAATATATTTTGTAGATTTTGAAATTCAAGTTTACATACAGATTAAAAATATTTTAAAAAAGGAAATATAAATTTTTATACCAACCAATAAATATATATATTTATAAAATTTAATTAATTTTTTACTTATAAAAGATTTGAAAGACTTTTAAAGGGAGGTTAATTTTGATTAGGATTTAATTAATCTACTTGTTGTAATTCCATTAATATCCTTTTTTTTAATATAACTATAACTTAAAAAAGAAGAGTATTTTAAAAAATACATTAAATGTTAAATCACTTAAGGTCCTATATATATACACACACACACTAGGAATTGAGCACGTGCTTTGCACGTTTAGTTTAATAAATAATATAATAAAACAAAAAAAAGAGAAAAATAGGTAGTAATTTTGGTTTTCATTGTTTTAAAATCATATTTAAAAATTATGTGAGTTTAAGTTAGCTGTATCCTTAAAAAGCAAATAGAGGATGAGCATTATTTTTAATAACCTACATTTCATTATTACAATTGTCGTTTAGAAATATTCAAATGCCGAAGTAGTACTATCTTTACATTATTAGTTTCACATCTATTTTTCGTAGCTTAACATATTCTTTTCTTTTTTTTAAAGAATTTGAATATAATAGAAAAATATCTCTAATGGCCAACAAAATTAATCAATCAAAAGTCTAAACTTTTGAATCTTATTAAAATTTAATCTTAAATGATGTAATTGTTAATTTATAGTGTAAATTTAGAATCATAAAGATGTAAAAAAAATTATTAGTTGTACTATGATCAACAAAATATTCATCTATAATATCGAATTTATGAAAAAAAAAAAAAGGTCTAGGTGACTGTTTCTTAAATTCAGTTACGCTGTTACATTGTTTCCTTTTTTACTATGATTTCATTTATTGAATTTAGAAAACAAGAATTCTAACATATTAAATCTCATATGTAAACTAACTACCATTGTACAACCATGGATCGAGAGGTAGAAAAGTCTTATTAATTAATCTTGATTGGAATGAACTAGACAATACATAAACTAAAGACCAAAGATGTGAGTAGAATAATTGGATTTAGAATTTAGATGAACTATTTGGTTATAATAATTCTTATTCAAAAATTTCCTTATTTTTCTATTTTGCAATCACCTCAGGGCAGTCACATAGAAAAATCTTAAAAACCTAACAGAAAGAGTCAAATGTAAATATTACTAAAATTTATCTTAGGGAATTACTTTAAAAATGTGCAAAAAAATTAAATAAGAGAAGATTTCAAGAGACTTAAATTAAATTCCAAGAAGCTATTCCCAATATAAAGAGTCATTAAGAATTTAAATTTTAATAATGTCAAAATGCATTCTAGCAAATGGGTCATCATGCATAGCAACACTGCATAATATCTTAAATAATTTTTTCTTTATGACAAAAAATATAATTTTTTCTTTAATATAGCCCAAGATTTTGAATGTTGCATTTTTAATTCAAATAAATGTTCTTAACAATTCAATCGAGATAGTTGAAAATATATATACGACTTTTTAATATGAAAGTTAATTAGCATCAAAACTATAATTAATGTTAAAATACTTAATTTTGATAATATATAAAGTAATTAATTGAATGCAAAAGGTTTTGACAAAAGAAAAATATATGAGTTTATCTAGCAAGTGCACTAAGGTATTGGTTAACCCTCAAATTTTGTTTACTCAAGAAGTAAAGTTAATTCAAAAACTGTCTAAATGTAAAACTATAATAAGTGTGAGTATGTACATTATAAACAAAAAAAAAATTGTGGTTTAAAAATTCATATATGTTATGCATATTTTATTTATAGGACTCCTATAATAGGCAAAACATTAATTGTTACAATACGTATAAAATATGATAATTTTGAAAGCCTTATTAACAAACTTCAAAACTTAGCATTCTCATAATATATGATATTTTAATTCATATTGAAAAGTTAAGTATACTTATTATAAATTTGTGAGTTTAATGAATAACTCTAATTGATTTTACCAATGTCATCAATTATTTTAGTATCTGAAAAAAAGCCAACTATGTAATAATACTAACTCATAAAGTAAGAATTTTATAAAATCTACTTATAAATTATTTAAGATCATTAAAATGAGTCAAATTTTAAAAAAACCACATACTAAGAAGTACTTCATTATAAACAAATAAAAATGTGTCCTTTAGAGGTATCATACCATATAAATTTTATTTTTTATAACAATACATGTCTGAGCTCCGTCATTAAAAAATATATGTTGAAAAAAGACTTTAACTATTAACTTTTTAATGTATGTGTAAAAAAGTAATACAAAAGGTATCAATTTTTAAGTTCATAATATAAATATAGAATTGTAGTTTTATTGTATAATTATCTTTTTATTTTGTAGGATTAGTTAAGGAAAATAAATAAAGCATAACATATATTTTAGAGTGTTTAGGTGTATAAATTACTTTTTTATGGCTATAGGATAGAAGAAGGAGAAAAGTATTATCAATTATGTGGAAAGAAGATAACAGTTATAATAAAGATAAAATTAAAATGGTAAAAAAGATATCCATTAAATAACATATGATATGTAAAAAATACAATTATATACTTTTATTGCATAAAAATCAATTCAAACAAATGATATAACTTAGCTAACTTAATAATCTTACACAATGGTATCAATATGTTTATATGCAATAAGCAAAGTACTACTTTTGAAATGATTCATTACTCAAAAATTGAAATTATTAAACTTATAATTTCCTAAACTAAGTACTTATATTGTCAATTTAGATTGTAAAATATCCCTATTTGATAAGCTTATGTAATAAAGTTATCATCACTTTTATATATATGGTAGATTAGATAAAAATAAAAAATATGATAGGCCAATTTAAAAATAAATAAGAGTGTATATATATATATATATATATATATTAATTTTTTGTAACACTTTTAGGTTTTGTAGTAATTCCTTGGAATAAGTTTGCTTGATGTGAATACAAAATAGAAATTAGTATATTTCTCAAACGATTGATAATATAATTAAATAGTTTATCTGGATTCCAAATACAAGCAATCTAGCCACGTCTTTTATCTCTAGCTTAGATATTAGCTAGGTTCTTTCAATCAAGATTAATTGACAAAATTCTCTTGTCCCCCAGCCCATGGTATATGCTAATTTATTATTTTGGTAAAGTGTTCGTTAGAGTTTATTGTTTGAAACTAAGCAAACCAAAACATAGTAAAAAAGAGAACAAAGTGATATTGCTAAATAAATTGAAAGGTATAATAGTGATAGACATTTTTTTACATTATATTTAGCTTAAATTAGGATAAAAAATAGGATTGACATCTTACATCTTCTAAAAAGACACTTTTTCTTTTTCATAAATTCAGAATTAGAACTGAATGCTTTGTTGGTCAATGCATAATAAATTAATTTCTTTATAACTTTATAATTTTAAATTTACTCTCTAAACTAACTACTACATCTTTTGAATTCAATCTTTAATAAAATTCAAAAGTTTAGAACTTTGAATAACTATTTTTGTATTGTGATTTTAAATTAGTGTGGGTGAGTTGAATTTAATAATTTTTCATCTTTCTTGGCACTACGCTACATATGCTTGTGGCATTTTAAAGTAAAAAAATATTGCATTTCATTCTTAATAATATGTAAACTACTTCAGTTACATAGATAATCAAATTGATTTATTCTGTAATGTCAAAGAATAATATATAATTTTATTTTAGTTTGAAAGATAATTAAAGAAATGGTCCCACCTAATTACGAAACATGATATTATGTGCATCATAATTAAGTGAAAAAGAAAATATAAATAGAAAAATATTAAATGGTTTCCTTCTTATGTTTTTTATTAATTTGATTGGAATTAAAAATTTTATTGTAAGATTTGAAAGACTTTTGAACAAATGTTAAGTTTCAATAGGATTTAATTATTCTAGCTATTTATATTTCTACTAATGTGCCCTTTTCTAATGCTAATTGTGATATAAAAAAATAAGATTATTTTCGAAAAGAAAAAAAATAAATGTTAGAATACTAAAGCACAAAGGTCATTCGTGCTAAACAATTGGTCTAAATAATTGTTCTTAGTTTATTGTATAACTAAATGTATAATTTGTTGTTTATATGTGTAATAGCAAAGTGAGTGATTGCCTCCATTTAATTTTATACTCCTATTATTATTAGGGTTTCGTTAGTAATAATCATAATTTGTTTCTTGTTTTTTTATTTATAATGAAGAGCAAGCATTCTATAATGTCAACTTTAAATCTAGAAAATGAGTCAAGTTTAGTCATGTATGTGTAAAAAAATTGAAAATTGATATAACTATAAAAATGATTTTTAAAAAACAAAAAGGAGAAAAGTTTCTTAATTCTATCCCACTACATACCCAACTTGGCTCGTACCTTTATAACTTGTAATTTTGAATTTGCCATTGTATTGTTAATACCATGTACAAATAGAATATTTCTTTAGGCAATATAAAGTTTCATTATTAATAGTAATTAGATATTAAAACTCATGTGAAGTAGGTAGTTTTTCAGGCTTGCATCAGATATTTTTTCCAATTTTATTCTTGAGGAAAAGTTTTGTCCACTTTTATCTTATCCTACATTTTTTGTATTTTATATTAATTTAAATTTAATTTAAATTATATTATAAAAGACTTGAGCAACTTTTGAAGGACTTAGAACTTTATTAATCTTATTCTTTATGCTTTTGTTAATATCCAGTCTTAATGTGATTATGACTAAAATAATGCTATTTTAGAAAATACATTAAATGCTAAAACTCTAAAATACATAAGAATTGAATATTAAAAATTAATTAATTCTTATTAGCAAAATATTTGAAAAAAAATTACTTCTCTTTCAATTTTTGGTTATTATTTTTCCTATTTTGCTATTTTTTTATTCAACTTCTTTTGTAGAGTATGAAATTTAAATTTTTGGAATGAGTAATTAAAAATATTTGGAAAATAAAAAGAGAAAAGTAATTTTTATATTAACCTATTACATTTTTATAGACTATCCAATTTAAATTTTTAATTGTAAAGGCTTATAACACCTTTAAAAGATGTTTAATTTGATTAAAATTTAATTAACTTAACTCTTTTATGTTTTCATTAATACAATGTGACTACGATTTGAAAAACGAAGGCGCTTTAAGAAATTTATTAAATGTTAAAACACCACAATAGTTAAGAACATGTATGCTTTTACATTGTGGGAAAGTTAAACCAAGCATTACATAGTTTAATTATTTTTTCAGTTAGTGTGATGTGTCATAATTCTATTGCTTAGTTTAATAGGGTGCATAGTAGTTTAAGTGGTAGTTTGCATGGGACTGGATCTTGCAGTAGTAGAAGTTGGTTTTCGTTGGTTTTTAAAAAAACCGTATGGCTATATGTTTGTAAGTTTTGGTTTTGTGTTTTTTTAAAGACTTTTGGCAGCCTCTTCCTCATGTTTTTTGGCATAAGAAAATATTGAATTTTCTCCAATATTTTTCTTTGTGTTTCTTGTATAAATTCCCATGGATTTTCTTCATCTATTTATTTTAAAAATATAAACATAAATATAAATATAAATATTTATTTTAACCAATAAATATATTTTTTAAACTATTAAATTTAAATTTGTAATTGTAAAAGGTTTAAAAGACTTTGAGAGGACGGTTGAATTTGATTAGGACTTGATTAGTGTAACCTTTTATATTTCCAATAATATCCTTTTTTGAACATAGCTACGACTTGATAAATAAGGGTATAATAAAATACATTAAATGTTAAATATTAAATCACGTAAGGTCATTCGTACTTTTATATATATTAGAAATAAGACACGTGCTTTGCACGTTTAATAGTTGTTTAATAAATTATATAATAAAAGGCCAAAAAAATAGTAATTTTTGTTTTTGTATTTTTCAAAGTCATGTCTAAAAACTATGTAAGTATCAAATTAATTATGTCCTTAAAAACCAAATAAAGGATAACCACTATTATTAAAAACCTACATTTCAAGTATTACAATACTACTAACTTTACTTTAACTGTTTCACATTTATCTTTTCTTAACTTCACATGTTATTTCCTTTTCTAAAAGAATTTGAATAGAACATATGAATATCTCTAATAGCATTTGGCATAATGTTAGTTTGTTTAAAATATCCTTGTGAAATAAATTATGAAAATTTTTAAAAAATTTTAAATCGCTATCATATAAAAGGTAACATGTTATTTTATAAAAAGATGTAATTATGCTTGAAATCCCTAAACTTTTGATAAGTTGACTAATAAATTTGCATGTCTCTGTTATATCTGTAAAACATCAAATGAGACTTTAATATAATTGTACCACAATTAATATTTCCAAATAACTTATTTTAATTTTTTTTATACTTTCACTAATTTTAAATTTGTCCATTATGATTTCTATTTTTAACGAATCTAAGATGTGTATAAGAATTATGATAATTTTGTCCTTTGAGCATATCAAATAAGTACAATTTACAAAGACACATATAAGTCTAGTGATTCTAACTTTCAAATAATGAATTATTTCAAAGGTAGCACTTCTTGCATACAAAGATAATGCTACTATTGTGCAAAATTAAGTTATATCGTCTATTTTGATTGATTATGCAATAAAATTGTACAATTATTTGTTGAACATATCATTTGCAATCTTGTGATGACTTATCTTATTTAGTTAGGCATTTTTTTACTATTTTATTTCTATTTTTATCATAATTTTTATCTTGTTTACGCATAATTGGTAATATTCTTCTTCTTCCTCTATACTTTACCCATAAAAAAATTGTAAACCTAAACATTCTAAAAAATATATATATATATTATGTTTTATTTTCTTTACCCAAAATTAACATAATTATATACTAAAACTCTCTATTGTATACCATGCACTTGAAAATTAATATGATTTTGTTTTGTACATTTTACATATATATTAAAAAGATAATAGTCCAATTCTTTCTTTCATATATATATTTTTAATGATAGAGCTTAGATATGTATGTCATAAATAATAAAATTTATGTGGTATGATATCTCTGAATGATACACTTCCAATATATTTATAATAAAGTCCTCTTAAGTATATGTTCCTTAAATTTCTCTCACTATAATGATCTTAAGCAATTGACATATAGATTTTATGAAATTCTAATTTTATGAATTAATATTATTGAATATTTGGCATTTTCATGGACATTGACCTAACTAATCACTCAATAAAATCAATTAATATTACTCATCAAACTCAAAAAATTATGTAATATATATATATATATAAATTTTCAGTATCAATTAAAATATCATATATTGTGAGAATAATGAATTTTGAAATTTGTTAATAACTATAGCCTCAAAGGACTTGCAAAATCTTATATTTTATATCTAGTGTAAAAATTATGCATTTGAAGGTATTGAAGTTCTCACCTCCATTTTCTATTAGTTTGGTTTTTCCTTTTTCCTCTCCCTACTATAAGAGTTCAAAAAATAAGATATGGCTTGATTTTGTGCTATATGAAATTTTAAAACTGCAAAAATTTTGTAATGCATAAACTCATGTTTATGGCACTCTTATATTTAGAAACTTTTTTTAAATTAACTTTACTTTTTGAATAAGTAGCGCTCGAGAGCTTACTTAACCAGCACCCTAACGCATTCGTTAACTAAACTTATATATATATATATATATATATATATATATATTTTGGCCAAATCATTTTGTAATGAATTAATTACTTTGTATATTATCAAAATATAAGTATTTTAATATTAATAAGAGTTTGAACACTAATTAAATTTTACATTAAAAAGTGATAAATATTTATCACGATAGAGTTGTTAAGAACGTTGATTTGATTCAAAATAGCACATTTAAAATCTCAAGTTATATTAAAGAAAAGAATCATATATTTTTATATAAAGAAGTTTTAACGATTAAAGATGTCATGCAACCTTATTATGCATTGTGACCTTTTCACAAGAATGAGGTTTCCTTTTTTAAATTTCAATTCTTGGTGACTCTTTATAATGGAAGTAAATTTTTAGAATTTAGTCCTAAGTCTTTGAAACCTTGGCTTAGTTAATTTTTCATAATACTTTTAGGTTTTAAAGTAATTTTCTAGGGCACTTTGTGTTTAGGTTTCTAAGATTATTTTTTATGTTAATGCAATAATGTGATTACAAAATAGAAAATAAGGAAATTTCTCAAATAGTAAATATATTGTAATCAAATGATTTACCTAAATTCTAAATCTAACCATGTTTGGGCACATCTTCTATATTCAACTTAGGTATTGTCTAGGTTTTTTAATCAAGATTAATTTTTAAAAAAACTTTCTTGCCTCTTGGTCCGTGGTATATGTTATCTTACTATATTTGTAAGGTAGTGTATAATAGTTAGTTTTCGTATTGAATTTAATATGTTAAAGTTGTTATTTTTTAATTCTATAAATGAAATCATAGTAAAAAAGGCAACAAAATAATAGTGTTAAATGAATTCAAGGTACAATAGTGTAATTTTTTATATTTTTAATTTAAGTTAGGATCTAGAAAAATGAGATTGGCATTTTATATTTCTTTAAAAATAAATCTTTTTTTTATAAACTCATGTTGCTTAATGCATGATAGAGTGATTTTATTTTTAATTTTATGATTTTAAATTTAATTTATTAACTACTACATTTTTTAAATTTTAATTTTAATGATATTCAAAAGTTCAAAATTTTGATTAACTAATTTTGTATTATGATTTTCAAGTTGGTGTAGTGAATTAAACATAATGTTTTTCATTTTCCCTCCTACTATGCTATAAACTTTCGTGGCATTTTAAAATAAGGTAACACAATATTCATTTTTAATAATATACAAGCTAATTAGTTCAAGTTAATAATTGAATTGAATTTACTATATAATGTCTAAGAATAATTTTTGAATAAAAATTCAAAATTAAGATATTATTTTTATTTTAATATGAAAAATAAATTAAACAAATGGTCCTGCCTGATCAAGAAATTATCCATTAAATTAAAAAGAGAGGGCTAGATGGAAAATATTTAAATGTTCCTTTCTTGTATTTTTTTTATTAATTTTGGTTTAATACAGGTGTGGTTGTCTCTATCTAATTTTATAATCACAGTATGTAATCTGTATTGTTTTTAATTTATGAATACAAAGTTGGATTTTTGTGTGTGAATTTAACGCCAAATACGTGTCAAGTTTAGTCATTTACATATAAATAATGATTGAGATAAACATAACAATAATTTCACAAAAAAAACAAAAAGAAAAAAAGTTTTCACATTCTAACCCATTGCATACCTAGTTGGCTCCTATTCCTGTAACTTTTAAAATTCTGAATCAGCCATGGTATAATTATTACTAATATAATATTCTTTTAGACAATGTAAAGCTTTATTATTACAGTAATGATTTTTAAACTGATGCAAAATAGGTAGTTTTCCAATTTTGCATTAAATTCCTTTCAAATTTTATTTGTGAGGAGGACTTTTATTTCTTTTCTATATATTTTGTGCATTTTTTATTAATTTAAAACTAAAGTAAACTTACTGTGAAAGACTCAAAAAATTATTGAAGGAATTTTGAGTTTCATTAGAACCTTATTAATCTAAGTGTTTTTATTTTCAAAAATGTCCATTCTTAATGTGATTAGACTAAAAAATAAAGCCTTTTTGAAAAATACTTTAAATACTAAAAAACCAATAACACTTAGAATTAAATAAATATTTGCAATTAAAATTAAATTTAAGAATATAAACTTATTTAAAAATATAAAATTATAAACATTTACATATTGATTTCTCTTTCTATGTTTTGGTTATTTATTTATTTTTGCTACATGAATTTTTTTTGTTTTAATTTTGTTGTAGATTTTGAAATTTAAATTTATATACAAATTCATTAAAAGTACTAAAGAAGAAAATATAAATTTTAATACTAACATATAATTATATATTTTTGTAGGATCTAATTTAAATTTGTACTTATTAAAGGTTTGAAAGACTTTTAAAGACGTTCAGTTTGATTAGGATTTAATTAATCCTTTTTGCTAAATTACTTTTTTGGTTTTAATTTTTTTGTAGATTTTGAAATTTAAACTTATATACAAATTAATTAAAAGTATTAAAGAGGAAAATATAAATTTTTATACTAACAGATAAGTATATACTTTTGTAGGATCTAATTTAAATTTGTACTTATAAAAGGTTGGAAAGACTTTTAAAGAGGTTCAGTTTGATTAGGATTTAATCAATTCACTCTTTGGAGTTCCATTAATATCCTTTTTGGTAATATTACTACAACTTAAAAAATAAGGGTATTTTAGAAAATACATTAATTGTTAAATCACTTAAGGTCCTACATGCTTTTATATATAATAATAAATAAATAAATAATAATAATATAGATATATATATGTATAATATAATATATATACACACACACACATATATCCATATAGATAGTTTTAACTTTTACTTTGAACTATATATAATCAATATTGTCATTGGATTACCCTCCACACGAGTATCGTGATTTCGAACTGGGCACCATGGTAAATAGAGTAAGGGTTGATGCTACCACCTAATGCCATGTTATTGTTAGTCTGAACAAAGCCTGAGCAGAGCAAGTTGTAGCACCCGGTGGACTGATAATTATCTCTCTGCATTATTACCGAATTGCATGACAAACCAACAAACAAATTAAGATTCTTAGCAAATCTATATAGATAAACTGTATAGGGATTGAAAAAAAATTAAAAAAAAAATAAAAAGAAAGACGAAGAAAGAAGAAGGAGAAGAAGTTCGTCTTGATGAAAAACTGATGATCTGAAAATAAATGAATAATCTTTTGTCACTTACGGTCCAGTAAATAAAGAGTCTTGTATTGTTATCTCCAAGTAGGTACGGGAACACCTGTTAATTTTCCAAATGCAGATAGTAAAACAAAATGAACAGGATACAATAAATTGCAAGCAACTTCAATAATGTCACTATTTAGCTGCTTCGTTTTTGTTGGTGATTACAGTGAAAACTTACAATCCAACCAGCTTCAATTGTATTGAGACTTGAAGAGGGACCCCCGATAATCCAAAACTGAGACAAGCTAAACTATCTAGGGTCCTCAATTTGGGGGTTCCATAGGTTTATAGTTGCCTTTGCTCCGTAATACACGTTCCTTTCAACAGTTGCAACTGAATTCTAAAATTTGTAGAACAACACAGATCAAGAGAGACTAAATCAGATGGAAAAATGAAAAAAAATTATTATAAACTCCCCATATAAAAGTAAAAATCTTGGATAAGATCCTTATAGCAATTAAATACTTTTATCCCAACTAGAAATGGGGCACGTGCTTCGCACGTTTGATAGTTATTTAATAAATGATATAATATAAGGCCAAAAAAATAGTAATTTTGGTTTTTTTTATTTTTCAAAGCCATGTCTAAAAACTATGTGAACTTCAAGTTAATTATGTCCTTGAAAACCAAATAAAGGATAACCACTATTATTAAAGCCCTACATTTCAAGTGTTACAATACTACTAACTTTACTTTAATGGTTTCATATTTATCTTTTCTTAACTTCATGTATTATTTTCTTTTCTACAAGAATTTGAATAGAACATATCAATATCTCTAATAACATTTGGAATAATGTTATTTTCTTTAAAATATCCTTGTGAAAGAAATTATGAATTTTTTAAAAAAATTTTAAATTGCTATCATATAAAAAGGCAACATGTTATTGTATAAAAAGATGTAATTATGTTTGAAATCCCTAAAATTTTGATAAGTTGACTAATAAATTTGCATATCTCTATTATATCTATAAAATATTAAATGAGACTTTAATATCATTGTACCACAAATAATATTTCTAAATGACTTATTTTAAAATATTTTTGATACTTTTACTAATTTTAAATTTGTCTATCATGATTTCTATTTTTAACGAATCTAAGATATATATACATATATAAGAATGATGATAACTTTGTTATATGAGCATATCAAATAAGTATAATTTACAAAGACACTTATAAGTCGAGTGATTTAAACTTTCAAATAATGAACTATTTCATAGGTAGCACTTGTTGCATACAAACAGAATGCTACTATTGTACAAAATTGAGTTATCTCATTTGATTATGCAATAAAAGTGTACAATTATTTTTTGAACATATTATTTGCAATCTTGTGATGACTTATCTTACTTAGTTATTTTTTTTACTATTTTAATTCTAATTTTATAATAATTTTTATCTTGTTTACCCATAATTGGTAATATTCTTCTTCTTCCTCTGTACTTTACCCATAAAAAATTGTAAACCTAAACATTCTAAAATATATATTATGTTTTATTTTCTTTACCCAAAATAAACATAATTACACAATAAAACTCTCTAATGTATACCATGCACTTGAAAATTAATATGATTTTGTTTTGTACTTTTTACATATATATCAAAAAGCTAATATCCAACTCTTTCATATATATTTTTTAATGATAGCGCTTAGATCTGTATTGTCATACATAATAAAATTTATGTACTATGATATCTCTTAATGATGCACTTCCAGTATATTTATAATAAAGTCATCTCAAGTATATGAATTCCTCAAATTTGTCTCATTTTAATGATCTTAAGCAATGGATACATAAATTTTATGGAATTATAATTTTATGAATTAATATTATTGAATATTTGGCCTTTTCATAGAAACTGACCTAACTAATCACTCAATAGAATTAATTAATATTACTCGTCAAACTGAAAAAATTATGTAATAAATATATAAATTTTCTATGTCAATTAAAATATTATATATTATGGAATGATGAGTTTTGAAATTTGTTAATAACTATAGCCTCAAAGGACTTGCAAAATCTTATATTTTATGTTTAGGGTAAAAATTAGTGCATTTGTAAGTATTGAATTTCTCACTTTCATTTTCTATCGGTTTGGTTTTTCCTTTTTCCTCTCTTTACTATAAGAGTCCAAGAAATAATATATGGCTTGATTTTGTGTTATATGAAATTTTAAAACTAAAAAAAAGAATTTTGTAATGCATAAACTCATATTTATGGCACTCTTATATTTAGAAACTTTTTTTAAATTAACTTCACTTTTTGAATAAGTAGCACTTGAGAGCTTACTTAACTAGCACTCTAACTCATTCGTTAGCTAAACATATATATTTTTCTTTGGTCAAATCGTTTTGCAATGAATTAATTACTTTGTATATTATCAAAATATAAGTATTTTAATATTAATAAGAGTTTGAGCACTAATTAAATTTCACATTAAAAAGTGATAAATATTTGTCCAACTATCTCGATTGAGTTGTTAAGAACGTTGATTTGATTCAAAATAGCACATTCAAAATCTCAAGTTATATTAAAGAAAAGAATCATATATTTTTATATAAAGAAGTTTCAATGATTAAAGATGTCATGCAACCTTATTATGCATTGTGACCTTTTCACAAGAATGAGGTTTCCTTTTTTTAAATTTCAATTCTTGGTGACTCTTTATAATGGAAGTAAATTTTTAGAATTTAGTCCTAAGTCTTTGAAACCTTGGCTTAGTTAATTTGTCATAATACTTTTAGGTTTTAAAGTAATTTTCTAGGGCACTTTGTGTTTAGGTTTCTAAGATTATTTTTTATGTTAATGCAATAATGTGATTACAAAATAGAAAATAAGGAAATTTCTCAAATAGTAAATATATTGTAATCAAATGATTTACCTAAATTCTAAATCTAACCATGTTTGGGCACATCTTCTATATTCAACTTAGGTATTGTCTAGGTTTTTTTAATCAAGATTAATTTTTAAAAAACTTTCTTGCCTCTTGGTCCGTGGTATATGTTATCTTACTATATTTGTAAGATAGTGTATAATAGTTAGTTTTCGTATTGAATTTAATATGTTAAAGTTGTTATATTTTTAAGATCATAAACAAAATCTTAGTAAAAAAGGCAACAAAGTAACAGTGTTAAATGAATTTAAGGTACAATAGTACAATTTTTTTTTTATTTTCAGTTTAAGTTAGGATCTAGAAAAATGAGATTGACATTTTATATTTCTCTAAAAATAAATATTTTTTCTATAAATTCATGTTGCTTAATGCATGATAGAGTGATTTTATTTTTAATTTTATGATTTTAAATTTAATTTACTAACTACTACATCTTTTAAATTTAAAGTTTAATAAGATTCAAAAGTTCAGAATTTTAACTAATTTTGTATTATGATTTTCAAGTTGGTGTAGTGAATTAAACATAATATTTTCCATTTCCCTCCTACTATGCTATATACTTTCGTGGCATTTTAAAGTATGGTAACACATCATCCATTTTAATAATATGTGAACTAATTTGTTCAAGCTGATAATTTAATTGAATTTATTATGTAATGTCTAAGAATAATTTTTGATTAAAAACTCAAAATTAAGATACTATTTTTATTTTAATATGAAAAATAAATTAAACAAATGGTCCTCCTTAATCAAGAAATTATCCATTAAATTAAAAAGAAAAGGCTAGATAGGAAATATTTAAATATTCCTTTCTTGTATTTTTTTTAAATTTCGATTTAATAAGGGTGCGTTTGTCTCTATCTAATTTTATACTTGCAGTATATAATTTGTATTCCTTTTAATTTATGAACAAAAAGTTGGATTTCTGTGCACAACATTTGGTGTAACTATAACTACAATCCTATAGTGATGAAAATATTTGTTGTGGGTAAAACATGAATATCCAGTAATGAATCTATTTGTTGTCACAAGATTTTTAGTGATAGAACTTTTTGTGATGACTTAGTGACGACCTCAAATTTTGTGGCAATAACTATTAGTGACAACTTTATGACTTTAGTGACAACAATTCTCACGACTGAAACCTCAAATTTTTGTAGTGCGTGAATTTAAAGCCAAAGATGTGTCAAGTTTAGTCATTTACATGTAAATATTGATTGAGATAAACATAAAAATAACTTCACAAAAAAAGAAGAAAAATTTCCTCGTTCTATCCCATTGCATACCAGGTTAGCCCATACTCTTATAACTTTTAAAAATTCTGAATCAGCTATGGTATAATTATTACAAAATATAATATTCTTTTAGATAATGTAAATTTTTATTATTATAGTATTGATTTTTAAACTAATGCAAAATAGGTAGTTTTCCAATTTTGCATTCAATTCCTTTCTAATTTATTTGTGAGGAGGACTTTTATTCCTTTTCTATATATTTTGCACTTTTTACTAATTTAAAACTAAATTAAACTTATTGTAAAAAGACTTATAAAATTATTGAAGGAATGTTGAGTTTCATAAGAATCTTATTAATCTAAGTTTTTATGCTTTCATAAATGTCCATTCTTAATGTGATTAGACTAAAAAATAAGGCCTTTTTTAAAAATGCATTAAATAGTAAAATACCAATAACACTTAAATTAAATAAATATTTGCAACTAAAATTAAATTTAAAAATATAAAATTATAAATATTTAAATATTGATTTCTCTTTCTATGTTTTGGTTATTTATTTATTTTTGCTAAATGACTTTTTCTGTTTTAATTTTGTTGAAGACTTTGAAATTTAAATTTATATACAAATTAATTAAGAGTATTAAAGAAAAAAATATAAATTTTTATACTAATAAATAAGTATATATTTTTATAGGATTTAATTTAAATTTGCACTTATAAAAGGTTTCAAGAACTTTTAAAGAGGTTGAATTTGATTAGGATTTAATTAATCCCTTTTGCTAAATGACTTTTTTTGTTTTAATTTTGTTGTAGATTTTGAAATTTAAATTTATATACAAATTAATTAAAAGTATTAAAGAAGAAAATATAAATTTTTATACTACTAGATAAGTATATATGTTTGTAGGATCTAATTTAAATTTGTACTACAAAAGGTTTGAAAGACTTTTAAAGAGGTTGAGTTTTATTAGAATTTAATTAATCCTTTTTGCTAAACGACTCTTTTGTTTTAATTTTGTTTTAGATTTTCAAATTTAAATTTATATACAAATTAATTAAAAGTATTAAAGAAGAAAATATAATTTTTTATACTAAAAGATAAGTATATATTTTTGTAGGATCTAATTTAAATTTGTGCTTACAAAAGGTTTGAAAGACTTTTAAAGAGTTTGAGTTTGATTAGAATTTAATTAATCCACTTTTTGTAGTTCTATTAATATCCTTTTTTTTAACGTGATTATAACTTAAAAATAAGGGCATTTTAGGAAATACATTAATTGTTAAATCACTTAAGGTCCTACGTGCTTTTATATATATATATAGATATAGATATGCATCGAAGTTACTTTTTTTTATCGTAATAAGTGTCTAATTCAATTCAAATACAAAATGAAATGCTAAATTGAAATAAATTTCCATAGTTTATATGGCAAGGGACAATAGTAATCTTAGTTGAAAAATTGGCCAATGAAAAGAAAATTTTTAAAAAGTTTAGATGCAATACATCTTCTCACACTTCATACTAATCTCGCCACCTAACATTCAAATTTTGTGCCCTTCAAGGACACTCGATTTTTGGCATTGTGAAATGAGTTCAATTAAGCTGAACTCCAAATTTGCCAACGAATTAAAAAAGTTACCAATTTGATTTTTGTCACAAAAAAAGCTATGATTTCCTTAGTCTCATTATACGTGTCGGCCTTTTTGTATGGTATATCACTTTGCATTTCAAGTTAACAATTACAAAATATATAAAATACCTTTTCTCTCATCCCTTTTACATGTCCAGACCAACTTGGTTAAGTGTTTTTTGGAAAGAAGTACAATTATTGCTGCTTTCTTAAAACTGTGCCACATATTGGTGCGACATCAGATAAGCTATGAAGCAATTGTGTTTACAAGACTAACAATCAATCTAAAAATTTATATTTACTTTAGATAATTTTTGTGTACATAATTAAATGACCAAAAAACTACAGTAAAATTACACCGTGGATTAAAATAGTTATGTACACATGTAATTGTCTAATATGATTTTTTTTCACACTTCTGTACACAAAAAGAAAAACACTTATTTATACTTTAACTGGCCATGTAAATTGACTTGTGAGATTACTTTACCTGTGCGGCCTTGATCTGGAGGAGTATATGTATTTTATAAGCTCTTCTAACCATGGACGTAAATTTATACGGATAAGGTTTGAATAACCAAAAACGATAATAAGAAAAGATATGTGCCAAACACGGGAAAGATGCTATTTCACCCTGAGGATGTCCACAACTTGGGTGATAGATGTTAGAAAATTTTAGATAATAGCACTTATATAATGTTATGAATAGGTGTGACTTCTGTAATCTAGTAGTTGTGCTCAACAAGAGTTGAGTCTCTTTTCAACGGCAAAAAATATTCTACTATACTTTATCTGTTACACATCTAGTTACATCCCTTATAAGGTGACATATAATCAATTAGAATCCAAAATTTTGTATACTTCCCACCACAAATGATACATGTCAATTTGTTAAAGTATATAATATGGAAGGTAACGGACAAAAAGTGTAACAAAAGACCTGATACACTTTTTAACAAATAGAGCTGTGTATTTTGGCACGTTTCTATATTTGTATTCTATAAGCGTTGTCTACGTTGTGTCTTTTGGTTATTCTAGTAGTCAATGTCTATTCATCAGCCGGATATAATCTTCTTACATAGACTAATAGATATTGAAGGCTAACAAATTTAACAACGTTATTCAAGGGCTCTATGGTATCTTAAAAATTAATTCGTAGAACCCTTTCGCACACAAGTGGAGGCCAATTTTTAAACTTTATATTTTCTTGGAAATTAATTGACAGAGCCCTTTTGCACACAAGATGTAGGGGCGAATTTTTAAGCCTTAAACAAGGCAATGTCTATAATGTGCATTAAGGCCATTTTTATCATTTTTTTCAAAAAAATAGAGATATATTCAAATTTAAATATTTGTCAAATCTCTATATTATTTGGTTCTAAAAAATCTAAAATTAAGGGATTATTAGAATTTTATCGAATAGTAGTTCTACAGCATTGATCACCATTCTATCTACACAATTCAATCTGTCTGCCAAATCAACAAAAAAAATCTCAAATTCTGATATCAATAAATAAATTTAAATTCAAATTTTATATTCTTATTTAAACAGTTCATTTTCGAAATGAAACTATATTAGTCTAGTCCCCATTGGCATAGGATTCATATCATTGTGTAAATCTTCCTGTTCATCACTACCATGAAAGATATGTCCCGATTAGTATTGATGTTTGCACTGATGTCTGTTGATGCAGACATGTTATTATAGAATGTTGGACGATGCTATAGTGTTGAAATAAACGACAACTACCAAAAAATAATTAATTTTTGTAGAAAAGGAAAAAATTTTACAGCAATTTCCTAAATTTTTACGAAAATTTATCATTTTTTTCTTATTATTGGGCACCACTATATTCTTCAATAATTTTAATATTTTTTTTCAATTAACATATAAATTTGTTTCTTTGTACCTCGTAAACAGGAACAGCAGCACGTAACACATCAGTTGAAGGCAGGTGAGAAAAGCTATTTTGCTTCTTCTTTCCAAAGCTATCGATAGAGCTTGCTCTTATTATATCATCTCTCTTTGTTCTCCTGATAGGAACGGTTTCCTTAGGACACCTCCCACTCAGATGCCATAGTTGACTGATTGGTTTTGTAATGTCTGCGTTACTCTCACTAAACAGCCCTTCTGGATAATTATTTGGCCTCATCTTCAACATCCAGATGTTACTCCCATATTAAAATTAGTGAAATCATACCTTGGATATAAAATAGGGTAAAATACCCAATAACCCATGTGGTTTTCGGAAAAACCACATGACCCCCCTTTATGGTTCAAAAAGTTATAGATTGCCTCTTGTGATTTGTGTTAAAATGTCAAACAAATGTAAATTGCCTTCCATCAAGGTCTATGGGTAAAATGTCCAAATTACCCTGGTATAAGTATTAAAATAGCGAAAGGGTAATGTATAGCTTAGAAACAATAAGGAGGCTACGTGATTCATTCAAAAACCATCAGACGGTAAAGTGTATTTTGCCACAAAAAAATAAATACAAGCAAAATGATGAAAACAGTAAAGCACTAAAGTAATTTGAACATTTTATTCCCGGCCATGAAGGAAGGCAACGTCGGTCTGCTTAACACTTTAATCCAAACTACTATTGGTGATGTAAACCTTTTTGAACTCTTGTATGGTTTTTTTGAAAACCACATGGGGGTAAAGTGTAGTTTACTTTATAAAATATGTATATTAAGAAAAGGATAACCTGAATTGTATGATTTTTTAGCAAAGGATGATCGAATGCTGGTTGATGAGAAACTGGGACGCAATCAATTATATCAACATCTGGACTTTGTAACAAAAGAATTTATGCATCAGTTATCAAACAACTGTCTACTAAACGAAAATCATGATATTCACTTTTTTGTTTATACGTTTACTGCAAAAAACAAAGAAGAACACCCACACGCTGAGCGTGTATGCACAATTGATAATGACCAAACCTAACGTAACAAAAACACGACGGTAAATTTCAATGACCGCAAAAGTTAAGGGAACAAATGAAGTAAAACTAAAATAAGAGGTGGGTCCAAAATAAAACTACTCCAAAACTTTAGCAATTAAAAATGCAATGCTCGCCTGGAAAAAACAGAAGCAGCGTGAACAGAACCTTGATGGACTTGACAGGCTTCTTGTTTAAGCTGTTCAAGATTTTCTTTACTTTGAGCTTTTCGCTAGGGTTGTTTAATCTTGAGGCATCACATGCACTCATCATGAGCAACAACAACATGAAGCAATAAAATCTGTTCATGATCTTCTCCTTGATACATTAGTGCTTCAAGTTAATTACGGTTTATAAGTCAGTGTGCATTGTAGCCATTAGGAATTGGTGTATTTATAAGATCCTCAAATGACATAATTTCACTGGAGGAGTATTGTTCAAGAGGGAAGGTATCCTGGAGTTTATTTAGTCAACAAAAATTGGAATTAAATGTAATTATTTAAGAATGAGACAACTTTGAATAGCTCCACTAATTACCATTTAAGATCCTCAATGCTAGTACAAAGTTCCGTGCCAATAATAATGATTTGTCACATCACGTTCACACTTATCAATTGTCAAGTATACTCCTGACTTTCAGGGTAATTAAAATAATTTACTAAAGAGTGAACAGAACTCTTGATTATTAGCACTAGATTTGTTACTGTAACACATCACTAAGGATCTCAACTATGTCAACATTTTCTAGGCTCTCTTGGACAGTATTTTTGTACAAATTTAGGCCGGCTGCCATTAATCAAATCATTCCATTTCATTTGGCATTAGTAATGTAGTTGGGATCCTCATATTCATGTTCCCAATAACAAATCTAGTGCCACCATACTCTAGTAAATTATCTAATTTACCTTGAATTGAAAATATGCATGACATTTGATGTGTTTTAATGTGGCACGGCAACTCTTTGTTATTGGCTCTAGGTTTGGTACTGACAACGTGATATTTAGGATCCCAATTGAGTCATATTCTTTAGGCTCTACTGGACCATATTTTTGTTTAAATATAGCCCGGCCACCATTAATGAAATCATTCCATTTCAATTGACATTAATAATGCCATTCGGATATTCAGCGTTATGCTCCAATAATAAATTGAGCACCAATAATAAGGAGTTACCATGTCACGTTCACAATTTAATAAATCATCTTATTTACTCTGAAAGTTAAAAATATATTTGACATTTGATAAATATAAACGTGTCTTGGTAGCTCTTTATTAACATAGCACTGAGGATCTCAACTAACACAATTTTTACTTGTAGATCTTCTTGGTTAATGAGGACTATAGACTATAGGCTGAGGCTCCAAATCGGGCACGACACGACAGTGTCCTTGAGGAAGCTTTTAACTCCAAAATTCCAATGGAAGTGCACAAGTTTCCTACAATATAGCCAATGAAATTTCATTGCAATAAATGGAACGGTAAGAACAAACTAAGTCTTACTTAATTACCTTCTAATCGCAACTTTCTGATTTATTTCCAAACCCATATACTATTAGGTTATTCAATTAAATCCTCCCTCTAAGGAGGGACCAAAAATAATAAATAGCTAATTTTTTTTTGCGAATTGACACCCCTATGGATGGAGTTACTGGCTGCTTTGAGAATGCTTGAATTAAACCGCATCCAAACCATTCTTTAATAATAGGGCCACTTCTTATTCAAGAATTAGTGTGTTTACAATTTGGCATAGGAAAAGCTGCATTACAAGACCCCATGTGCAGTTAATTGTAACGTTGTTAGTTGCAAAGGTTATTTTCAAAACTTTTTGGCGCTTGAAAGGTTACGCCTACACAACATGCTAATGGATTGGGGCACCAAAATGGAAGTGCACAACTCATGACACCCTCAAAAAACAAAACCAAGTGCCCAAAACAAACTAATTTCTCCTATCATTGATTCTAACAAAAAATAATTTACATACCTTCTAATCAAAACAAAACCAAAGGATAACTCATTTTCCCCCTCAATTTACATGTGGAATACGGAGAGCTTTTCAGGCTAAAAAAAAAATAGTTTAAGGAAATGATATTAGGGCCCAGGAAAGTATGTTTTGAATATGATATGGACTAACGTTTATCATTTGAAATATGATAGGGCCAAAGCTGTATTTTTCTTCTCCTCCTTGCTTCTTCAATACTCCATTGGTTAATGCTCTCTATTTACAATTATTATTTTTGATAAAAGAACGAATAAAATTAGCTGAATAGCACCCGATTGCAAGTGGGAATAAGCACATTGCTACAATTAAAGAGTTAAACAGAAATTTTGTTAATAACAGAATGCAATTACTGGCAAGGAAAGGAAATACGATAATTGCTGCTATTTACAGGATGTCGAACCCATTAACTATGAAGAATAGCTCAATGACCAAAAGATCAACAGCAAATTCAGAAGTAAACATATTATCTCACTAGTTCATCCCCTCCCCATCCCTCCCCTCCAAAAAAAAAAAGTGGAAAAAAAACAAAAGAAAAAGGAATTAGTGAAAGAATAAGCACCATGCACTTAGTTGTTTTGATGGGAAAAATCAAAACAGCGAAAGAATGGAGGCATGATATAAATAAATAATCTCATACTATTCTAGTGAATCATAAATTGTCAAAACTAGGAATAAATATGTAAAACTTTGACTTTCGAGTATTCTGACGTAGGTATGTTCATTTAACCATTAGAGATGACGTTTATTTGTATCCAAGTGTTGAAATTAACTTGCAACGGGCATTGTTATTAGTTTTCTTAACGCTTCAAACCTATGCAAGCAATAAACTAGTATAGTTGAAAAATCTTAGCCACCACATCCAATCAAAAGTTAAATAAGGATTTGACTTTCAAACGCGAGAGTGCACACTTGTGTAAACAAATCTTAATTTTATCGTAGTACTCCTCAGTGCATTCATTCCCTTTTACATTGTTTCTATAATCAACTTAATAATGGAAAATAGGGGCATAAGTTCGTTGGTTATGAAGGCTACCTGACTTCCAGTTAGAAACATCATTCTCAAATTCCAAAGTGGAGTGGCGTCAAAAAAGTTGCATATTTAATTGTAACAATGTGGTTAGTTCCACTTGTAATTGGTTGACATCTAGCCAAATTAAAATTTTGTTTGTACTCTTGACCAAAATAATAATCAGGACCATGTTTAACATTTTTATTTGAATAAAATACAAAAATAATTGTAAATAGAAAGTACTAACCAATGGAGCATTTAAGGATAGAAATAGGTGAAGTGAGAATACAATGTACACAAACTTGGGTTATTCGATATGGTCTGAAGAAGGAGGAAAGAGAGGAAGAATACAGCTCCGTGGAAATCCGATGGTTACTGTCAAGGATCATTGATTTCCACCGATTTCGTTCGGTGGTTTATTCACAATTAAAGAGGATATGAAAGTGATAGTGATATTCTTGACCGATAATATTGGAGAAGGAGCAGAGAGGAGAGAGATGAGCGATTTACTTTGATTTTTTTTTTTTTTTTTTTGTAAATAGAATAGCTGTTAAACGACATTTTTATCTATAAAAACTAGTGTTTTGATGGACATTTGGTAATCAGAATCTGAACAATCGCTAACTGAGCAGTTTTTGTTTTTGGAAACTTTCAGTTACATAAAAAATTTAAAATTTGTTTCAAGATTTAATTAAGAACAACACTACAATAAATTATTATAAATCTAATCTAAAATCTAGTTGTATAATTTATTTAGGATAGACCCTAGCAATTTTTTTAAAAATATCAAAAGTATATTAATGGTATATTCTTGAATAAAAGTTTGTATAAGAGGCCAATGAAGCTAGGGCAATGTTTAATGTTTTACAACAGACGACGAGAAATGAAATAGATATATAGATTAGACTTTGCGTTTTGTTTATGTTTGTGCACAAATTCGGCACTAGAACGCTCTTATGGTCGATGGGTCGTGTGTTAATGTATTACGGGCATGCTTAGATTCAGTGGAAAATAAATGAAAATGTGCACCAATTGCTTCCTGACTTCTAGACGACGGCAATTAATCTTGCCTCGATCAACTCCAAGGATTTAAACCTCACACCTTGAATAATCCAAAAAAGATTAAGGAAGCTGACAAAAATTAAAATGACTGACTACAAGGAATATGGAAGTAAATCAGCAATTGAAATGGCATATAAACTAACTAGATAAGGGAAAATATTTGGAAATGAGCAATGAGAATTGCATTAAGATTAAAGCATTTATAATGACTGGGATGTAAAGTACATCAACTGGAAAGAAAATGCTACTGCAAAGCCTAAATTCTAAACTAAAAGCTGCAGAAATTAAGGTCACAACTAAGCCAAAATTCAGCTAAACTAAACACGAGCTTGAGAGTAATGGAAAGGAGATTTTGAGGGTCTGATGCTGATGCATTTCTTCAGCAGTGTATTTCTTGTCCTCACTTGTCTATTTATTGACATCTCTTTTACCCTCCAAAAATGGCGGTTAGTTTTTGTATGTGGACCACTATCAACTCATCTGCACTTTCTGCGCCCCATTTGACTTCGTAGGCTGTTAGTCGTGGTGTGGGTAACTACCCATTTCCTTCCGTATCTATCGGGTTCACCACTTCTCTTACAAACGCGTTGATCAAGGCGCCACCCATTCTTCTAGTATCTTCACCGAATCAACATTGACCTGTTCAACATCTTAGTCGGCACTTGCTCAATATCCACAACTTCCTTCCACGGATGTTCCGTTTGAAAAATTTTTATATGAACTTGATTTATAATTTTACTTGTAGACTTCATAGTCTTAAATAAAGCTACATAATTATTGTTACATTTCTTTATTATCTCAACGTACATGACTATAATCATACGGTACTCTTTTATATCATAAGATTTATAAGTAGAGTCATAGACTCAGTCCATATAAGAATTTTTCAATTCAGCTTCCTGTCGATATGTGAGATTAATACCCCACCATATAGTAACAATACACATGAAGGACCAAGTTTTGTCAGTTGAAGTAAGCGAGTTTCTCTTGCTGTTCGTGGAATGCAAAACCAGAGACTCAAAATCTCATCAAAAGGGAAAATAAACAATATAAGCCAAACCAACATAAAATCCAATTTTTACTCTATAGAGTTTGGCAAATTTAAATAAATAACTATATATTTTTCCAATTCTTTTATCTCAACCTTGAATCATTTCTGGTCATGGACAATTAGGATTTCTTCCAGGTCCTCCAAAATAAAAGAAATGTCCCAAATGATTCTTTCCAAGTTCTATATTATAGCACTTAGGGTTCCGAACAATGGCCCCAAGCACACTAGGGGGCCTCAAAGTGTTGGACTCATCGACTACTTGAAGATTCTTAAAGAAACTTGCCCCTCCAAACTTTTCTTCAGGAAAATGGCCACTGCCCATCTGAGTTGTGGTGTGTTGCCCATTTGCTTGAAGGTTTACCACCTCTCCACCCCATTCAATCACGCAAGCACTGTTAGCTAAGTTTGTAAACAATGAGGCAAGCTAGTAACCAAAAATGATTTTTTGACATTGCAGCCATCACATAGCTTGTTTTGGGTCCTAACAAAATTTTACCCTCTATAAGTTAAAAAAAAAAAAGTGGATTCTTATACACACAATACACATAAAATTTTGATGGTAATCATACTTGTATTACAAGACTTAATGGTGGCTAATTTGGTGAAAACTTTCTCTTACAATAAAATTTGGATCCCATTTTATTTATCCTTATCTATCTATAGTTCAAGGGCTTTATCCATCTTTGGTTTCATTGCTTGTTACTTTATCTGGTTCAGTAATACCGGTTATCTTAGTGAGTTTTGCGAACCCAATAAGCCAGAAGCTTCTCTTTATCAAGTTTTAGTTTTTTGCAAACTAAGGCTACTTGAAGCGGTCCACATCTAAAGGGCTAATTTAGGTTTTATATCCTAATGTAACGATTCAAGTTGAGGCTATAAATGTGTTAAGTCGAGCTCTAATATTAATTTACACAAACTCAAACTCGAACTCGAAAAAAAATTTTAAGCTTGAGATTATTAAGTATCAAAAGTTGTGGTCAAGCTCAACTCGTCACAATATTAGTCAAACTTGAGCTCGATTCGAGCTTACCCGAAAGTTTGTTTTGTATTCAAGCTCGACCTCGAGCTCGAATCGATTTCTCGAATACAACTCCTATTCAAGCTCAAATCGATTTTGAACTCGAGCTCAAATTCGAGCACCGTTCACAACCAAACAGATAGCAACAAAATGAAGCAGTCAAAAAGTAACGAAACATGATAAACCAGCAAAAAGCCACCTGAACAACAATCCATTAGGTCCAACCATCACTCATTATTCCATAAAACACTAACAAAAAATCAAAGTAGCAACATCCTTCACTTGCACACACCCTATTAGTCTAGCCAGTCATCACTCACCATTACTTTCAAACTCTGCCTTTACCAACACATTCCCTTACCTGCAGACAATCCATGCACACAACTCACATAGCTTGACACAAGCAGATCACACATATAGCTCACTAACCTACAACCTCAGCTCCACTCACATCTACACTCACCAACACACAGGCGAAAGACGCACAGACCACACCATCTACAGACACTGACACACATACACACACAAAATCTCCAACCTATAGTCACACTCTCTCCCTCGCCTAGACACCTACAAACACACACTTCTTCACCTACACACACCGCCCCAAATCGTGCATTGGTTAAAAAATTTGTATACATAAATTGAATCAAAGATTGGATAAATAATTAGACTAAACCCATTCTAATCCTTCATTCAAAACCCCTGCAAATTTCCCTTTATGTAATAGAAAAAGGAAAAAAAGAAAGAAAAAAACCCTCACTTCTTACCCCATTCTTCACCTCCACTATAAAGTGACTACAGTCGTAATTGTGACTGTGGCAAGAGGGACCACAATTATCACGGTAGAGACCGATATAGAGAACACAAAAGAGACTGCCAAGATCCCCAGATCGGTAACTCCACCACCACCAAAGAAACAGCTATCACTAGCACTTTCCCTCCCCCTAGAGTCCTCCCCAGAAACAGCAATAGGATGACCTCGACAAGAAGAGGCAATGTGAAAGTGAGAGGAAAAGAGACAAGGACCAACAGTGTGGCTCTCGCAAGCAGCTCGAGTTGTGTACAACCCTAGTTAAAAAATGTATTAGGTTGAAACATGGACAGACTCTAAGGAAAGGGCGGGCAGACTCTAAGGAGATAGCCACTCTCAAGATAATAAAAGATCTTATTAGCCCTCAAAATTTTAATAATTTATACTTTCTTGAAATTATAGTGTGCCTTATGAAAAGTTTAAGAAATATATAAGTTAGCCACAAATAGCTATTTACATGGATCTTGGACCAACAAGTCATAATTTCTACGTTACCCACTTAATTGAAAGCATACTTTATCCATTTTTGGGTAACGTTTTTTTAAAATACATTTGGATTTGGTTTTATTTTATTATATTTTTTTAGTGATTGCAATTTGTAAATGAAAACTTTGAAATTTTCCGGATTATTTATTGTGGTCAATTTTTTTAGGTATTAGTACAAGTCTATTTATAGAAAATAGACAATTTTAAGTAAGAATTATCCATGAAAATTGAATTATGAGTGAGAAATGAAAACAGAAATAAATTTTAATATCTTTTAAAAAAGGAATAATTTCAAGTCTATAGGTTTGGTACCTAGTTTATTCAAGCAGCTTTAATGGGGTAACTAATTAGCTAAGTACCTAGTAAAAATGGCTTGGATACAATTCAAAATTTTCTTGAAGTGGTCTAATCGATTTGATTTGGTTAGTAAATTTAGCTAATATACTGGTTAACTATCTCATACATACATTCATTTATTTACTAAATTTCGCCAAGAGCAAAATGTTACCATTCCAGTTGTACCCACCATGCATTGTTTCGAATCCCGATAGAATTTTACTAAAGATGTAATGATTTTCTTGGCGAAATTATTCATTGCAGTGGTTATGCTAATGGATAAAAGTAATTAATTGGAAAAATAGTTGGGAAAAACATAGTCAAACGCTTAATTTTCTCTTGCCACACCAAAGAAAACCAGGTTCAATTATTAACTAAGTGATATATTCATATCGCGGGCAATGACTGATTGGCACTTTATTAATCTGATTTTTGTTATAGCCACAATCAAAATCTTAGTTTCTTTTTTTCATCAAAAAAGCATCTAGATTTCTCGCTTAATCGTCTTTCGCGATAGGAAGCTATCTCAAATTGAGATTCTAAATGATGCCTTTGTTATTGATAAAGACAATTTCATCCCTCCGATGACAAATTATTTGAAGCTTTTGTTATCGAGAGGTTTTGAAAGTTCTCTCAAGCACATGTTTGTATTAGAGTCCTAAGGCCCTAGTGCGTCGAGGGATGATGTATAATTTCATATCAATTCAATTAAATATAAAAGAAAGGATAAATTATGAAATACCCTCCGTGATGTGGTTTTCGACCACATAATCCCTTATCGTTTCAATATGACTACATAATCCCTCTGTGGTATTATAGAATGTGAAAAATGAACGAAATCAAAGCTCTACCAAGTTTGAACTAGAATTGCCAATTTTGTCCCCATGCATATGCCAAAAAAATTGAGCGGGTAAATTACAAAATACCCCCTGTGATATCGTATTCGAACACACATTGCCCTCTATCACTTCAATATCACCACATAACTCCCCTGTGACTTGTATGACATGTGGAAAATGGACGAAGCCTCGGTACATGTACAACCCACTCAACGTCACAAACACTTGGTTCCGTCTATTTTTCATATTCCTTAAAACCATAGAGGGATTATGTGGTAATATTAAAATGATATGAGGTTTATGTGATCAAAAACGATATAAGAGAGAGTATTTCGTAATTAACCCTAAAAGAAATATTTGACCAAGCTAATATGCCTTCTAAGGTTTCACTCAAGTTTAACAAGTTAAACATAAAAGTGTTTTGTTAACAAAATTTAGAACTTAAGATTTCTTTTCCAAGAAGAAAATCATGTGAGACCAATGCCTCATAAACATATGAGAATTTATTTAGTGAGTTTGCTTTACTGCAACTCCTATTACAACATTTACGTACTTAACTCGTCCCTTCTTTTTTATTCCAATTTTACTTGGAGCTAATCTTTATTTGAAGTTTATATTTTGAAGTAGTTGAATAATATTTGATCATGGACAATTAAGATTTCTCCCTGGTCCTCCATAGTAAAAGTAATTCCCCCAGTCACTACTATTCCCACCTATAATGTTGTAGCAATATGGTTGCTCAGCAATAACTCTAATGGCACTAGGAGACCTTAAGGTGTTTGAGTTATCGACCACTTGAAGATTTCTGAAGTAGCTTGCTCCTTTATAACCTTCTTCCGCAAAATGGCCATTGCCCATTTGCGTTGCAGTGTGTTGACCACCTGCTTTGTAATTTGTTATCTCTCCACCCCATTCAATCAGTTCAGCACTATTAGTTAGGTACTGAAATAAAGAGGCAGGCCAATAACCAAGTACTTCATTCCCATACTTTAGCCACCACAAATTTTGTTTTTGATCCTATATCAAGAAAAATCCATTATATAATTTTAATTTTTAGAAATCACAAGAAAGAAGTGGCCTCACAAAAACCAAATTTGTAGGTTTAAAAGTGAGGTGAAGATAGTGGAGGGACGAAGAAGTAGTAACACTGATAGGGATAGAGAGAATCGTAAATTCTTTTAAGAATATATGTCTGTATACATAATAAAAATGGGGCATGTTTAATAAATAATATAATAAATTCGTCTAATAAATGATAAAATAAAAGGGGAAAAACAAAAAAAGAAGGATAATGATTTTGGTTTTCTTATTTTTTTCAAAGCCAAGTCTAAAAAATTATGGAGATTCAATTTAGTTATATTCTTGACAATCACATAGAGGATAAACACTATTATTAAAAACCTACATTTCAAGTACCAAAATAATCTTAGCTTTAATGGTTTCACATCCATCTTTTCTTAAATTCACATATTATTTTCTTTTGTAAACGAATTTGAATAGAGCAGATGAATATCTCGAACAGCAAAGGAAAGTTTTTGGCATAATGATAGTTTCTTTAAAATATCCTTGTGAAAGAAATTATGAAATCTTATAAAATTTTTAAATTGTTTTCATATAAAATATAACTTTTATTATATAAAAGATGTAATTATGCTTGAAATCCCTAAACTTTTGATAAGTTAATTAATTATTTTACATGTCTCTATTATATCTATAAAGTATCAAATGAGACTTTAATATAAGTGTGCCACAATTAGTATTTCAAAATTTCTTATTTTAAAAAAATTTTGATACTTTTACTCATTTTAAATTGGTCTATTATGATTTCCCTATTTAACGAATCTAACATGTATATAAGGATGACGATGACTTTATCATATGAACATATCAAATAAGGACAATTTACAGGTTAAATTGGCAATACAAATACTTTGTAAAGACACTTATAAATCTAGTGATTTCAACTTTTAGATAATGTATTATTTCAAAAGGAACACTTTTCTATTGCATGCAAAATACTGTTGGGCAAAATTTTTAAGTCAACTAAGTTATATCATTTGTTTGGAATGATTATGCAATAAAGTGTACAATCACTTTTTTTACATATTTGCAATCTTACAATGACTTATCTTATTTAATTAGGTGATTTTGTAACTATTTTAACTATCTTTATAATAATTTTTATCTTATTTCTACATAATTGGTAATATTCTTCTTCTTCCTCTACACTTTACCCATAAAAAAATTGTTTCTACTCCTAAACATTCTAAAATATATGTTATGTTTCATTTTCTTGACCCAAAATAATTATATAATAAAACTACATCTCTATATATACCATGCACTTGAAAATCAATACCATTTTGTTTTGTGTTTCTTACATGTATATTAAAAAGTTAATAGTCCAATTCTTTCTTTCATATGTTTCTTTTAATGATAGAGTTTAGATTTGTATTGTAATAAAAAGTAAAACTTCTATTATATGATATCTCTGAATAATACACTTTCAATATATTTTTAATGAAGTACCTTTTTAGTATATGATTTCCTTAAATTTGACTTATTTTAATGATCTTAAGCAATTGATAGATATATTTTATGAAATCCTTATTTTATGAACTAATATTATGAAATAGTTCACTTTTTCATGGTAGAATCAATTAGAGTTATTTGTCCAACTCACAAATTTATGTAATAAATATAAATAAATTTTGAGTGTCAATTAAAATATTTTATATTATGAGAATGATGATTTTTTAAATTTCTTAATAACTATAGCGTCATGATACTTGCAAAATCTTATGTTTTATATTTACAGCAACAATTATTATATTTGCATGTGTTAAATTTCTCACCTTCGCTTTCTATCATTTGGTTTTTCCTTTTTCTTTCCCTCCTATAAGAATCCAAGAAATAAGATATGCCTCAATTTTGTGTTATATAAAATTTTAAAACTGCAAATTTTTTTGTTTATAAAGCATAAACTTCGCCTTTTGAATAACTAAAGCTTGAGAGCTTACTTAATTAGCAGCCTAATGCATTTGTTAGCTAAACTTACATATTTTGCATTGGTCAAACCCTTTGGTAATCAATTAATTGCTTTGTACATTACCAAAATATAAGTATTTTAATACTAATATGAGTTTCAATGCTAATTAACTTACACATAAAAAAGTGATAAATATTTGTCCAACTATCTCGATTGAGTTGTTAAGAACATTGTTTCAAATTCAAAATGCCACATTCAAAATCTCATGCTGTATTAAAGAAAAAAAAATATTTTTAACATAAAGAAGTTTTAATGACTAAAGATGTCGTGCAACCTTATTATGTATAATGACCTTTTGCATGGATGATGTTCTACATTTTTAAAATTTAAATTTTGGATGACTCTTTGTATTAGAAGTAGATTCTTAGAATTAATTCTAAGTCTCTTGAAACCATGACTTAGTTAATTTTTTATAATATTTTTTAGGTTTTAAAGTAATTTCCTCGAACACTTTATGTTTGGATTTCTAAGATTATTTTTTTATGTTAATGCACCAATGTGATTACAAAATAGAAAAATAAGGAAATTTCTCAAATAATGAATATTGTAATAAAATAATTCACCTAAATGCTAAATCCAGCCGCTCGGGTCACCTGTTCTGTATTTAGTTTAGGTATTGCCCAAGTTTCTTTAATCAAAATTAATTGAAAAAACTTTGTTGCCTCCGAGTCCATGATATATGTTACTTCACCATTTTTGTAATATAGTATAATAATAGTTAATTTTTGTATTGGATTTAATATGTTAAAAAGTAAATTAATTAAAAAATGATTTTCCATTCGATGTTTTGGTTATTTATTTTTTTCTATTTTTTCTAACTAACTTTTGTTTTTTATTTTTTGTACATTATGAAATTTAAATCTATATACAAATTAACTAAAAGTATTTTTAAAAAGAGGAAAATATAAATATTTATACTAACCAATAAACATATATTTTTTTAAAATCTAATTTAAATTTGCACTTATTAAAGCAAGGCTTTGAAAGACTTTTCACAGGTTTGTAGTTATTGGATTTAATATGTTAAAGTTGTTATTTTTAATTCTTATAACCAAAATCATAGTAAAAAAGGCAACAAAGTAACTGTGTAAAAATAAATTCAAGGTATTATAGTGTTGATTTTTTAGAAATTAATCTAACACTTTATATTCTCATAAATGTACATTCTTAATGTGATTAGACTTAGAAAGTTAGAATATTTAAAGATGTACATTAAATGCTAAAATACCAGACACTTAACAATTGAATAAATATTGAAATTAAAATTACAATAAAAAAATATAAAATTAATTTTTATTTCAAAATATTTTAAAAAATGATTTCTCTTTTGGTGTTTTGCTTATTTATTTTTTCTTTTTTTTTTTGAGAAATGACTTTTTTCGTTTTAATTTTTTTTGTAGATTATGAAATTTAAATTTGTATACAGATTAAAAATACTTTATAAAAGAGAAAATATAAATTTTCATACTAACCAATAAATATATATTTTTGTAAAAAGCTAAAACACCAAACACTTAAGAATGGAATCAATATTTAAAACTTAAATTAAATTTAAACATATAAAATTAATTTTATTTCAAAAAAAATTATTTTTTTGGTGTTTTGGTTATTTATTTTTTAAATGACTTTTTTGTTTTAAATTTTTTGTAAATTTTGAAATTCAAATTTACATATAGATTAAAAATATTTTAAGAACCGAAATATTTTTTTTTTCTACCAACCAATAAATATATATGTTTATAAAATTTAATTTAAATTTTTACTTATAAAAGGTTTGAAAGACTGTTAAAGGGAGATTGATTTTGATTAGGATTTAATAATCTACTTTTTATAGTTCCATTAATATCCTTTTTTAATATGACTATAACTTAAAAAATAAGGGTACTTTAAAAAATACATTAAATGTTAAATCACATAAGGTCCCCCGTCCTCATATATATATATATATATGTATGTATGTATGCATGCATGCATGCAAGCATGTATATACGTATATATATTTACTTTTAATTTGAACTATATATAATCAATATTGTCATTGGATTACCTTCCACACGAGTATCGTGATTTCGAACTGGGCACCATGGTAAATTGAGTAAGGGTTGATGCTACCACCCAATGCCATGTTATTGTTAGTCTGAACAAAGCCTGAGCAGAGCAAGTTGTAGCACCCGGTGGACTGATAATTATCTCTCTGCATTATTACCGAATTGCATGACAAACCAACAATCAAATTAATATTCTAGCAAATCCATAGATAAACTGTATAGGGACTGAAGAAAATTTAAAAAAAAAAAAGAAGAAGAAGAAGAAAGAAGTTCGTCTAGATGAAAAACTGATGATCTGAGAATAAATGAATGATGATGTACACGAATGCTTTTGTCACTTACGGTCCAGTAAATAAAGAGCCTTGTATTGTTATCTCCAAGTAGCTGCGGGTACACCTGTTAATTTTCCAAATGCAGATAGCAAAACAAAATGAATAGGATACAATAAATTGCAGGCAACTTCAACAACGTCATTAGCTGCTTCTTTTTTTTAGGTGATTACAGTGAAAACTTACAATCCAACCAGCTTCAATTGTATTGACACTTGAAGAGGGACCCGCGACAATCCAAAACTGAGACAAGCTAAACTCTCTAGGGTCCTCAATTTTGGGGTTCCATAAGTTTATAGTTGCCTTTGCTCCGTAGTACGCTTTCTTTTCAACAGTAGTTGCATATGCATGCTAAAATTTGTAGAACAACACAGATCAAGAGAGACTAAATCAGATCGGAGAATGAACGGAAAAAAAATTTGTTATAAAATTATTATACATCAAAGTTACTTTTTTATCGTAATAAGTGTCTAATCCAATTCAAATACAAAACGAAATGCTAAATTGAGTCAAATTTCCATAGTTTATACGGCAAGGGACAACGGTATTCTTAGTTGAAAAATTGGCCAATTTTTAAAGAGTTTAGATGCAATACATATTCTCACACCTCATACTAATCTCGCCACTTAACACTCAAATTCTGCGTCATTCAAGAACACTCGATTTTTGGCATTGTGAAATGAGTTCAATTGAGCTGAACTCCAAATATGCCAACGAATTAAAAAAGTTTCCAATTTGATTTTTGTCACAAAAAAACTAGTATTTCCTCAGTCCCATTATACATGTCTGCCTTTTTGTATGATATATCACTTTGCATTTCAAGTTTTCCATTACAAAAATATATAAAATGCCTTTTCTCTCATCCCTTTTACATGTCCAGACCAACTTGGTTAAGTATTTTTCGGAAAGAAGTACAATTATTGCTGCTTTCTTAAAATTGTGCCACATGTTGGTGTGATACTGTTACGTGTCAGATAAGCTATGCAGCAATTGTGTTTACAAGACCAACAATTAATCTACAAAACTAAAAATTATATCTACTTTAGATCATTTTTGTGTACATAATTGCATGACAAAAAAATATAGTAAAATTTTTGTGTAATTGCATGATGTGATTTTTTTTTACTGTTGTACACAAAAAGAAAAACACTTGTTTATACATTAACTGGCCATGGAAGTTGACTTGTGTGGATTAGTTTACCTGTGCGGCCTTGATCTGGAGGAGAATATGTATTTTGAAAGCTTTTCTAACCCTGGACTTAAATTTATATGGATAAAGTTTGAATAACATAAAAGATAATAAGAAAAAATATGTGCTAAACACGGGGAAAGATGCTATGTCTCCCTGAGGATGTCCACTAGATAGGTGATAGATGTTAGAAGATTTTAAGATAATAGCACTTATATAATGTTATGAATAGGTGTGATTTTGTAATCTAGTAGATGTGCTCAACAAGTGTTGAGTCTCTTTTTAACGCAAAAAATATTCTATTATACTTTATCTATCACACATCAAGTTACACCTCTTATAAAGTGATACATAATTAATTAGAGTCTAAATTTTTTTGTATAACCTCCACCACAAAGGACGCATGTCAATTTATTAAATTGTATAAGATGGAGTGTAACAGAGAGAAAATGTAACAAAAGACCTAAGACACTTTTTAACAAATAGAGTTGTGTCTTTTGGCATGTGTCTATAGTTGTATTCAATAAGGGTTGTGTCTATGTTGTGTCTTTTGGTTATTCTGGTAGTCAATGTATATTCATCATCCGAACATAATCTTCTTACATAGACTAACAGATACTTAAGGCTAAAAAATTTGCTAACGTTATTCAAGGCTCTATTGTATCTTAAAAGGTTAATTCGTATAACCTTTTGCACACAAGTTGTAAAGGCCAATTTTTTGACCTTATCTTTTCTTGGAGATTAATTGACAGAACCTTTTGCACACAAGATGTAGGGCGAAATTTTAAACCTTAAACAAGGCAATGTCTATAATGAGCGTTAATGCCATTTTTATCAATTTTTTTTCAAAAATAGAGATGTATTCAAATTTAACTATTTCTCAAATCTCTATCTTATTTGGTGCTAAAATATCTAAAATTAAGAGATTATTAGAGTTTTATCGAACAGTAGTTCTACAGCATTGATCACCATTCTGTCAGGACAATTCTTAATCTGTCTGCCAAATCAACAAAAAAAAATCCTTAAATTCTGACATTAGTGAATAAATTTAAATTCAAATTTTCTACTCTTATTTAGACACTCCATTTTTGAAATGAAACTTTATTATTCTAGTCCAAATTGGCATAGGATTCATGTCATTGTGTTAATTTTCCTGTTCATCACTATCATGAAAGATATGTCCCAATTAGTATTAATGTTTGCACTGATTGTCTGTTGACGCAGACATGTTATTATAGAATGTTGGACAATGCCATACTGTTGAAATAAACGGCAACTACCAAAAAATAATTAATTTTTTGCAGAAAAGCAAAAATTTACAAAAACTTCCTAATTTTTTCGCGAAAATTTATCATTTTTTCTTTTTATTTGGCACCATTATATTCTCCAACAATTTTAATATTTTTTTTTCAATTAACATATAAATGTGTTTACTTGTACCTCGTGAATAGGATCAGCAGCATGTAACGCATCAGCTGAAGCGAGGTGAGAAAAACTATTTTGCTTCTTTCCAAAGCTATCGATAGAGCTTGCTCTCATTATATCCTCTATCTTTGTTCTCCTGATGGGAACGGTTTCCTTAGGACACCTCCCATTCAGATGCCATAGCTGATTGATTGGTTTTGTAATGTCAGAGTTACTCTCACTAAACAGCCCTTCTGGATAATCATTTTGCCTCATCTGCAACATCCAGATGTTACTCCCATATTAAAATTAGTGAAATCATATCTTTGATAAAAAAATAGGGTAAAATACCCAATAACCCATGTGCTTTTCGGAAAAACCACATGACCCCTCTTATGATTCAAAAAGTTATAGATTACCCTCTGTGATTTGGGTTAAAGTGTCAAACAAATGTAAATTTTCTTTCATCATAGTCCATGAATAAAATGTCCAAATTACCCCGGTATAAGTATTAAAATGGTCAGAAGGTAACGTATAACTTCAGAAACTATAAGGAGGTTACGTGGTTCATTCAAAAACTATCGGGGGAGTGAAGTGTTTTTTGCCTCCAAAAAAATACATACAAGCAAAGAGATAAAAACAGTAAAGCATTAGAGTAATTTGGACATTTTATAACCAGCCATGACGAAAGGCAACTTCGATCTGTCTAACACTTTAGCACAAACTACTATCGGTGCTTTTTTTTAATATAAGGAGGTTGTGTGATTTTTTCGAAAACCACATAGGGGTAAAGCGTAGTTTACCCTATAAAATATGTATATTATAAAATGGATAACCTGAATTGTATGACTTTTTAGCAAAGGATGATCGAATGCTGGTTGATGAGAAACTGGGATGCAATCAATTATATCACCATCTGGACTCTGTAACAAAAAAATTTATGCATCAGTTATCAAACAGCTGTCTACTAATTGAAAATCATGATATTTATCTTTTTTGTTTATACGTTTACTGCAAAAAACAAAAAAGAACACTCACACGCTGTGCGCATGTGCACAATTTATAATGATCAAACCTAACGTAATAAAAACATGACGGACTAAATTTCAATGACCGCAGAAGTTAAGGGAACAAATGAAGTAAAACTAAAATAAGAGGTGGGTGGGTCCAAAATACAACTAGTCCAAAACTTTAGCAATGCAATCCTCTCCTGGAAAAAACAGAAGCAGCGTGAACTGAGAGAACCTTGATGGACTTGACAGGCTTCTTGTTTAAGCTGTTCAAGATTTTCTTAACTTTGAGCTTTTCGCTTGGGTTGTTTAATCTTGAGGCATCACATGCACTCATCATGAGCAACAACAACATGAAGCAATAAAATCTCTTCATGATCTTCACCTTGATATATTAGTGCTTCAAGTTAATTACGGATCATAAGTCGGTGTGCATTGTAGCCATTATGAATTGGTGTATTTATAAGATCCTCAAATAACATAATTTTGCTGGAGGAGTATTGTTCAAGGGATAAGTTATCCTGGAGTTTATTTAGTCAACAAAAATTGGAATTAAATGCAATTACTTAAGAATGAGACGACTTTGAATAGCTCCACTAATTACCATTTAAGATCCTCAATGCTAGTACAAATTTGAGTGCCAATAACAAGGATTTGTTACATCATGTTCACACTTATCAAATGTCAAACACAATTGAAATGATTTACTAACGGGTGAACACAACTCTTAGTTATTGGCACTAGATTTGTTACGAGAACATGGCATCAAAGATCTCAACTAAGTCAACATTTTCTAGGCTTTCTTGGACAGTATTTTCGTACAAATTTGGGCCGGCTGCCATTAATCAAATCATTCCGTTTCATTTGACATTAGTAATGTAGTTGGGATCCTCATATTCATGTTCCCAATAACTAATATGGTGCCACCACACTCTAATTTACCCTGAATTAAAAATATGCAGGACATTTGATAAGTTTTAAAGTGGCACGGCAAATCTTTGCTATTGGCTTTAGGTTTGGTACTAAGAACGTGGTATTTAGGATCCCTTGAGTTATATTCTTTAGGCACTACTGGACCATATTTTTATATAGCCCGGCCGCCATTAATCAAATCATTCCATTTCAATTGACATTAATAATGCCATTGGAATATCCAGTGTCATCCTTCTAATAACAAATCCAGCACCGATAATAATAAAGAGTTACCATGTCACGTTCACAATTTAGTAGATCGTCTTATTTACTCTGAAAGTTAGAAATATATTTGACATATTTGAACATGTCTCGGCAGCTCTTTATTAGCATAGCATTAAGGATCCAACTGATACAATTTTTACTTGTAGCTCTTCTTGATTAATGAGGACTTTAGATTTTAGACTATAGACTGAGGCTCCAAATCGGGCACGACACGGCAGTGTCCTTGAGGCGGCTTTTAACTCCAAAATTTCAATGAAAGTGCACAAGTTTCTTACAATATAGCCAATGAAATTCCATTGCAATAAATGGAACGGTAAGTACAAACTAAGTCTTACTTAATTACCTTCGAATCACAACTTTCTGATTTATTTCCAAACCCATATATTCAATTAAATCCTCCCTCTAACTAAGTAGGTACTAAATAATAATTAGCCAAATTATTTTGCGAATTGACACCCCTATAGATGGAGCAATTGGCAACTTTGAGAATGCTTGAATTAAACCTCAGGGCCACTTCTTATTCGAGAATTAGTGTGTTTACTATTTGGCGGAGGAAAAGCTGCATTACTAGACCCTATGTGCATTTAATTGTAACATTGTTAGTTGCAAAGGTTATTTTAAAAACTGTTTGGCGCTTGAAAACTTGCGCCTACAATGCAAGCTGATGGATTGGGGCACTAAAATGGAAGTGCAAAACTCATGATCACCCTCAAAAAAACAAAAGCAAGTGCCCAAAACAAACTAATTTCTTCTATCACTGATTCTAACAAAAAATAATTTACATACCTTCTAATCAAAACAAAACCAAAGAAGAACTCATTTTGCCTCTCAATTTTACATGTGGAATACGGAGAGCATTCAGGCCAAAAAAAAAAAAAATAGTTTAAGAATATCATATTAGGGCCTTGGAAAGTATGTTTTGAATATGATATGGACTAAAATTTATCATTAAATATGATAGGGCCAAAGCTGTATTTTTCTTCTCTTCCCTGCTTCTTCAATGCTTCATTAGTTAATGCTCTTTAATAACAATTATTTTTATATTTGTATTTAAATAACATTCCGGATTATCATTTTTGATAAAAGAAAAAATAAAATTAGCTGAATAGCAACCGATTGCAAGTGTGAATAAGGCACATTGCTACAATTAAATAGTTAAACAGAAATTTTGTTAATAACAGATTCCAATTAAATGAAATACGATAATTGCTGCTATTTACAGGATGTCGAGCCTATTAACTATGAAGAATAATTCAATGACCAAAATATCCACAGTAAATTCAGAACTAAACAGATTATCTCACTAGTTCATCCCCTCCCCACCCCTCCCCTCCCAAAAAAAAAAAAAAAAACAAAGAAAGAAAGAAAGAAAAAGAAATTAGTGAAAGGATAACTACCATGCACTTAGTTGTTTATTCATTGAAATGACTCGAGACTAATAATAGTATCTTAACTTTATGAGTCGGTCCATGGTAGAACCAATAATGATCTTATGCAAAACTTTGATTTTCGAGTATTCTGACGTACGTATGATCATTTAACCATTAGAGATGCCGTTTATTTGTATCCGAATGTTGAAATTAACTTGCAATTGGCATTGTTATTAGTTTGCTTAACGCATCAAACCTATGCAAGAAATAAACTAGTATAGTTGAAAAATCTTAGCTACCACATCCAATCAAAAGTTAAATGAGGATTTGACTTTCAAACGTGAGAGTGCACACTTGCGTAAACAAATCTTCATTTTATTATAGTACTCCTCAGTGCATTAATTCCCTTTCATATTGTTTCTATAATCAATTTAACAATGGAAAATAGTGACATAAGTTCGTTGGTTATGAAGGCTACCTGCCTTCCAGTTAGAAACATCATTCACAAGTGCCAAAGTGGAGACACGTCAAAAAAAGTTGCATATTTAATTGTAACAATGTGGTTATTTCCACTTGTAATTGGTTGATAAAAGCCAAATCAAAATTTTGCTTGTACTCTTAACCAAAATAATAATCAGGACCATGTTTAACATTTTTATTTAAATAAAACAACAAAAATAATTGTAAATAGAAAGAACTAACCAATGGAGCATTTATGGATAGAAATAGGTGAAGTGAGAAGCCAATGTACACAAACTAGGGTTACCCGATACGGTCTGAAGAAGGAGGAAAGAGAGGAAGAATACAGCTCCGTGGAAAGAAGGGATTCCAATGGTTGCTGTCGAGCATCATTGATTTCCATCAATTTCATTCGGTGATTTATTCACCAATTAAAGAGGATTTGAAAGAGATAGTGATATTCTTGACCGATAATATTGGAGAAGAAGCAGAGAGGAGACAGATAAAAGATGTGCTTTGATTTTTTTTTGTAAATGGAATAGTTGTTAAACAACATTTTTATCCATAAAAACTAGTGTTTAAACAGAATATGGACAACACCAACTGAAGCAGTTTCTGTTTTTGGAAATTTTCAGTTACATAAAAAATATAAATTTTTTTTGAAGATTTAATTAAGAACAACACTAAAATAAATTATTATAAATCTATAATCTAAAATCTAGTTGTATAATTTATTTAGTATAAACCCTAGCAATTTTTTTTAAAAATATCAGAAGTATGTTAATGGTATAGTCTCGAATAAAAGTTTGTATAAGAGGCCAATGAAGCTAGGGCATTGTTTAATGATTAGACTTTGCGTTTTGTTTTTGTTTGTGCACAAATTCAGCACTCGAACGCTCTTATGGTCGATGGGTCGTGTGTTAATGTATTACGGGCATGCTTAGATTCAGTGGAAAATAAATGAAACTGTGCACCGATTGCTCCTGGCTTCTAGACGACGACAATTAATCTTGCTCTGGTCACTTCAAGGATTTAAACTCACGCCTTGAATAATCGAAAAAGGATTTATTTCTAATTAGATAAGGGAAAATGGAAGTAAATCAGCAATTGAAATGGCATATAAACTAATTAGATAAGGGAAAATATTTGGAAATGAGCAATAAGAATTGCATTAAGATTAAGGCGTTTTTGATGACTGGGAATGTAAAGTACATCAACTGGAAAGAAAATGCTAATGGAAAACCTGAATCCTAAACTAAAAGCTGCAGAAATTTAGCACACAATTAAGCTAAAATTCAGCTAAACTAAACACGAGCATTTTGAGGAGTATAATGCGTTTGTCTATTTATAGAGATCTCTTTGTGGAATTTTGTCTTGCTCTTTGTGGAATGCATAACCACAGACTCAAAATCTCATGAAAAGTAGAAAATAAACAATATAAGCCAATGCCGTATAAAATCCAATTTTTACTCTATATAATTTGACAAATTTAAATAAATAACTACATCTTTTACCCATTCTTTTATCTCAACCTTGAATTATTCGTGGTCATGGACAATTAGGATTTCTTCCAGGTCCTCCAAAATAAAAGAAATCTCCCGAATGATCATTCCTTCCAAGTTCTATATTATAGCATTTCGGCTTCCCAACAATGGTCCCAAGCACGGTAGGAGGCCTCAAAGTGTTGGACTCATCGACTACTTGAAGACTCTTAAAGAAACTAGCCCCTCCATACTTTTCTTCAGGAAAATGGCCACAGCCCATCTGAGTTGTGGTGTGTTTCCCATTTGCTTGAAGGTTTACCACCTCTCAACCCATTCGATCACGGAAGCACTGTTAGCTAAGTTTGTAAATAATGAGAAAGGCTAGTAACTTCACATTGCAGCCCCCATACAGCTTGTTTTGGGTCCTAACAACATTTTACCCAGTCTTATAAGTTTTAAAATCCTAAGGGGAAAAAAAAGTAAATTTACTACAGTCAATTTGTGTAGAGTCATCACATACTCTGAAGACAAAGAAGAAGCAGGATAAAGGAGAATTAGGACGACGAAAACAAATTCTTCTCTAAAACGATAAACAATTCCTTATAATCTGTAAATTGTATATTTCTCATGGTATTTTTAGCCGAAATCATCTCTAGCGCCACCACTTCCCATTATTCCTAGATTTTTGAATAATTAAATGTCTCAAAAAATGCATCAAGACTTTTGATCGGTTAATATCTATTCAAAAATATTAATCATTTTTCATTAATTATCAGACTTTCCTAACCTACACAAGCTATAAGAATCTTAATGAAAATAGAAAAGGAAACAAAAAAAATAAGCCATAAGAATCTTAATGAAAACAGAAAAGGAAATAAAAAGTTATTCTGCCTACAATTTAGTAATCCAAATTTATAACAAATAAATAATTTGAATTTTAATAGAAACTAAAAGGAAATAAAATTTATAAAAAAAGTAAAAATTCTATTTTTAATATCTTAGTGCAATTTGAATGGTTACATATATTTTTTATTTTTTATTTTTTATTTTTCCTAAACTTATAATTAGGAGTGTTAAAAAAAATACCAAAAAACTAAAAAAAATAGTAAAATTGACCCATACTGAATCGAAAAATAAGGGAACTCGAATCGAATATTTTCTTGTTCTAGTACCAGTTCTGGTACTTAGGCAACCTATTTTAACAGCGGTTCACAAGCTGGTTTTCTGAACCAGTCTATATATAAAATGAATTATCTTTAAAATTTTATGTTAATTATTAATATATTTTATGTTAAAAGCATATTTTTATTATCTAAAAACTATTGTATGACATTAAAAATTTTATCTTAGAAAATAAGTAAAACTTGTATGAATGGTTTATTTATAAAAGTGTATTAAAGGTGGAAGTGAAATTTTAAACAATTTTGAATTTTTCTATTTTTTGGAAAGATAAACTTAGAAGTAACTACTTCATATATCCGATGTACCCAGAAAGATTTTTCATGAAGTTACCTCTCTGGCTACGCTTTATTATGACAACAATGCTATCCAGATAACATATAACGATGTTTTTCATGAGCGCACTAACCACATTGAGATCAATTATCATTTTGTGCGGCAGTATACTATTTGTGGATTTCTCTATCCCTCGGCTACTTCTTTCCTGAATTAAAGTGGTAATGTTTTTATTAAAGCCCTTCTCCTAGTCACTTTCGAGATCTCACATCCAAACTTCAGAAGATTTCTGCAGAGTCTCCTTAAGTTTGAAGGGATGTTAGTAGGTATTGTATATATTAGTGATCATATTGTATCCATTATTGTTAATTGGCATCAATTAGAGAATTGTACATGTGTCAATTAGCATCATGGTAGTGATATTAGGAGACCCATTAGGGATTTTGTTATTTAGTTTCCTACGTTGTACATCTTGTCAAACCTATGAATATAGGTCTTTGTGCTACTTAATATACATAACAGAAATATACAATATACAATTTTCTTTCAAAACTCACTGATCTATTCTAGCAATCTCTAACCAACTCAAATTGAGATCCAAGATGATGCATTTGTTATCGATTAATAGACAATTTCATCCCTCTATATGAAGCTTTTGTTATTGAGAGGATTTGAAGTTTTCTCAGGCACATGTTAGTGTAAAGAGTTCTAAGACCCGAGTGCGTCGAGGAATATTGTATAAATGGATCAATTCAATTACAGATAAAAGAAACATATAGCCGAATTCATTTGCCTTTTAAGGTTTCACACAAGTTTAACGAGTTAAATATAAAGAGTTTCGTTAACAAAACGTAGAAGCTGAAATTTCTTTTCAAGGAAGAAAATCAAGTGATCCCAATGCCTCATAAATATGAGTTTATTTAGTGAGTTTGCTTCACTGCAACTGCATTACAACATTTACATAACCCGGGCCCTTCTTTTGTTTCCAAATTAACTTGGAGATAATCTTTAATTGAAATTATTATTTTGCAGTGATTGAGTGATATTTGATCATGGACAATTAAGATTTCTTCCTGGTCCTCCATAGAAAAAGTAATCCCCCCAGTTACTACTACTCCCACGTATAATGTTGTAGCATGTTGGTCGTTCAGCAATAACTCCAATCGCACCAGGAGAAGTTAAGATGTTTGAGCCATCGACCACTTGAAGATTTCTGAAGTAACTTGCTCCTCCAACCCCTTCTTGAGCAAAATGGCCGCTGCCCATCGTGGTTGCAGTGTGTCGACCACCAACTCTATAGCTTGTCACTTCTCCACCCCATTCAATTAGTTCAGCACTCCTGGTTAGGTACGGAAATAAAGAGGCAGGCCAGTAACCAATTATTTCGTTGCCAAACATTAGCCACCACACACCTTGTCTTTGATCCTATATATCAAAGAAAAGTCCATCATATAATTTTAATTTTTAGAAACCACAAGAAAGAAGTGCCTCATAGAAACCAATTCTGTAGGTCTGAAAGCGGGGCGAAGGAAGTAGTTACAGGGACAGAGAGAACAGTACATTCGTTTAAGACATAAAATTACACACACATACAATTTTAACTTGAGCTACATATAATCAATATTGTAATTGGATCACCTTCCATACGAGTATGGTGATTTCGTACTGGGCACCATGGTAGGTAGAGAAAGGGCTGAGGCTAGCACCCAGTGCAATCCTATTGCTAGTCTGAACAAAGCCTGAGCAATGCAAGTTGTAGCACCCAGTGGACTTATAATTATCACGCTGCATTATTACCGAATTGCATGAAAAACCATTTCTAGCAATGCTATAGATAAACTCTGTAGAGCTAACCCCAGAGTGAGAGATTTGTCTACATGAAAAATCGATGATCTGAGAATTAAACAATAATGATGTATACTAATACTTTTGTCACTTACAGTCCAGTAAATAAAGAGTCTTGGATTGTAATCTCCAAGTAGGCCTGGGTATACCTGTTTAGTTTCCAAATGCAGATAAGAAAACAAAATGAATAGGATACAAATTGCATGCAACTTCCATAACCTCATGAACTGCTTCTTTTTATTGGTAATTACAGTGAAGACTTACAATCCAACCAGCTTCAATGGTATTGACACTTGAAGAGGGACCGCCAATAATCCAAAACTGAGACAAGCTAAACTCTCTGGGGTCCTCAATTTGGGGTTTCCATACGTTTATAGTTGCCTTTGCTCCGTAGTACGCATTCCTCGAAACAGTTGCATATGCATGCTAAAATTTGTAAAAGAGAATAAATCAACAGAGACTAATTCAGATTAAAGAATGATAATTTGAAAGTTATTATAAAATCTAAACATTTGCAAAAGGCAGACCGAGAGGCAGAGAGGGAGAAGGGGGGTTTTTGAAAATAAAAAAAATCCCCATATAAAAGTTAAAATCTTGAATTAGGTCCTTACGGCAATCAAATTTTTTTATCCAAAAAATATTCATCAAAGTTACTTTTTTTATCGTAATATGTGTCTAATTGAATTCAAATATAATATGAAATACTAAATTGAGTCAAATTTCCATACTTCATATGTCAAGGGACAAAAGTAATCTTAAATGAAAAATTGGCCAATGAAAAGAAAATTTTAAAAAGTTAAGATGCAAAACAAATTTTTACACCTCGTATTAATCTTGCCACCTAACATTCAAATTTTGTATCCCTTCTCAAATTGTGTGTGGCAAAAATTAAGAGCTTCGCCCAAATTGTACGTGGCAAATAACTTGTAATAAATGTTGTAATGAACATTGATTAAAAAAAATCTCGGACCATACCATCTTTCTGAAAAAAATTCAACGTTCACCGAAAATAATTTTTCTGTTGTGAAATGAGTTAAATTAAGCTTAAAACCCAAATTTGACAACGGGAAAATAAAGTTACCATTTTGATATTTGTCACAAACGCTATTATCTCCTTAGTCCAATTATTTACGTCAGACTTTGTATGGTATATCACTTTATATTTCAAGTTTACCATTACAAGTATATATAAAAATACCTTTTCTCTCATTTCTTTTACATGGCAAACCAACTTGGTCACGTGCTTTTTCGGAAAGAGGTATAATTATTGCTGCTTTCTTGAAATTGTGCTCCATATATTGGGGCAACACCGTTAAGGTTCAGACCAGTTGGATCAGATGCAACATAAGTTACGCCGCAATTGTGTTTACAAAGGCCAACAGTTAGTTTACAAAGTTAAAAATTATATTTACTTCAGATAATTTTTTGCGTACATAATTATACGACCAAAAAATATAGTAAAAAACCTTAGATAAAATAGTTATATACCCATGAAATTGTATAATGTGAACAATTTCTTCTTTTTACTTTTGTACACAAGAAAAAGAAAAACACTTTTTTATACTTTAACTGGCCCGGTAAGTTGATTTGTGCGGATTAGTTTACTGATGCGGCCTAGATCTGGAGGAGTGTATGTATTTTAAATGGTTTTCTAACTTGTGCCTGCAGACGTAAATATATATGGATAAGGTTTGAATAACCAAAAACATTATAAGAAAAAATATATGCTAAACACTGGGAAAGATGCTATTTCTCCACGAAGATGTCCACAAGATAGGTTACTTTTAAAACAACAGTACTTTTGTATAACGTTCTGATGTGACTCGTACGATTGAATTCAATAAGATTTGTGTCTGCTCTTAATAAATAGAATTGTGTCTTTTGGTATTTGTAAGTCTTACAATTGAATAGTAGTATTCAATAAGAATTGTGTCGTTTGATTTTTTTTTTGACAAATTATGTCTATTCATTATCCAAACTTAATCTTCTTACACACACACACATATATTAATTCCAACATAGCTAATTAAGATGCAGAGACGAAACAATTCAAACAATATTGCACAAATTCTCCGACAAAATATACACACAAGTCAAATAGATATTGAAGGCTAAAGGATTTGATACCATTAGTGTAGCCTTTTGTCAAAAAAGGACTTTAGTGCATCTTCGAGATTAATCCGCAAACATATTTGCACAAGTTGTAAGGGCTAATTTTAAATTCTATTTTATCTTGGAGGTTAATTAGCCGAACCTGTTTTCACATAAGTTGTTGGGTGGATTTTTGAACCTTAAGCAAAGGGACGTCTATAATGCGCTCTAAGCCCATTTTTCTCAAATTTGTTCGAACAATAGAGATATTCAACATTAAATATTTGTCAAATCTCTACTTTATTTGGTTATAAAATCTTTAAAATTAAGGGATTATTAAAATTCTATCGAAATAGTAGTTCTATAGTGTTGATCACCATTCTGTCTGTACAAGTCAATCAGGATTGCTTAGATCAAATCAACCAAAAAATTATCATCTATCGATACCACTGAATAAAAAATAAATTTTGATTTTTTATTCTTATCTAAACACTTATTTCGAAATGAAACTTTGTCATTCTAGATTGACATAGGGTTCATATCATTACCTAAGTATTCTTGTTCACTATCATGAAAGGTATGTCCCGATTAGTATTGATATCTATTGATGTAGATATGTTATTATGTACGTACCTCATGAATAGGACCAGCAATAAGTGGCTGCATCTGTCGAAGAGGAGTCAGAAAAGTTCATTTCTTTCTTTCCAAAGGTATCGATAGAGCTTGCTCTTATTATATCCTCTTTCTTTGTTCTCCTGATAGGAACAGTTCCTTCAGGACACTTCCCATTCAGATGCCATAGCTGAGTGATTGGTTCTGTAATATCATTTTTAGTCTCACCAAATAGTCCTTCTGGGTAATTATTTGGCTTCATCTGCAACATCCAACATCCAGATGCTCAAATTAGTGAAATCATACCTTCGGCATGAAGTATGTATATTATAAAAAGGATAACCTGAATTGTATGATTTTCTAGCAAAGGATGATCAAATGCGAGTTGTTGAGAAACGAGGACGCAATCAATTGTATCACCATCTGGACTCTGCAACAAAAAAATTTATGCAACAATTATCAAACAACTGTCTACTAAACCAAAATCATGAAACTTGATACTTACTTCGTTGCTTGTACGTTTACTTTCAAAAAAAAAAAAAAAAAGGAAGAAAAAGAAGAAGAAGAAAAAGACACACTATGCGTGTATGCACAATTTATTACTAATGACCGAACCAAATGTAACGAAAACATGACAAACTGACCTTGTTTTCAATAGTTTCTTATTTTTATAAAAACTAATGTTAGAAAAGCTGAAAAGTTGCTCTTAATTTTAGGTTAAAAAATTCAAAAGTATAGTAAAACAAGTAGTTAAGAACATCACAAATTAGATTTTTCAAAAATCAGAAGTTAAAATCAGGTAAAAAAAAAAGCTATATTGAGGACAGACTATAAATTTCAATAATTGCAAAAGTTCAGGAAAAAAACGAATTAAAACTAAAATAAGAGGTTTGAATTAAACTAAAATAAGAGGTGAGTCTAAAATAAAACTAGTCCAAAACTGAAGCAACTAAAAATGCCGTCCTGTCCTGAAAAAAGCACAAACAGCGAAAACTGAGAGAACCTCGATGGACTCGACAGGCTTCTTGTTTACGCTGTTCAAGATTCTCTCAACTTTAAGACTATCGCTTGGGTTGTTTGATCCTGAGGCATCACATGCACTCATCATGAGCAACAACAACACGAAGCAATAAAATTGATTCATGATCTTCATCTTGATATAGTACTGTTTTAAGTTAATTACTTTTTATACTTGGTGTGCATTGTACATTCTGAACTGGTGTATTTATAAGCTCCTCAAATTACATAATTTTGCTGAAGGAGTATTGTCTAATGGGGGAAGGTATCGGGGCAGGCGTTTATTTAGTCAAAAACAACAACAACTGGAATTAAATGTAATTAGAAAAGAATGATGTGATGACTTCGAACAAGTCTGCTGATAGGTCTACTAACATATACAATTACGGGAAAACGCATTGATATTCTTGTTGATCTTCTTGGTTAATGAGGAATGAGGACGATTCAGTGACGCTCTAAATCGGGAACGACACGGCAGTGTCCCTTTTAACTACGAAATCCAAATGGAATGGCACAAGTTACTTAAAATATGGCCAATAAAAATTCATTGGAATAAATGGAATGGTAAGTACAAATTATGTCTAAATTAATTACATTCTAATCACGACTTGCAGCAAGTTTCTTTCCTCTTTCTTAAAATATAACCCACATTTTATTAAATTATTCAAGTAAATTTTAGCTTCTAACTAAGTAGGGACTAAATAATAAATACCTGAATCTGTTTTGCGAATTGAGACCCTAATAGATGGAGACATTAACTAACTAGGGACTAAATAATAACTAAGTAGGAGCTACTTTAAGAATGCTTGAATACTTTAACAATATACTAGGGCACTAAAATGGAAATGCACAGCTCATGGTTTAACCGTCAATTCCCACCTCACCTACTTCTATCCATAAATGCTCCATTGATTAGTGCTCTCAATTTACAATTATTTTGTTTGTATTTAAATAACATGATAAACAGGTTTCCGAATTATTATTTTCTGAATACAAATAACATTCTAATTTGGTTGAATAGCAACCAATTGCAAGTGGGAATAAGCACATTGCTACAATTAAATATGCAACTTTGACAGCCTCTCCACATTGGCAATCCTAAAGGATGTTTCTTGCTGGAAAACATGGTAGCCCTCATAACCAATGAATTTGTGTCACTATTTCGCATTATTTTAAATTGATTATAGAAACAATATAAAAGGGAATTATTGCACTGAGGAATAACATAACAAGATTAGAATTTGTTTATACGAGTGTACATTCTGACCTTTGAAAATCCTCATTTAAGTTTTGCATGAATGGGTATTCATGATGGTCACGCCCCGTGCTCGAGATGTGACACCCGCCGTGCCCTAGACTAAGCTAGAACACAAGGGCTAAACCAAAACAATTCATCCTCCAACCACATTACAAGACTCAAAGAATACTAAAGATATCCAAAGGAATACATTTCATTCATATCCAAAAGATGCACAATGTCCATTACATTTCTTTCCCCCGATAACAAAATAGTAAGGAGACATGTATAACCTAATCTATATCAAAAGTATGGCTATACATCAATGCTTTACAAAAAGATAACCTCATTCATGCCTAACTAGCTATGACTATGAGGCCCAAAAGTCTCCCCAATCACCTTTTACAAAGTCATCACCTGCGAGGTTAAACAAATGGGGTGAGTGATAACTCACCCAGTAAGTAGCAAAAGTTCTCTTTGGGGCTATAGTCTGTTATTCATACATAAGTAATTTCCAAATCAAAATCAAAGTCATTGTCATTCATAACATGTGATCAATTTATAAACTATACAAATTCAAAACATCACATAATGCGATTCAAATGAGGAGAGCTCAAGTAGTTAGTGGAAACATGACCCTGGAATTCCAGTTGTTAACTATGACCCGGTTAACACAATTCGAAACCAACTATCACCCGGTTGGTCCGGTTCAAGACTATCACCCGATTAGTACGGTTCGAAAATATTTCTACAAACACCATTATAAGGAACTAGTCCCGTCACAAATCCATTTCACATACAAGAGCTCAATTATATGTTCATTCAATGAATATTCAGACCACATATACTCATTTCATAGCAAAAATCAAAGTAATCAAACGTAAGCCCATTTGTATAGAGAAAATATCATTCAAATAACTTGTCATCATAAAAATGCATTTCCAAAAGCAAAGAGAATCAAGTACTACTTACTTCAATTCAAGGACTAGTTCAAATAATCGGAATAAGGGTAAACACCTTCGTCACCTATAATACACAAATAAAACTCGTATCATATACTAATTCTATTAAGAAATCATAACAAAGGCTTAAACCTAGCTTATCACGCAAAACGAGAAAGAGAGGCAAAAACTGTACTGACTCGCGGCGTCAGCCGTGGCTTAGCTACAGTACTCAGCCGCAGTACCAGCCGCAGCTCGGGTCAAAGCCACAAGGGGCTCCATCCGCGGTCTTATCCGTGGCGCCGGATGGCACTACGGATGAGCCCAGAGAGGTAGCCCCAACGAGCCGCGACTTCATCCGCGACGCAGATGGCACTGCGGATGAGCCTAGCAAAATGACCTGCAACCTCTGCAACTCTCAAAATCTAAAATCAAACTCTCTCAACTCAACCCAACACAATCTAACACCAAAATAGCTTCAAATATGGCATAATACAGTAAGGGAACGCTATATTAAGACAATTTATAACATATATCATGAATCACACTCAAATCACACCAAAATCCCCAAGTTCTTATACCCATCCTTCATCAAAAGTCAATGGGCTCCAAAACTCACATACTCACACACTCTAAAGCACAAGCATAACACTCAAAAGCATGAGATTCAAGAATTCTTCCAGTACAACTATCATCTCACAACATCAAGGGATCTAAACTAAAGAAATAAACTAGACTGTGGAAGAGGGGATTGACCTTGAGTGGAAGATTCAACAAAGGCTTCTACTTGCTCTCCTTGGTGAGTGAAAATTGGGTTCTTCAATTCCTTCATCACCCAATGTAGAGAAATGGAAAGAGATTTAGAAGAGGAGAAATTTGAAAAGAAAAGAGAAAAGATAGAAGAACCCTAAGTCTTTTGGGTTAAATCAATTCAACAAAATTGCATCCAAGCCCTTCAAAGTTTTCTAATCTACTAAATGGCCCAAAGAGTAACAATTACATATATGCCCATGAAGGGCCTATTATTACAATGATTTTTTCCAACTATACTAGTCTATTGCGCGCGTTGGATTGAAGCATTAAGCAAACTAATGACCATGCAAAGTGATCGTACTAATTGACTACGCCAGAATGATCGTGCTAAGTGACTACGCCAGAATTTTAAAATACAGTGATTATTTAATTTTATGATGCCATCATGCTTTTGGAGTTTCGATATTTTCCTTCAAAAATTTCTCTTGCTAAATTTTAGTCTCACAATCAAAATATTCTCTATGTCATCATTAAGTTTTGGTTCAACCATGGACCGACTCATAAATTTGAGATATTATAATTAGTCTTATGATTCAAATCCTTTGTTCAATTATTTGATAGTCTACCGTGTTCAATATAAAATTACATCGTATCACTAAATGATACAGTGTAGTTTCTAGTTTCACATTAATATACCGTAATTTTATAGTGGACATAATTGAATACATAAAAAATTAGACAAAGAATCTGGACTGTTAGTTTTGTCTCCTTTTCAATGAATAAACAATTATGTGTATGGTAGTTATTCTTTCAGTAGTTCCCTTTTTTTCTTTTTGGTCTTTCTTTGTTTTTTTGTGGGCTTGGGTAGGGGGGAGGGGGAACTGAACTTATGAGATCAATTTCTTTACTTATGAATTTATGGTGGATTTTTTAGATATTGAACTATTCGTCATAGATAAAGGGTTATACTTCTTGGAGCCATTCTTTGGCGGACTAAGTCTACGAACTTCACCATGGATCCAACGGTGGAGTGGTCCCCTTATCCACCAGTTGGGTCCATGATAGAGTCCGTGGATTCAGTTCACCTTAGAAAAATTCCACTTCCTGTGCATAGGACCAATTACTGTACTCTAGTTGTGACTTCTGAATCCATGGTGGTTTCTTAGATATTGAACTACTCTTAGACTTCCTGTGGATAGGAGCAATTACTGTATTCCAGTGACTTATCAGCAATTGAATTCTGTTAGTTACAAATTCGGTTTATTAACTATCTGTTTGGACTGTCAAACAGAACTAACGGGAATACGGTAACTGTTGCTATTTACTGGAAGTCGTGCCCTTCAACCTTGAAGAATAATTCAATGTCTAAAAGATACACGTTAACCACTGTCAAAAAAAAAAAAAGATACACGTTAACCACTGGGCAAAGCCTAGTTGACCAGGCCGTCAAGGTCGGGATTCAACCCCAACTTTGACAATTAAGAAAATTATAAGGGCAAAGGAGAGGAGAGTTTTGATAGGTATATTGGGAGCTATAACTCAATTTGTATGTAACAAAAAGTTTGAAAATTACACTGCAGCATCAATTTAGGACATAAAAATAAATCGTAATGAGAATGGATGATTAAAAAAAAAGATATACATCAAATTCAAAAGTAAGAGATTAATCGTTCATTATTATCTCCCTCCCAAACCCCCACGGGGCCCTCCCCTCCCCGAACGACCCAAGAAGAAAAAAAAGAATTAGTGGAATAATAACTACCTTACCCCTAATTGTTATTCACTGAAAAGCATTAAGCAAGCTAATGACCATGCCAATTCCAAATTAATTTCAAAATCCGGAATCAAATATACTTCATCTTTAATGGTTAAATGATGGTACTTAGTGACTAAGCCAGAATTCTAAAATTTAGTGATTATTTGATTTTATGATGCCATCGTGCTTGGTGTTTTGAATCTTTCCATTAAAACTCTCTTGCTAAAGCTTAGTCTCACAATCAAAATATTCTCTATGCCATAGTTAAGTTTTGGTTCAACCATGGCCCAACTCATAAAGTTGAGATATTATAATTAGTCCCTAGTCCTTTTCAGTGAATAAACAATTACGTGCATGGTAGTTATTCTTTCACTAATTCTCTTTTTTTTTTTTTGTCCATTAATTACCATATCCTAGTTACTTCTTTCTTTTTTTGACTTTTAAATCTTATATTATTACAACGAGTTCTTGGAGTTCTTGGAGAAAGGGAATTGGACCTTCACCTTTTGGAAGGAGCCATAGATCTTTAATTAACCGTTCAACCTACTGTCTATTCCTATATTCTAGTTAGTTGTCATCAATTGGATTCTGTTATTCACAAAAGTTCTGTTTAGATTTGATTTGATTTATTGACTATCCGTTTGAATCGTTAAACAAAACTAACTAGAATATGGTAATTGTTGCTATTTACCGGAAGTCGAGCCCTTTAACTATGAAGAATAGGCCAATGTCTAAAAGATCCACATTAACTTCAAAAATGAAGAGATTGATCTCGCAAGTTATCATCCCCCAAACCACAACAAAAAAATAAATAAATAAATAAATAAAAGGGGACCAAAACAAAGAATTAGTGTAAGATTAATCACCGAACTCCAATTGTTTATTCACTGGAGAGTTCTGGAGGCTAATATAATATCTCAGGTTTACGAGTCGGTCCACGGTAAAACCACACAGAGAACATTTTGATTGTGAGACTATATTTTTGCATGAAAAGGATCGAGCGGTTAGAGTTTTACGACTTTACCTCAGAGGTTGAGGGTTCAAATTCCACCAAAAACCATTCCCCTTCCCCCAATTATAATAGTATAAGTTTGATAGGAAAAAAAAAAACAATTAGCATGAGAAAGCTTTGATGGGAAAAAATCAAAACACCAAAAGCATGATGGTATGATATAATCAAATAATCCATACTGGAGATACAGGTGATCAACAACTCTTAATCTTTTTCCGGTAGACTACAAGGAAGTTAATACTACAATTCTAGTATATCATGAATTGTTAAAACAGGGAATAAAAACGCAAAACTTTGACTTTTGAATATTCTGACCTGGTCACTATGTATGATCATTTAACCAGTAGAGATAAAGCATTGTATGACGTAGTAACCCTGCATAATAATCATTTAATCGTTAGAGATGACGCCTTTTTAATTCCAAATGTTGAAATTGATTTGCAATTGGCATTCTTAAATTTGCTTAATGCTTCAATTCAATGCAGGCAAATAGACTATTATAGTTGAAAAATCTTGGCTACCTCATTCAATCAATAGTTAAATAACGATTTGACTTTCGAATTTGAGAGGGCACTCTTGTACAAACAGATCTTAATTTTATTCTTCAGCGCAATAATTCCCTTTTATATTGTTTTCAAAATTAATTTAATGGGAAATGGTGACATAAATTTGTTGGTTATGAAGCCTACCGTGCCTTCCATTGAGATACATCATTCCCGAGTGCCAATGTGGAGGGCGTCAAAGTTGGATATTTGATTGTAGCAATGTACTTATTCCCACTTGCATTTGCTTGCTATTCAACCAAATTAAAATTCTGTTTGTACTCTTAACAAAAATAGTAATCAGGACCTGTTTGCCATTTTATTTAAATAAAAAATGCAAAAATAATTGTAAATGAAGAGGACAGGAATAGAAGAAGTGAGAATTCAACAGTTGAACATGGGAGGGAGGCATTAGGGTTCTTCAATATAGACTGAAGAAGGAGGTAAGAGAGTAATAATACAGCTCCATGTAAAGGAGGATTTCCAACTGTTGCTGCTGTGGATCTACTTACCAAAAACTAGGTGTAAAATCTAGTCATTCAATCATGGACCACGTCCACGGGCACACTCATAGACCCGACCCGACGGTGGATGAAATAGCCAACAAGGCTTGGTGGACCCACTAGCCTTGTTGGCTCTTTCATCCACCTGTGGACTCAGCCAATTTGAGAAAAATTCTGTAAAATCTATTTAAAACAAACTCTAATGCTTTTTTTTAAAGTATCAAAAGTATGTTAGAGTACATTTTCAAATCAAAGTTTGTATAAGAGGCCAGTGAAGCCAAGGAAAGAGATATAGATTGGAATTCCTTTCGTGTTTCAATAGAGTTAATACGCATGAGGGAGCAAGTTTTGTCAGTTGAAATAAGCGAGTTTGTCTTGCTCTATGGAATGGCATAACCAGAGACTCAAAATCTCATCAAAAGGGAAGATAAACAATTTAAGCCAATGCTACATAGAATCCCCCTTTTACTCTATTTAGTTTGGCAAATTTAAATGCATAACTACATCTTTTTTCCCCATTCTTTTATCTCAACCTTGATTTATTAATGGTCATGGACAATAAAAATTTCTTCCAGGTCCTCCAAAATAAAAGAAATCTCCCGAATTTCCAAGTTCTATATTATAGCACTTGGCTTCACAACAATGGTCCCAAGCACACTAGGAGGCCTCAAAGTGTTGGACTCATCGACTACTTGAAGATTCTTAAAGAAACTTGCCCCACCAAACTTTTCTTCAGGAAAATGGCCGCTGCCCATCTGAGTTGTGGTGTGTTGCCCATTTGCTTGAAGGTTTAGCACCTCTCCACCCCATTCGATCACGGAAGCACTGTTAGCTAAGCTTGTAAATAATGAGGCAGGCCAGTAACCAAATATTATATTTTCACATTGCACCCACCAGACAGCTTGTTTTGGGTCCTAACAAAATTTTACCCTCTATAAGTTTAAAAAAAAAAACGAAACAAGAAAAAGTGGATTTTATACACACAATATACATAAATTTTTTAAGGTAATTATGTTTGTGTTACAAGACTTAATGGTAGCTAATTTGGTTCAAACTTTCTCTCCCAATAAATTTTGGATCCCATTTTACTTAACCTTATCCATCGTATTTAATGAATTAAATTTCTCTCAAATCACTCCATCAAACAAGGCTATTTTTTATCACCCATATATCTCTCCCAATCCCTCCCTTAATTATGCACAATATACATATATTGTTTTGAATGTAATTATCCTTTCGTCCTCTATTTTGAGGCCATTAATTTATCTCAATCCCTAAAATTAAGACTTGCATCACGCAAACAAACTCTTTTTGAATTGCTGAAGACGAGGATAGAAGTAAAAGTTAACGTGTTAGGGTAGGAAGAGTGGAAATTCAAGTAGAGGTGAAATGATTTATTAATTTGTTCTTTTCTTTGGCTTAGAATTTTTTCTAAAATTATTTTTTCAGTAGTTTTAGTTGTCTACCTATATCTTTTGTAATTCTCAAATGGATGTAAATATGTGTTTATTTTAGTGTGTAAATAAATATTCTACAGTTTTAGGCTAATCCAAACAAAGAGCCCGGTTGATTTGTCATTTAAAATGGATTGTAACGAGCCAATTGGCTATCAAATTGTAGAAGAAATTTTCCATCAAATAATCATTTTGTTTCAATAATCTCCTTCTTGTATTATATGCTTTATATTCTTTTTTCTTATTCCAAGTATTGGATAACAGCTTCCACCAACAAAATAACAAAAACTTAATATCATGAACCCTTAACCAGAATCGATCTTTTTGTGCATGAATGTTAGAGATTCCATTATTCATTTAAAAAAATTCCCCTGATTTTACTGTAGAATTTTTTTTCAATATACTGTCTTTGGAGCTACATTTGCTTTATGTAAAATATCATTAGTGCAAAATATAATTATTGAATTACTTTTAATCTTGATATTCTTTCATTTTTTGTTTGAACAACAACCGTGCGGCACGGGTTTCATGCACAAGTTAACCATTAAGTACGAGTGCTCTCAATAAATTTCATAGTCATTACCTTCCATATATGTATGGTGATCTGAAATTGGGAACCATGGTAGCTAGATATAGGCTTGATGGTCGCCCCCAATGCTATATTTTTGTGAGTCTGAACAAAGCCAGAACACAGCAAATTGTAGCACCCTGCGGATTGATAACCGTCGTTCTGTCACAATTCCCAATTTTCAACGTTTACCCCTGTTACCAATTTTGATTATAACATATATCTATATCTATATCTATCTATATCTATCTATATATATATAAAAGCATGTAGGACCTTAAGTGATTTAACAATTAATGTATTTCCTAAATTACCCTTATTTTTTAAGTTGTAGTAATATTACAAAAAAGGATATTAATGGAACTACAAAAAGTGGATTAATTAAATCCCAATCAAATTCAACCTCTTTAAAAGTCTTTCAAACCTTTTATAAGTACAAATTTAAACTAGATCCTACAAAAATATATACTTATCTGTTAGTATAAAAATTTATATTTTCTTCTTTAATACTTTTAATTAATTTGTATATAAGTTTAAATTTCAAAATCTACAACAAAATTAAAACCAAAAAAGTAATTTAGCAAAAAGGATTAATTAAATCCTAATCAAACTGAACCTCTTTAAAAGTCTTTCAAACCTTTTATAAGTACAAATTTAAATTAAATCCTAAAAAAATTTATAATTATCTGTTGGTATAAAAATTTATATTTTCTTCTTTAATTCTTTTAATTAATTTGTATATAAATTTAAATTTCAAAATCTACAAAAAAATTAAAACGAAAAAAGTAATTTAGCAAAAAGGATTAATTAAATCCTAATCAAACTCAACCTCTTCAAAAGTCTTTCAAACCTTTTATAAGTAAAAATTTAAATTAGATCCTACAAAAATATATAATTATCTGTTAGCATTAAAATTTATATTTTCTTCTTTAATACTTTTAATGAATTTGTATATAAATTTAAATTTCAAAATCTACAACAAAATTAAAGCAAAAAAATTCATGTAGCAAAAATAAATAAATAACCAAAACATAGAAAGAGAAATCAATATTTAAATATTTAAATATTTATATTTTTAAATAAGTTTATATTCTTAAATTTAATTTTAATTGCAAATATTTATTTAATTCTAAGTGTTATTGGTTTTTTAGTATTTAATGTATTTTTCAAAAAGGCTTTATTTTTTAGTCTAATCACATTAAGAATGGACATTTATGAAAATACAAACACTTAGATTAATAAGGTTATAATGAAACTCAACATTCCTTCAATAATTTTTTGAGTCCTTCACAGTAAGTTTAATTTAGTTTTAAATTAATAAAAAAATGCACAAAATATATAGAAAATAAATAAAAGTCCTCCTCACAAATAAAATTAGAAAGGAATTTAATGCAAAATTGGAAAACTACCTATTTTGCATCAATTTAAAAATCATTATTGCAATAAAAAACTTTGCATTGCCTAAAAGAATATTATATTTAGTAATAATATACTATGGCTGATTCAGAATTTTTAAAAGTTATAGGAGTAGGAGCCAACTAGGTATGCAATGGGTTAGAACGTGGAAACTTTTCTTCTTTTTTTGTTGTGAAATTATTTTTATGTTTATCGTAGTTATTATTTACATGTAAATGACTAAATTGGACACATCTTTGGCTTTAAATTCACACAAAAAATCCAAATTTTTGTTCATAAATTAAAAAGAATACGAATTACACATTGCGAGTACAAAATTAGATAGAGAAAACCACACCTTATTAAATCAAAATTAATAAAGAATTACAAGAAAGGAACATTTAAATATTTCCTATCTAACCTTTTCTTTTTAATTTAATGGATAATTTCTTGATTAGGCAGGACTATTTGTTTAATTTATTTTTCATATTAAAATAAAAATAATATCTTAATTTTTATTTTTTATTCAAAAATTATTCTTAGACATTATATAGTAAATTCAATTCAATTATCAACTTGAACTAATTAGCTACATATTATTAAAAATGAATATTGTGTTACCTTACTTTAAAATGCCATGAAGTATATAGCATAGTAGGAGGGAAAATGAAAAACATTATGTTTAATTTACTACACCAACTTGAAAATCATAATGCAAAATTAGTTAATCAAAATTCGAAACTTTTGAATATCATTAAAATTAAAATTTAAAAGATATAGTAGTTAGTAAATTAAATTTGAAATCATAAAATTAAAAATAAAATCACTCTATCATGCATTAAGCAAGGTGAGTTTATAAAAAAAAAGATTTATTTTCAAAGAAATATAAAATGCCAATCTCATTTTTCTAGATCCTAACTTAAACTGAAAATATAAAAAAGTACACTATTGTACCTTGAATTCATTTAACACTATTATTTTGTTGCCTTTTTTACTATGATTTCATTTATAGAATTAAGAAATAACAACTTTAACATATTAAATTCAAAACGAAAACTAACTATTATTACACTATCTTACAAAAATAGAAAATACCATATACCATGGACTGAGACAAGAAAGTTTTTTTAAAATTAATTTTGATTGAAGAAACTTGGACAATACCTAAGTTGAATACAGAAGACATGCCCAAAATGGTTAGATTTAGAATTTAGGTGAATTATTTGAATACAATATTTACTATTTGAGAATTTCCTTATTTTTCTATTTTGTAATCACATTGTTGCATTAACATAAAAAATAATCTTAGAAACCTAAACACAAAGTGCCCTAAAAAATTACTTTAAAACCTAAAAGTATTGTGAAAAATTAACTAAGCCAAGGTTTCAAAGACTTAGGACTAAATTCTAAGAATCTACTTCCATTATAAAAAGTCACCAAGAATTGAAATTTAAAAAATGTAAACCTCATTCTTGTGAAAAGGTCACAATGCATAATAAGGTTGCATGACATCTTCAATCATTAAAACTTCTTTATATAAAAATATATGATTCTTTTCTTTAATATAACCTGAGATTTTGAATGTGCTATTTTGAATCAAATCAATGTTCTTAACAACTCAATCGTGATAGTTGAACAAATATTTATCACTTTTTAATGTGAAATTTAATTAGTATTCAAACTCTTATTAATATTAAAATACTTATATTTTGATAATATACAAAGTAATTAATTCATAACAAAATGATTTGACCAAAAAATATATATTTATATATATATATATATATATATATATATATATATAAGTTTAGCTAACGAATGCTTTAGGGTGCTGGTTAAGTAAGCTCTCGAGCGTTACTTATTCAAAAAGTAAAGTTAATTTAAAAAAATTTTCTAAATATAAGAGTGCCATAAATTTGAGTTTATGCATTACAAAATTTTTGCAATTTTAAAATTTCATATAACACAAAATCAAGCCATATTTTATTTTTTGAACTCTTATAGTAGGGAGAGAAAAAATGAAAAACCAAACTGATAGAAAATGGAGGTGAGAAGTTCAATGCCTTCAAATGTATAATTTTTACACTAGATATAAAATATAAGATTTTACAAGTCCTTTGAGGCTATAGTTATTAACAAATTTCAAAATTCATTATTCTCATAATATATGATATTTTAATTGATACTAAAAATTTATATATATATTACATAATTTTTTGAGTTTGACGAGTAATATTAATTGATTTTATTGAGTGATTAGTTAGGTCAATGTCCATGAAAAGGCCAAATATTCAATAATATTAATTCATAAAATTATAATTCCATAAAATCTATATATCAATTGCTTCAGATCATTACAGTGAGACAAATTTAAGGAACATATACTTAAGAGGACTTTATTATAAATATATTGGAAGTGTATCATTTAGAGATATCATACCACATAAATTTTATTATTTATGACATACATATCTAAGCTCTATCATTAAAAATATATATATGAAAGAAAGAATTGGACTATTATCTTTTTAATATATATGTAAAATGTACAAAACAAAATCATATTAATTTTCAAGTGCATGGTATACATTAGAGAGTTTTAGTATATAATTATGTTTATTTTGGGTAAAGAAAATAAAACATAATATATATATATTTTAGAATGTTTAGGTTTACAATTTTTTTATGGGTAAAGTATAGAGGAAGAAGAAGAATATTACCAATTATGCGTAAACAAGATAAAAATTATGATAAAAATAGAAATAAAATAGTTAAAAAAATGCCTAACTAAATAAGATAAGTCATCACAAGATTGCAAATGATATTTTCAACAAATAATTGTACAATTTTATTGCATAATCAGTCAAAATAGATGATATAACTTAACTTTGCACAATAGTAGCATTATCTTTGTTTGCAAGAAGTGCTATCTTTGAAATAATTCATTATTTGAAAGTTAGAATCACTAGACTTAAATGTGTCTTTGTAAATTGTACTTATTTGATATGCTCAAAGGAAAAAATTATCATAATTCTTATACACATCTTAGATTCATTAAAAATAGAAATCATAATAGACAAATTTAAAATTACTAAACGTATAAAAAAATTTTAAAATAAGTCATTTTGAAATATTAATTGTGGTACAATTATATTAAAGTCTCATTTGATATTTTATAGATATAATAGAGACATGCAAATTTATTAGTCAACTTATCAAAAGTTTAGGTATTTTATTAGAAATGGGGCACGTGCTTCGCACGTTTAACAATTATTTAATAAATGATACGATAAATAAAAATCATGTCTATGCAAAAATAAATAAAAAATTATCACTATTATTAGAAACCTACACTTCAAGTACAAAAATAATACTAAATTTACTTTAATATTTTTACATCTATCTTTTCTTAACTTCACATATTATTTTCTTTTCTAAAAGAATTTGAATAGAACAGATGAATATCTCCAATAGCAAAAGAAAGATTTTTGCATAATCATGGTTTCTTTAAAATATCCTTAGTCATGAAATCTTTTAAGAATTTTAAAATTGTTATCATATAAAATGTAACTTATTATTGTATAAAAAGATGTAATTATACTTTGAAATCCTTAAGCTTTTGATAAATTGATTAATAATTTTACATATCTCTATTATATATATGAAGTATCATATGAGACTTTTATATAATTATCCCACAAATGACTTAATTTAAATTAAATATTTGGCTTTTCCGTAGACTAACATAATTGATCACTCAGTAAAATCAATTTGAGTTATTTGTTAAACTCACAAATTTATGTAATAAGTATATATAAATTTTCAGTGTCAATTAGAATATCATATATTGTGAGAATGATGAGTTTTGAAATTCATTAATAATCTCATGTGACTTGCAAAATCTTATATTTTATTTTTCATGTAACAATTAATGTATTTGTATATGTTGAATTTCTCACCTCTACTTTCTGTCGGCTTGGTTTTTCTTTTTTCTCTTCCTACTATAATAGTCCACGAAACAAAATATGTCTCGATTTTGTGTTATATGAAATTTTAAATCTACAAAATTTTTTATTTATAATGCATAAATGCATATTTATGATACCTTTATACTTAGATAGTTTTTTTATTCAATTTCGTCTATTGAATAAGTAGTGCTTGAGAGTTTATTTAACCAGCACCATAATGCATTTGTTAGGTAAACTTATATACATTTTTTGGTCAAACCCTTTTGTAATCAATTAATTACTTTGTATATTATCAAAATGTAAGCATTTTAATACTTATAAGAGTTTGATCACTAATTAACTTTCACTTTAAAAAGTGAGTTAATTTTTCATACTATTTTTAGGTTTTAAAGTAATTGTCTAGGACATTTTGTGTTCAGGGATTATTCTTTTTATGTTTAAAGCAATATTGTGATTACAAAATAAAAAAATAAGAAAATTTCTCAACTAAAAGTTTGTAATCAAATAATTCACCTAAATTCTAAATCCAAGCATTTTGGGGACATCTTCTAGATTTAGTGTAGGTAATGATTAGATTTCTTCAATCACGAGTAATTGAAAAAATTTTCTTGCCTCTCGGTCCATGGTATATGTTACTTCACTATTTTTGTAAGGTAGTATGATAATAGTTAGTTTTCGTATTGGATTTAATATGTTGACATCATTATTTTTAATTTCTATAAACGAAATCAAAGTCAAAATGGCAACAAAGTACCAATGTTTGATGAATTCAAAGTATAATTAGTGTAGATTTTTTTAAAATTAATTTTAGGTAAATATAGGATATAAAAAATGGGATTGACAATTTATATTTATCTAAAAATTCATTTTTTTTCTATAAATTCATGTTGATCAATGCATGAAAGAGTGGTTTTACTTTTATCTTTATGATTTCAAATTTAATCTATGAACTAACTACTACATCTTTTAAATTTAAATTTCAATGAGAATTAAAAGTTTAGAATTTTGAATAATTAATTTTGTGTTATGATTTTCAAGTTAATGTATGTGAATCAAACACAACATTTTTCAGTATTCCAACACTATGCCATATACTTTCAAGGCATTTTAAAGTAAGGTAACACAACATCTATTCTTAGTAATATGTGAGTTGATTGTTTTAAGATGATAATTTAATTGATGTATTATGTAATGCTACGATTGTGCACTTGTTGTCCTAGAAATGGGGCACGTGCTTCGCACGTTTAATAGTTGTTTAATAAATGATATAATAAAAGGCCAAACAAAAGATAGTAATTTTGGTTTTTTTTTATTTTTTAAAGCTATGTCTAAATACTATGTGAGATTCAAGTTAGTTATGTCCTTAAAAACCAAATAAAGAATAACCACTATTATTAAAACCTACATTTCAAGTATCACAATACTTCTAACTTTAGTTTATTATTTTCATATTTATCTTTTCTTAACTTCATGTATTATTTTCTTATTTAAAAGAATTGGAATAGAACAGATGAATATCTCTAATAGCATTTGGCATAAAGTTTGTTTCTTTAAAATATCTTTGTGAAAGAAATTATGAATTTTTTTTAAATAAAATAAAATTGTTATCATATAAAAGGTAACCTATTATTGTATAAAAATATGTAATTATGCTTGAAATCTCTAAAGTTTTGGTAAGTTGACTAATAAATTTGCATATCTCTATTATATCTATAAAATATCGAATGAGACTTTAATATAGTTGTACAACAATTAACATTTCTAAATGATTTATTTTCAAAAATTTTTAACACTTTTACTAATTTTAAATTTGTCTATTATGATGTCTATTTTAAACGAATCTAAGATGTATATAAGAATGATGATAACTTTGTCATATGAGTACATCAAATAAGTACAATTTATAAAGACACTTATAAGTCTAGTGATTCTAAGCTTCAAATAGTGAATTATTTCAAAAGTTGCACTTACTTGTTGCATACAAATATAATGCTACTATTGTGCAAAATTAAGTTATATCATTTGTTTTGATTGATTATGCAATAAAAGTGTACATTATTTTTTGAACATGTCATTTGCAATCTTGTGATGACTTATCTTATTTAGTTAGGTAATTTTGTTTACTATTTTAATTCTATTTTTTCATAATTTTTATCCTTTATGCATAATTGGTAATCTTCTTCTTCTTCCTCTATACTTTACCCATAAAAAATTGTAAACCTAAACATTCTAAAATATATATCATGTTTTATTTTCTTTGCCCAAAATAAACATAATTATATAATAAAACTCTCTAATGTATACCATGCACATGAAAATTAATATGATTTTGTTTTGTACTTTTTTATATATTAAAAACCTAACAGTCCAATTCTTTCTTTCATATATTTCTTTTAATGATAGAGCTTATACCTGTATTGCCATGAATAATAAAATTTCTGTGGTATGATATCTCTGGATGATACACTTCCAATATATTTATAATAAAGTCCATTTAAGTATATGAATTCCTTAAATTTGTCTCATTTTAATGATCTTAAGCAATTGATAGATAGATTTTATGGAATTCTAATGTAATAAATTAATATTATTGAATATTTGGCTTTTTCATGGACACTATTCTTAGTAATATGTGAGTTGATTGTTTTCTATTAAAATTAGTTTTCTATGATATTCAAAATTTATAACTTAATTTTGCACAATCGTAGCATTATGTTTGTATGCAACAAGTGCTACCTTTGAAATAATTCATTATTTGAAAATTAGAATGACTAGATTTATAAGTGTCTTTGTAAATTGTACTTATTTGATATGCTCATATGACAAAGTTGTGATCATTTTTATATACATCTTAGATTCGTTAAAAATAGAAATCACAATAGACTAATTTAAAATTAGTAAAAGTATCAAAAAAAATTTAAAATAAGTCATTTCGAAATATTAATTGTGGTACAATTAGAGATAAGCAAATTTATTAGTCAACTTATCAAAAGTTTAGGGATTTCAAGCATAATTACATCTTTTTTATACAATAACATGTTACCTTTTATGTGATAGCAATTTAAAATTTTTTAAAAATTTTCATAATTTCTTTCACAAGGACATTTTAAAGATAACATAATGCCAAATGCTATTAGAGATATTCATATGTTCTATTCAAATTCTTTTAAAAAAGAAAATAATACGTGAAATTAAGAAAAGATAAATGTGAAACTACTAAAGTAAAGTTGGTAGTATTGTAATACTTGAAATGTAGGTTTTTAATAATAGTGGTTATCCTTTATTTAGTTTTTAAAGACATAATTAATTTGATACTTACATAGTTTTTAGACATGACTTTGAAAAATACAAAAACAAAAATTACTATTTTTTTGGCCTTTTATTATATAATTTATTAAACAACTATTAAACGTGCAAAGCACGTGCCCTATTTCTAGTGTGTATATATATATATATATATATATATATATATATATATATATATATGCAAGCTTAATTCATATACATATGCATTTGATAGTATTTTCAGACATACCGTCCAGTAAATAAAAAATCTTGTGTTGCGATCTCCATATAAACTTGGAAAGACCTGTTATGTATTTTAACATTAATATTCATAAACCATAAATTTGAGACCAAGTGAGCTTTATATGGACCGGATTGACTGCTTTATGAGCTTTATATATATATGCAACCTTGTAGTATAAAATTGAGTCATGTTAATGTAATGATACAAGAAAATGATATATAAATGATTATGTAGTTTTCTTATATACCACAATATTCACTTAAGAATTGTATGCAAGTGCCTTCATAGTTACTATTTGATGTAGGAATGAGTACTGTGTTTACGATTGTACAGAAAAATTACCCCACAACCGGCCTCTATGGAGTTGAGATTTAGACCAGTACCCCCGAGAACCCAAATCTGAGTCAAGCTAAATTCATTTTGTTCCTGAACCTGAGGTTTCCATATGTTTATAGTTGCCCTTGCTCCATAATACGTGCTACTTTGAACAACTGCAACTGCATGCTGAAGAATTGCAAATGAAAACAAAACAAAAAAAGAGTAAATCAGGGAAAGAAAGTAAATTTAAAAGAAATAAACAAATAACTCAATTGCTGTCCTTTAATCTTATATTGATTTATTTTAATTTTGATTTTTTCAAAGTGAATAAAGATAATAAGTATTATGTGTTTACCAACATTTGAGTGTGTTTAAGTGTGTGAAAACTTCTTGCATAAACTCAGTGCTGTAGATAGTTATTTTAAGTAATTGATACAATGTGGAACATAATTTGTAGAAGCCCGCAAACATTTGAAGCCATGCGTCGGCAGGAATTTACCAACCATGTATGTATATGATACCTCGTGACCAGCGTTTGTGACAAGATTGCCGTCAGCTAAAGAAAGTTGATCAGCAATGTTTTTGTGAGTTTTGTTTCCATATCTCTTGATAGAGTTTGCTCTCAATACATTCTCTTTTGGGGTTCTTCTGATAGGAATAGTTCCTTCAGGACAGGACCCTTTCAACTGCCATAGCTGAGTGATAGGATTTGTATCCACTTCACTACGGGCCTTCAGATCGGACATTTTAGTTTCACCAAATAGTCCTTCGGGGTGATAACTTGGCTTCATCTGCAACATCAAACGTATATATGATCCTATATTTGGATGATAATAAAATTCATGAACAGACAATAGAATATTTACTTGCCAATGATAGACAAAATTTTCCCTTCTCTTGCTTTCAAATGGGATTGAAAAATTTACCAGAATGGTATGATTTTTGAGCAACGGATGATCAAATGCTGGTTGCTGATAAATATCGACACAATCAATTGTATCACCATCTGGGCTCTGCCATTCCAAGTAAATGTGCATCAATTATTCAAACATGCAAATCATTTCAGCACTCTGGCAATTTGATAACATTCCTATCTTTTCATCTCATTGACCCCCAAACAAAAAAGGAAAAAGAAAATATACATAGGACAAACAGGAAAACACAAGTACATGCAGAAAAACAAAAGCATGTACATAAGCAGACAAGCAAAAGCAACATGAACAAGGTTGTCCTAGATCTACGTACAAGAAAATATAACCTTAATGGACTTGAGAGGGATCTTGTTTGAGAGGCCCAAAGTTTTCTTGACCTCAATCTTCTTGCCCTCCAAGTTCAATTTTTTGGCATAACATAAATTTATAATGCATAACAACATGAAGCAATACAATCTCTTTGTGATCTTTGCACTGCTAATTGGCGAATTCATAATGATTCCGAGATTACTGGTGTGCAATTCTCATGACCAGGTATGTTTATATGTAGTCAAAATATTTTATCTGTTGGAGTGTCGTGAAATCTATTATATATGTTAATGTATAATTATGAAAAGTATCAATTAGTGTCTAATTAGGATTTTACCATATATAATATTAGTCTAGATTCATTATATTAAGTGTCTAGGTTCGTTATACTAAATGTCTAGATACATGATGATGTATCATTATGTAAAGTATCTTTCTGTATCAATTAGTGTCTAATTAGGATCTTACCATATATGATATTAGGTGTCTAGGTTCGTTAGTTAAGATGTCAAAGTACATTTCTATAAAGCCTATAAATAGTCATTGTATTGTTGTACATTTTTATTCAATAAACATTTTTCTTCTCAAAATATTCCAACAATATGCACGTTATTTGTGTTGGCATAAAACTAGAGGAATATAAAACTTGTGATGAAACAAGAAATTGGTTTCAAGTCGTGAATTCACTTTTCTTTAGGCTGCGTTTGGTTAGGCTAGATTCATCAACTATTTGGTGCAATTCCGTAGACGAATTCTCTTTAAGATAGAATGAAGCATGTATTGATTACACTTTGCACTAGTGTTGAAGACCCAAAATGAAAAAATATTTGGTGTAATTTTACAGAATTTCTAATATTGATGGGATGTTCTTTTGCAGCAAATCAACCCTCAATTGACTTATTTATAGACTAGGGAAGTTACATGGATATTACAACTGTTCAAGTCATGTCTTTTCACCATAATTATTTGCCTTGTGAGTATGCTTATACGATTGCAGCATTTCTCACTTGAATTAACATTCACAAACTTTATTAATTTGTGCTCATTATATCTTTCATCTTTTAAATATCTCTAACAATCCCCCACCATTTTCAAGAGATTGAAAATGTACTTGAAAATCACCAATAATTCTGAAAATCTTTTGCATAAGTAATGATGTCTTTCAATTGAACAACTATCTTAGTGAAGTTTCTTTGTAACATGTCAATACAAAACGGTAGGCAAGTTTGAAACACTTGTGTATTAGACCAACCAAATAAAAACAGCACAAATATATTTTATTCACAGATATTAATTCTATAAAATGATACATTTTATGTCCTTGTATCATTATCCTTTCATGAATGTTTCAAAGTCAATCCTTAACTTTGTGATTTCCCAAAGACCAACATTCATATAGATGATGTCTTAATGCCCGCACCATTTATAGCACTTCCAAGATTCACAAGACTCACCCTTACATTTGTACTAGCAAGAATAATATACACTATTTCACTTTGGAATGTTTATATTTAATATAGTGCATTAATCACTAGAATGATGTACTTTCACTCATTGAATTCAAGACTAGATATTGTATTTAGTGTTGAATTGAGGTTTTACTATCAGTGATTAAAAATTTTGGGCTTGAATATCATCTGTATTAATATACACAGTATCATGTGTATAACATGTCTTATTTTCTACTTTAAACTTGACTATATAATCTTAAAAGTATATTGTCTCCATTATAGATAATATAAACATCAATCTTGGTGTTATTGCATTTCTTGCACCACTACAAGCATGAAAATCAAGTGGATAGTACAAAAAATGATTTTCCTTATAAATAAAGTAATGTGTCTAGAAAACATTTGTATTTTTAGAAGCACATATCCTTTCAAATTAAAAGACACAGAATTTGCAATATTCAACCAACATTTTTCATGCTATGCAAGAATATATTGTAACACATATTCTATTCAAAAAAATTCTCTAAAATCTTACAAGGAACTCACAAGAAAATCTCATATCAACAAAGCATTTTCCCTACTTGTGGTTCTCATATTTTTGGTTCGACAGAGAAATATAATCTTACTTCTTTAATGCAAGCTTGCTCTTCATATAGTTATATAAGTGGGTTAACTTTTGAACCCAAGAACCAAATTAAAGGAAAATCAAATATGGTTGATACATACAAATAGTTGTAACCTTTGATTTTTAAATTTGCATCTTTCACTTGAATTGTTAGTGAAATTCATTTACACTAATTTATAAGTGTTTAGACCAGTGTTTTAAAACCCGGACTAAACTAGCTGATTTGATCGGTTGAACCGGGAACCGGCCAGGTCTTCGGTCCGATTCTATACAATTCACTGTGCATCTCAAGAACCGTCAAGAACCGGATCAGACTGGTGAACCGGATCGGACCGGCGAACTGACAAACCGCTGATTTTTTGAATTTTAACTTTTTCCAAAAAAGTGTGCCTTTCCAGCCAATAGGAGGTCTCAAGTTCGAGACCTCCCACCAAACCTTCCCACGTGAATACCAGCAGGCCAGCCAAGGCTTTGTTGTTTTTGTCTTCCAAACATTTTATTTATTCTTTCTTTTGTTTTTCTTTAATCACTTTAATAAAATTGATTATTACATTTTTAGTTTCCTTATTTCCTTTATCAATCATGTTTGATAAAATTAACTCACTCTACTTTTTTAGTTTCCTTATTTTCATAAATCACGTTTAATTAATTTAATTGATTCTTACTTTTTTTAGTTTCTTTGTTTTCTTTATTAATCATGTCTAATGAAATTAATTGATTATTACCTTTTTATCTTGGCATCCAAATTCATTATATTAAAGAAATCTTGGATTTACTTTTACCAAAATCTCTCATATTAAGATTAGTCCTTTTATCTAAATTGTTTAATTATTCATTTTTATGCCTAAAACATTCTCCTAATTGAAAGTTTAAATTGGTATTTTTGTAAGTCCTTTGTTTAGATTTTTTAATTATGGTTAATCATTATTCAATAATAAGCACATATTGAATCTTGAAAGTAAGTAGGTAGAAAGTTATTTCTTTTATTGAACAGGATTGATTAAATTAAGAACTAATAAATAAATAGATATGCTTGTTACTTTATCTTTAATACTACTGTATAAAGTCAAATTGACTTACTCAATAGTCCGATATATCAAAAATAAAATTTCTTTGGAAAGAATATGTCTAAAGTTAAAGTCTGGGAATCGATTCTAAACAAAGTTTAGGCTCTTTTAAGAAATTCTAAATCAAATTCTTGATTGATACAAATTTGATAGAAATTATCTCCCATTAGATATTGTACCATAAAATGTAAAAAACTACAAAATTAAAAACTAAATAGATCTAAACTAAAAGTAAGATAATCAAATTGAAATTTGAAAATCATTTGAGTATGCGAACTTACTTTAAAACATAGGGCAAAAGAAATTTTTTATTTTAAAAATTACATTTACTCAAACCAAAACCATAAGCCAACGTTGAGACCTCCCACCAAGGCTTCCAACGTTGAAACCATCAAGCCAACGTCCAAGTTGTTGCTTTTTATGTTGCAAATATTTTATTTATTCTTTCTTTAGTTTTTCCTTTAATCATTTTAATAAATTAATTGATTATTACATTTTTAGTTTCTTTATTTCCTTTTGATAAAATTAACTCATTCTTACTTTTTTAGTTTCTTTATTTTCATTAATCACATTATTGAATTTAATTGATTCTTACTTTTTTAGTTTCTTTTTTTAGTAATCATGTTTAATGAAATTAATTAATTCATACCTTTTTATCTTGGTATCCAAATTCATTATGTTAAAGAAATCTTAGATTTACTTTAACCAAAATCTCTAATTTTAAGATTAGTCCTTTTATCTAAATTATTTAATTATTCATTTATATGCCTAAAACATTCTCCTAATTAAAAGTTTAAATTGGTATTTTTGTAAGGCATTTGTGTAAATTTTTTAATTATGGTTAATCATTATTCAATAATAAGAACGTTGACATCTTGAAAGTAAGTAGGATCGAAAGTTATTTTCTTTATTAAAAAAATTAAAAATCAGTTCAGATTATTAAAATCATATTTTTCTATGCAATATATTGATTCCAATTATTATAACATCACATATCCACTTTTTCTTGACATACTAAAAGAAAATGTGTAGATTAAACAGAATTGATTAAATTAAAAACTAATAAGCAAATAGATTTATTTGTTAGTTTTATTTTAAGACTATTGTATAAAGTCAAATTGACTCGCTCAATAGTCCGATACGTCATAAATAAAATTTCTTTTGGAGAGAATACGTCTAAAGTTAAAACCTGAGAACCGATTTTAAATAAAGTTTAGGCTCTTTTAAGAAATTCTTGATTGGTATAAAATTGTTAGAAATTACCTCTCGTTGGATGTTGTAACAAAAATCGTAAAAAACTAAAAAATTTAAAAACTAAATAGATCTAAACTAATAGTAAGATAATCAAATTGAAATTTGAAAATCATTTGATATGCAAACCTACCTTAAAAAATAGGGCAAAAGAAATTTTTTTATTTTAAAAAATTACATTTACTCGAACTGCCCTATATACAAAGTTAATTGTATTATTTGGTATTAAAAATAAATTTGAAATTTTATATTGAAAAATAAGTCTTGACGGTATTAAAAAAGTAGAGAATGTGAAAGCAAGCAACAAATATGATTTAATAATTTAGAATGTTCAAGATTGTAATTTAAAATATTTAAAAATATAATAACATACTTTAATGGTAAATGTTATAGTTATTGTATTTTTTATACTTGTAATGCCATTTTCTTTGTTAATTTAATTGTTATAGACATAGAATATTTCCTAAAATTTTTACCAAATATAATAAATTCATTAACTTGTGAATTTGAATATAATAAATTCATTAATTTGTATAGTTGAATATATTTAAACAATTAATAGGTTGACTAATTCAACAGGGTAGTGTATATCTATTATTTATTTTATATTATACATTAAATTAAATTAAAAAAGAGAAAAATCATTAAACATCGGTCCGACCTTAAATCCCTTTCCCTCCGGATCATTGACTGGTCCAGTTTTTAAAACATTGGTTTAGACAGCTTTTTGGAGTGTTTTAGCACCTTTTGAGAGGTAGTTAGCTGCCAAAACCTAGAGAGAAACAAAATTTTCAATTTTTTTTTTTTTTTAGCGTTGCAGGCTTTCAAAAGATGATCGGTACCGTTTCCAGCCTTGAGACCAGTGCCGGTGATCAAAAAGGCAACGAACGACTAGCGGTCAGAGAAGACCGGTTCAATGACTAGTCCTAAGACCTGCTCCGGTTATCTATTGACCAGCAATGCCGGTTTTGAAAATCTTCAACAATTAGCAACAATTATGAACTTCACAGTAAATTTTACATGATCCAATTTGCCTGAATAAATATTAAAAAGAAAATTGCTGCAATTTTATTCAAATCCAATAATGATCAAAATTGCATGACCTCAAACTAGTACTCAAGATCATTTTATAATATAACTTCACATTAATTACAAAACCATAATTAACATTCAAGATATACTGCATATCAATTATTCCACCATAATTGAAAACAGAACACCAACAACTTTGTTACTTGTATAATTTTTCTCCCATGGATCTTTCATATATCTATCACCAATTTGATCCATTATAATTACTTCATAATTAACATAGGACACATATGGAAAAGATAAGACACGCTTTAAGAAGTTTTTAACATGCCATTTTGTTGTGTTGGAATAACATCCATCTTCATGTTCTATAAGCAACTTCATTGCCATCCTTCCTAGTTTCTTCATCAATTTGATCCATCTTAATATTGCTGAGAGCCAAATCCTCCAGTAACTCATCATCACAAGTGTTGCAGAAATTTGGCCTAAAGATTGTTTACATAAAACTAGAGGAATATAAAACTTGCGAGGAAACAAGAAATTGACTTCAAATCATGAATTAGATTCACATTCCTTTAGGCAAAATTTCATTCTCTATTTAGTACAATTCCATAAACGAATTCCCTTTAGGATAGAGTGATTCATGTCTTAATTATACCTTACACTAGTTTTCAAGACCCCAAATGAAAAAGGGTTTGGTATACTTCATAGAATTTTAGTTATTGATGGGATGATTTTCTCCAGCAAATCAACCCTCAATTGAAATCTTTATGGACTACAAAGTTACATGATGATTACAATCATTCAGGTCTCATGTCTTTTCATCCAAAAGTAGTTATTTGCCTTGTAAGCATGCTTGTATGATTGCAACACTTTACACTTGGATTAATAGTCACAAAGTTTGTTAATTTGTGCTCATTATGTCTTTTCATCTTTTGAATATCTCAAACAATTTGTCCATTGTTCAGAGTCTAGAAAGGGCAGGGAAAGACATAAGAACTCTTGAATGTTAATAATAAAGAGATGTAATTCCATTTCTTCGAAAATGATGGTATATCATATTTCCGATGGGGCCGTTAACAAATAAATCAATTTTGACCACTATTTTCATATCTGTAAATAGTGTGAGAAAAAGGCTCGATTCCAAGTTATCTAAGGATAGTGAGTTGGCAGGGAAAGAAATGGGGGAATACTCCATTGTTGTTATTAAAGAAAATGCATTAAATTAAAAGAGATATACATAAATTTATACTGTAAAATTATTTCTACCAATTCTCATTTTTTTTTCCCAATAATGAGCTCAAAATTTTTAATTTCTAATTAATGAACATCCCAATAGAAGATCAAAACAATAACGCAAGAAATTAAATCTTAGTCATGAGCATATATGGCACGTTATATCTTAAAAGATTTGCAAAGATGAATTATTATGGCACCATTATAAAGTAGGAAAAAAATTGAGATTTAGTTATAAAGATTTTATTCTTCATAGTACAAAAGGGATGTTAATTTGATGGCAATGGAGCCTTTCCCTTAGGAACGTATCCATGAACAAAAAAAAATCAGGAAATTATCTGTTGGCAATTAAAGCCAAGAAAATAAAATTATTTAATGTTACATGACTTTTAAAAATTTTACTTTCTATAAATTCACAAAACGCAAAGCAATAAAAATAATAAAGTCTAGAATTCATAAAAGGTGAAACTGATAATTGACTGTTAATCGAACAAATAATTTTTAAAAGGCACAAAACATTGTTATAAAGAGAATGCATATTAATGATCCAATTTTGTAGTAAACATGTCTAAAGACACACACACACATACTCAATGCTTACCATATCAATACTTCATATCATATCAAAACTGTCATAAAGTTCATTGCAGGCATACAAACAATGCATAGCACAGCAAATAAAATGAAAATATGTTATATTCTAGTCCAAATAATTCAGGCAATTAAGTGAAATTAGCATAGAATTTATTACATCTAATATTTAAATATGATTATATCAAATATTAGAAAAAGATTTAACACTCTGTTCTAACTTGAATTACCATACAATGGGTTGAAAATTTTTTTTCTTGTCCATCCTGGGCAGAAAATATTCTAAATGGAAAGACCTTCCATTTTTAGCCATTTTAGCATGCCAAAGGTGGGTATCATCTTCTTTCAAAACATATGCATTGTTTTATGAATTAATTTTGCGGGACTTAAACTAAAGAAATTCCATTTACATAAAAATACGTATTATTAAAATCACCTTCTAACTCAAAGCCAAATTTTTAAGAAGTAAAACCAAATTTGATTGACAGTTTATTTTATGGATGCAATGTCTACATTGACGTGCAATTTTTCTGGCAAAGAAGTGTCATAATTACTTTGTGCCACTTATGCAGCACAACTTGCTCATAGACTTTATGATTTCATGTGGAAGGAAACTGCCTCAATTCATATACAAAAACAAGGACGTGCTTATGAATCAAGAAAATCTTACACAAAACTTAAAGCAGGAGTCATAGTTATTCAAACAGGGAAGCGAGCAAAAGCAGCTCGAAATGACTACAGGCAGAGTAGGACAAACAAGGCAGCAATTATTGTTCAGGTGAAGAACACTTAGAAAAGTCGTGTTTTGTTTGAGTATAACGCTGATCATATGCCGCCATACTGCAAAAAAGCACCACTATGCTGAACTGAAATGCAGTACTGCCCTAGTATATCAACTTCCGAATAAAACTTCTTTTTTGTTTAGAGGATAAACTAGACGCATAAAAACCAGGTTACATGTAATGAATAGTCTTTTTTTTGGTTAATTACGTTTTACCCCTAGTGATTTTCGAATAAACTACATTACCTCCTTATAGTTCAACAATTTATACATCACCCCTCTGCAGTTTTGATTAAAGTATCAAACAGATGGAATTTACCTTTCGTAACAGTCTGTGGGTAAAATGTCAAAATTATCCCATATAAGTACTAGAAATTACCATGGTTTAATGTATAGCTTTTAGTACATAAGGAGGTTATATGGTTCATTCAAAAACTACGGAGGCGTAAAGTGTATTTTTTTAGGAAAAAAAAAGTACATGTAGGCACAGAGATAAAACAGTTAAACACTAGGGGATATTTTACCCACACTCCACGAAAACTAATTTTCGTCACTTTGATATTTTAGTGAAAATCATGAGGGGTGATGTATAGCTTTTTGAATCATAAAAGAGTCATATGGTTTATCCAAAAATCACAAGAGATATAGCATATTTTACCCTTTTTTTTTTTTCTTGGTACAGCTTTGATCATACACTAGCATAGCACGAAAGCATCCGCTAGGAACCAATGGCTTTATTGTCCAATTGGACCGAAATTCTGAATGAGATAAAGCAATATCGACAAAAATAAATTGGTGCGAACGCGATTAATGATGGAAGAGCACAAACTGTATCCAAGAATTCACTTTCTTTGCATAGTTGTTTAGATGGATTGCGTTCCCCTGATCAAAGCGGATTTTTTTTTTTTTTTTGAGCAAAAAATTTATTGTATTAATAGATATATGAAGTTTACATTTACAACTAAGTGAGACACAGTTAACTCGCTATACAAAACTTTAAAAAAGTACAAGGAATTAGCTAGAGAAAATTCCTGATGATAAGCCCCATTCAATCATCAGGTTCCAGTTCTTTCTTTTAACTGGTATGTTTCTCCATTGCCAAGTAACTTCACACATTGTCCTTCGAATTTCTGCAACAATATCCAGAGTTGTGACTGTTTTGTCTTGATACAGCTTTAGATTCCTAGCTTTCCATATATGGTAGATGGTGGCAGTACACATGATTCTGTGGAATTTATCAGCAAACTCATTTGATCAAAGCGGACTTACGTCCCCGGACTCTATTTGACATTTTCAATGTTTCTTTTAAACTTTGGAAGGGATGAGTAGTAGAGCAACAAAAACAAATTCTGGACTTCTAGTTAAATCATGTAAGTGTATTTCAAGATGGAAAATATCATCTTGACAGTCAAATTAACAATTTTGTTAATTTTTTTTCTAGATACAATGGCGCAGATTCCATGCAGTTGCTGCTTACAATCAGCTAGAAAGAAGCAAGTCTTTCTGTTCAATGTCTATGGAGAGCTAGGGTAGCAAGGAGCTTCAAAAATTGAGAATGGTCCGCTTATCTTTTTCAGTGCAGAGTTTGCACTGTATGTCACTTAAAAACTGTAATTTTACCAAATGTTTTATAGTCATCAATTCTCACACATTCAATATTTCATAGATTGATATTCTACAAATGCAGGCTGCAAGGGAAACTGGAGCACTAAAAGAAGTAAAAGGATAAGCTAGAGAAGCGTGTAGAAGAGCTGACATGGAGATTAGATTTTGAAAAGCACTTAAGGGTACAATCCTGATAATCTTGTTTAATCTACAAAATTATTGAGTCAATACATCAACTCTGAAAAGCACTGAAAGGTACAATCCTGATAATCTTGTTTAATCTATAAAATTACTGAATCAATATGCCCAGCGACTCCAATCAGAATGAAAGGGTACTAGAGTAGCTGTAGTATGCACAGTTAACAAGTTGGCAATCCCATTGTGCAATTTTCTTTGTGATACCCCGTCCCTGTCCCACATTGGTGGGAGATGTGATGTTGGTTGCGTATATAATATCTTAGGTTATGGGCTACTACTAACTTGACTTAAATATTTTGAACCCGTCGTTTACACTCAAAAGTTATTGGGTCAGTCCAGATCCACAAAGGCCTAAAGGAGGGCGAATGTAATTCCTCATCTCTATCCCACATCGGTGGGAGATGTGATATCTATTTGGTATATAATATCATGGGTTATGAGTTACTAATGTCACGCCCCTGATCCGAAAGTCAAGAACCTGACAACGCCACACACTTATGCTTGAACATAAGCATGTAAGGCTAATTACATAAAACTAAAAATAAAATCAATAAAACTTCCTTGAATAAAATCCAATACTTGAATTATGTTCTAAAAAATAATCATGAACAACTACCAATAATCCTCAAAACAAATTAAACAATTCAAAGAGAGTTTCCACAAATTTAAATTGTAATAGTCTACTAAGCTACTAGCGCACTCCCTAAATGTCACTCCTCATGTTGACTCTTCTTCCTCTGAAAAAATATAATAATGGGGTGAGTAAACATACCCAGTAAGTAGATCAACCCAACTAAAGGATCAAACAAAACAAAACATTTTGCCACAAAACAAATTTTCATAATAAAATCCATATTCATAGTCAAACAATTTCAAATCTCAATATTTTGTCCTTAAGGCCGTATATACAAACTCATATTCACATTCACAAGGATCTCGGGTCCACACAAATGCCACAGTTAACCCCCTGAGGCAGGGTCCAGACAATACAGCCCAAAGAACATAAATCATTTGATTTAACATTCAATAGTCAATAATATTCAAATCAAAACGTATGCTTTTCTTCATAATTCGAAACCAAAGTTTTATTCAAAAAGTAAAAGAGGCATCAAAGTTACTTTCAATCCATTTTCAGGGTGTTCAATCCCATAGAAAGGTATCACCACTTACCTGATACTCCAAAGCTCAACAATATCACCAATATGTTCAAAATCCTAAAATGAGACACATTAACACAAATAAATAAACTATGGATTTACAAAAGTAATACGATGCATGATCTCCCTAACCTCTCCCTACATTCAACTACCCATTGGTATAGCTAAAATCCCTAAAGAAGTAATTAAAAATCATTTTTTGAATTTTCTGTAATTTTTGAATATCCAAATAAGGACTTCATATAATTTTTCCCAAAAATTGTAAATGGAGGTGAGATACACCACCACTGAAAACAGGTTTCCAAAATACAATTTAAACATAATGTAATTTTTTTTCAAACCAAAATATTGTAAGAATAAATCTCACTCTCCAAAATACTCTAAAAATAAGGGTATTTTATTTTTCTATCAAAGTTACAGCTTCTGAAAAATTACAGTAAAAATATAAATAAATAGAGAATGAAAAATAGTAGTTTCCCTCAAAATTTGGTAGCAATCGGAGTTAGCCACAACTCACACTCTCCCTCACTCTCCTCAAACCGTGACTAGGTTTTGCAAACCCAGTTCTTCATAAATTTGAAAAATTTTCAGATTTCGAATTTCAAATGGGCAACTTCATGCCTTCGTATCTCTCTCTACAGAAGGGCTTTGGACATGAGGTTGGTGCCAAATGAAAGATCTCACATCCCTCTACAAAACCCACCCAAGTTTCACCGGTAACCACCGCCGGTGAGGAATTTTCCGGCTTCGAAAGTTGACCCCTCAATCATGGTGAAAACTTAGGATTCCTAAACTTCAAAAATTGATTTCTCTCAATCTACCCAATGAAATTGAAATCCGTAAAGTGGGTTAGATTCCTAGTGAAGAGAAGAATATTTTGACACTAATTTGGTCACCATAATCTCACCGCCGGAATTTAGTTTTCTCTCTTCTCTTATGTTTAAACTATACCCAAATCACACTCAAATGCAAAATAACCATAAAAAAGCTTAAAATCTTACCTTTAATCGCCCAAAACAGTAGCAAATTGATCTTCTCCACGTTTTTCCAAGGTGTTATAGCCTCCCTCTAAGAATTTCTCTCTCTAAACCTCTTAAAAGAGAAGAATATATTAATGCTAATGAAACCCTAACTATTTGTTTAACTCTTAGGTTTGTGGGCTTAAACTAATAATCCCATAGGCCCAAAATAACTTAAGGATAAAAGTAATTAATTTACCTAAGCCCATTATTTTGGCCCGGGTATTACAACTAATAACTTGGTTTAAGCATTTTCAATCCATAGTTTATGCTCAAAAGTTATTAGGCCAATCCATACATTGGTGTTACATTCTTAATCTATACAAGCAAAAGCATCAAATAAAAGTATGGCAATCAAATACCATTAGATTGATGGGCATTTTTACAGATTGATATTAAAGAAGAAGGGTAAGAGATTGCGAAACTGCAAAATGCATTGCATAAAATGCAAATACACAAATAAATTGATCCAAATCATGCAAAATGCAAAATTGATGTTATCAAGTACTCTTAATTTTCAAGATTGATTATTGAAGATAAATCCAACTCTTCCATCATGGTTAACTTCCCAAGCTCAATAGGAACTTGACAATCTAATCTCTTACTGCTAAGATTCAACTACCTCATACTCTCCCCTGCCCCTCTGTGATCATGGTTTGCCATGGCGGTCACGTCACAGTACCTAAAAACTTTTCTGGAATCTGCCTTTTCTACTCCAAATCACAACAAATACACCAAAGTACCTAAAAATGACACAACATAAAATTAAGTAAAATCAACTCATAAACACAATAAAATGCTAAAACATCACAGAAAAGCACATAATTAATACTAACTAAATACGCACTATCAAATACCCTCACACCTAAACAATGCTTGTCCCCAAGCATTCCTCAAACAAGATAAACAAGCATTTCTTAGCAAAATCTCTCAAATACTAGCATGAAAAGCAAATTTTCCAAACAATTTCTCAAAACTCAAAATTTACAAGATTCAACAATATCCTTCCAGATTTCACTCTATGCACTCGAAAGTATTTCAAGGGACCATTTACTCTCATATCAACACCATGGAATGACATTACCATATGCTTGCTAATATATCACATCTCCACCACTTGAATAGAAATTTAATGCAAAAATCTAAGGGTCTTTGAACAAGGTTGCAATGGGACTAAGGTCAAAGGGTAGATAAAAAGGAAATTTTAGGTATAAATGCATGTCAAAGAGAAATGCTTAATTTTACTACATGAATTCAACTATCATTTTTCATGTTCTTCATTGCCTTATGTAATACATAACTTGTGCAAACTCGACAAGTACAAACACATCTAGGCTTTTGCCTATCATCACAAAACAACACATATATATCTCACACTTCACAAATATATTTTTTTCTTTTTTTTTTTACTTTTTCTTTTCTCAACATGAACAGAAATAACATCAAGATACTTGTACTAGCCAATATTTTCTTTCTTCAATCAACCATTGCAACGAGGCTTGTAAGTCTCATGCAACAAAATCAAGACACTTTTTTTACACAAGGTTGAAAGAGAAAGTTAAAACAAAGAGGTTTTAGTTAAATTTTAGTGACTAGTCAAAGAAGAAAAAGCTAAGGCTCAAAAGGGTTCACTAGTGGTGTCATGAAAAGGTGGGAATTTTAGAGAGTCAAAAGGGGTAAAACCTAATTGCCCTTGTCATTTTAATGCACCAAATTTCATAAAAATGTGATCTTGACATGCATAACAAAGAAAGTTCTAGAATGTCACATCCATGTGTGATAACCACTCATCAAAAAGAAAATAGAGCAAAATTTTGAATGAAATGCTCATAAGGCTCAAAAAACTCACAAGTGGCTATTTTTGTGTCAAATCTTGCACATTAAGAATTCAATCAATTGTCAAGAATTCAATGCAATACTCATACTAGCAATGAAAACCATACTAATCATGCTTGTCTCTTATTGTGAATGAGAAAGACAAGATTAATACAAAAGAAAAGAAAGAAAATTATACCACAATTAAAGAAACATAAAAATGACACTCAAACTAACTACGACGCATGAACACTAAACATAAAGCAAAAACATAAATCCTCCCCCGCACTTAGACTCTACATTGTCCCCAGTGTAGAAAATAATAGCATAAGTGAGACAAAGGTGGCTTCCCTAAAAAGAAAACTTAGCACTGGGAGGATGAAGCAGAGCCAAAGAGAGCCATGGACTCCTTTTTAGAGGAAGCTTTGGGACTGCCTTTTCATCACATTGGTGTTACTATAAGCCATATGTAAACAATCATGAATGTTCCTCCATCAAACAATCAATCGAATGTAAGCAATTGTCCACCATGAGTACGAAACAAACGGTAAGAAGAGAGAGATGGAGGGTGATGGGTTAGAGAAGGAAAGAGATGGGGAAGAGAGAGAAAGAGGTGTGGGGAAAAGGTGGTTCGAATTGGGTTATGGTTGCAGAGAAGGGGGCTGGTGATGAAGATGAAGCAGAGGGAGAAGAGGAAAGGCGGTGGGAAAAAAAATGAGAGAGAGCGAGGCTAAAGAGAAAGAGAAAAGAAAGAGAAATAAGAAAATAAGGAAATAAAGAACGAGAGAAGGAAAAAAACAAAATAAAGGGAAATTAAAAAATAGCAAAAATAGGAAAATACAACATATAAGGAAAATAAGAAAATAAAGATTCTCTTTCTCCCTCTCTTTTTTAGAACCAATTCACAGAAGACTTCCAAATTTAAAAGATGGGCACGTTGTATAACAAAATGTCTTCTAAAATTTAAATTTGAAACTTCCTTAAGTAAAATTTGTAAGGCGTAGGCACACCTTGCAAGATTAAGTCTTCTAACTTTTTTCACGTTCTGGCCTTTTGAGAATTGATGGTAAGACATGACCACTCTATACAGAATGAAGTCTTCTGTTTTTTCATCAAATTTCCGTTGCGAGCCAACTATAAGGCGTGGGCACGTCTTGAAAGAAAAAGTCTTCTGATTTTTTTGTGCTTCCCAATACTTAATGTAGGACGCAGCCACACTCTATATAGTGAAATCTTCTAACTTCTCAAAATTTGACCCTTTAAAGCACCATCTATAGGACGTGGGCACACCCTATAGAAAAAAAATTCTTCTGCCAATAGAAACACTTAGACTTTAACATTTAAACTTAAAACAATTTAACAATAATAAAAAGAACATAAAATAAACTAAATAATTTGGGTTGCCTCCCAATAGCGTCTTTCTTTAATGTCTTTGGCTAGATGTAGCTTCCCTATCCACCAGGATCAAACGGATACCCAAGCTCTTGGAATTGCAACAATCTATGTTCTCCCCATCCATCCATCATTATGTCAAAATTCTTCCTAGCTTTATGAAGAGCTTTCAAAAATAGAGATGTTGCCTGCAAAACAAATGGTAAAGGTTTCTCATTAGAAATTGGCAAAATAAAACAAAATATTTTACTTGATTGTTGAAACTCAGATTGAACATTAAGCTCTTCAACATATTCATCCAACTCTTGATTCAAGGTCAGGTTATCAGTCTATTCCTCCTGCAATTTAGACACTTCATCATCAACATTTTCCTCTTCATCTTTCAGTGGTTTTACAGGCATCTCATCTGTAACCTCCTCTCTACCATCATAAATTGTTAAATTTTCAATCATGACTACCTCTTCTTCTTCTTCTTTTGTTGGTATGTGGGACATTTTCTTTTACATCTCAATCTCCTCATCAGTCCCTAAACTGATGGTGTTTGCATCCTTCTCTGTTTCTTCAATCGTTTGAAGAGATGATTGTTCCCACCTTTGTGCCAAACAATTAACTGCAGTTGTTATCTGTCTTAATTGATTAGTCAAAGTTTGAAATTGGACTTCTATATTTTGTTGGCATTGGAGTTGATCTTTTGCTTTTTGCTGGAGTTTGAGTAGACTTTCGTCTATGGATTTGTTCCTATCCTCCAGAGACATACCATAATTAGAATTTGGGACCATTTGTAGAGTAGGAGAATATGGAAGATTGTACTGTTGGAGGCTTTGGTGATGATCCCACGTTGATTGATACACATGGGGATTCTCATAGCTAAAATCTGTATGATCCCTCCATTCTGGATTGTACGTGTCTGCATAATGATCATACATGGCAGAATAAGAACCACAATCTCTCTATGGTTGCCTCGAAAATCCACCTGCATCCAATTGATGAATTATATTGGTTAACTCAGCATTTGATTTTTCAAAGAAAAAATTACTTACCTCATTAACGATCCTAGAGGTATAATCAAATGTTGTATCAAATTGCTAGAAGTTCACTGCCATGTTCAAGAGTTAAAAGGATGAAAATAGACAAAAAGAAATAAATAAATCAAGATGCCAATCCCCGGCAACGGTGCCAAAATTTTGGACGGGCGTCAACCATACAAAAATTAATATTAAAAACCCACTCAATAAAAGATAATTTTCGAATATAGCGATGAGTAGGGTCGTCTCCTTAGGGATTGGTTGGTTTACTTATTTCAATGTCACCAAAATATGGAGAGTTTTGGAATAACTAAAATTTACTAAGCGAACTAGATTAAACGAAATTGCAGAGAATAAATTAAAGGAAATTCAAGGATGAGAAATCTCTAGCCAAAGGACTGATATTAGAATTGGTTCATTCGACTGATCATTGATGAAAGGATAAATTCTAACAATTATTGATAAATTAGTTATAGCTGTTGATACAATCTAATAGCCAACTCTTCCTTATCGTCTTGGTAATTAAGGTACAACCGTTAATTACTTCCCTAATTGAGAGACGACCTAGGTACAACCATAGAATTTAATCTCACAATTGCAATACGAATTAGAAAAGCCCAATTCTAATCAACAAACACCTACAAAGGTTCATTTAAATTAGACTATAGATCTCTCAAACTAGTTGTCACAAGTATCAAAATAGTTAAACAATTATGGATTCAACTATTTTGAATGACAAAGGATTATATAGTAGAATTAAATATCTGGCCAGTAATATTCAATTTAACACACAATAATCCTAAGCGCTAAAAGCATGAGATATATAAATACCAATAATTGAAAGTAACCATGAAAATAAATTAGATCTCACAGTTTGTAGAACCAATCCTTCAATATTCCCTTGACCAAAAAAGTGCTTTAGTTTCTTCTCGCACAAAAGATGCAGCTTGAATCATAGATGGAAGATTCTACTTTTAATCTCACAACTGAGTTTCCCAGCTACAATGCGCACATGCTTTGCGAACAAAACTCTTCTAGAATCTGCCTTTTCTGCTCCAAATCGCAACAAATACACCAAAGTACCTAAAAATGACACAAAACATAAAATTAAGTAAAATCAACTCATAAACACAGTAAAACGCTAAAACATCACAGAAAAACACACAATTAATACTAACTAAATACGCACTATTAGCTCTCTAACTCCTAATACTGTGATAAGTAATGGGTAGAACTCACAAAGTATAATGAGGGAAGAGAGTGACCAAAAGTCATATTTATATAGAACTTAAGATTCTCTTCTCATCATGAGGCATAACTACAAAATAAATACTCTTTTTCTTCCCATATTTGTTTAGATGTATAATTATGTAATATTCATTTCAATTTATAAGATAAATGTTACATATTTAATCCAATAATGAAATGAATTCATAAAACCACAAATATACTAATACAATAATTGGCTCATGAAATTACCAAAATAATGAAAAAGGTGTTACAAATTTACAATACTAATATGATCATAAAGTCCACCTAATAATAATGGGATGAAAGTTACAAATGAAATGAATAGTGAGATAAAAGTTACATATGAGTAGTAGAATTAAGGTTGCACATTTGAAATATCAATATGGCTATAAAATTCACTAATTATTTTTAATATTCTAACATTCCTAGCACAGGAGGCATAGGCCCAGAGAGTTTATTCATTGACAAGTCAATATGGGTAACATTTGTAAGTTTCATCAAGCTTGAAGGTATTTTTCCACTTGAGTTATTGCTGCGCAGATCTATGTGTAGAAGGTTCGGAATCTATACAAATTCAGGAATAATGCCTGTGAGATGATTCTATTTAAGACTCACTCTTGTTAAACTAGAACAACTTCCAACATTAGGTGGAATGCTACCTTGAAAATTATTTCGGCCCAAAAGTGACTGATTTCCAAAGCAAAGATTCGGAGGAATAGGCCCTGTGAATAGGTTATCTGTTAAATCCACTTGTACTAAACTACTGTTAATTCCCAATCCTTGAGGTATAACTCCAGTAAATTGGTTTTCGTACAAGGATAGGTTTCTTAACTGCTTTAGTTCAGTAATTTCCGTAGGTATCTCGCCTGAAAGATTATTTTGATAAACTAAGAGATTCTGAAGGCTTTGAATCTTCCATATACCAAGAGGGATTTAGCCAATCAAATAATTCGTATAGAGAAACAGGCTCTGCAACTGGCTGAGCCTCTCTAGCTCAATTGGAATTTTGGCTACTAGTTGGTTTATCTCTATCCGCAGATCAACCAAGGACTTGCATTGTCCCAGCTCTGGAGGGATTTTTCCTGACAAACTGTTGTCGGAGAGATAAAGATTTGTCAGCTTGCCGAGTTGGCGAAAAGTGGAAGGAATAGGGCCACTCAAGGCACAACTAACAGCAACAAACATTGTTAGGCTGCTACAATTTCCAAAAACTGGTGGAATACTTCCTGTGAAGTTGTTGAAAGAGAAAACCAATGTGTTCATCTCCTTGCAGTTTCCTGAAGAAAAAGGAATGCTACCTTCTAGCATGTTGCTGCTTATGTCGAGATAAACTAGGTGCTCTAAATTGTCTAAACTCTCCGGTAATGATCCAACCAACTGATTCTCATTCAAATAGAGTTCTTGCAAGGAAGTGCAATTTCCAATGGAGGGAGGAATGGTACCCGACAACTGATTGTCGTACAACCACAGATACACAACCTCACTCTTGTTTCCAACATTTGATGGGATGGTGCCAGTTAGTTTATTACTGTGGAGGTAAGTGGTCTGAAGATGAGGGATCGAAAACAAGCATGCTGGTATGGTACCAGTTAGAGAATTGTTGTACAAGCTCAAGATGGATAAATTGTACAGGTTTCCAAGGCTTTGAGGTATTTGTCCAGTGAAGCTATTGGAAGAGAGATCCACGTATGCAACAAGACTAGAATTTCCTAGTTCTGAAGGAATTGGACCGGCAAAATTGTTCATGCTCAAGTCAATCATGGTCACGTGATTTAAATGAGAAATTTCAGGTCCCAAATGGCCTGAGATATCATAGTTGGACAGATTTAAAGAAACCACAAATTAATTCTTGCTGTCGCATTGTACTCCAGCCCATGAAGAACAAGGGTTGGGGTGGGAAGCATTTCAGGTGGATTTGATGGAAGGAGGAATGAGTGTCCAGCGCCTAAGCAGTAACAAGAGTGCCGTTCCATCGGAACTTAGAGCAGATATGGCACACATTGACATAGAGAAGTATAAAAATTGCAACAAATAAATCACAGCAAATTTTACCATGCTATTCAATTCTAAATGAAGATTAAGAAAGAGAAGAAAGAATTCTTTCTAAAGGAGATGAACAGAAAATCAATGAATGAGACGGCAGTAGCACTTCAAGTCAGTCAGGGATTATAAAGGAAATTCTTTGTCACGCCCCGTACCTGAGACGTGGCACTCGCCGTGCCCTAAACTACGTTAGAACACAAGGCTACAAACAAAGTTACGATGCTTAAAGCAAGTAGAACTTAAGGAAATAGTCATATAACCAAGGAATCTCTTTCATTCATTCAAAATATGAGTACTCACAATACATACATTTTTCTATAACAAAAGAATTGGGTTGCTATAAATTGCACCCTACATGGACAAAAGAATAGGGCTATACAACTTTAGAACAGCACCCTATACAAAATATACCCCGTCATCAAAAGTTCCCATCTAAACCTAACTCAAAAAGCCCAAGAGTTGGTCCAGTCTTCTTCCACAAAAGTCTCCTCCTCTGCGATACAAAATAAGTAGTGAGTGACATGCCACCCAATAAGTAGTAAAGAATCACCTTGTGGCTTGAGACGGTTATACATATACACTTTCATGCAACAAACAATATTGAATGACTTAATGTATGAAATATGAGGTATATCACATTTATTTCACAATCCCATAAACCATTTATCAACATTTTTAACGAGCTCAAGTAGTAAACCGACTAATGACCCTAGATATCCAGTTGTTAACTACGACCCGGTTAACACGGTCAATTACTGACTTTACCCGGTCAGTCCGGTCAAACAAAGCTAACTATCCCCGGTTAGCACGGTCAAACATCAAACATTAACATCACTTTAAGGAACCAGTCCCGTCATAGGTCATTTCACTCAAGAGCTCATTCAAACATTATTTTATCAAACACATTACCTCGTATAAACATTTCATATAAGAAAACATAAAATAGCCCAACTCAAGCCAAGGATACAATAGTTTAACAATTTAGAGTATTCGTACTAGTCATAGCTCATTTGAAATACGCAAGGGATTCATAGACTACTTACCTCAATCCTGCCTTAATTCAAATAATCGAAGAATGGATAGTCGCCTTCCTTGCCTAATAACACAAGAACACTCCATTATAGGTCGATTCTAACATTAATTTCTACAAAAAAAAATAATCTAAGGCCTTACGCAAAACATAAAAGAAGCACAACCAAAAAGGAAAACGGAACAAACGATTCGCGACCGCAGTTTGAAAAGCGTCCACCCGCAGCTCACAACAGGAAGTGAGCCGCGGGTGAACAGTGCTGAGCCCGGCCGCGGCTCAGCCCGCAGCTCACACCTGTGGCTTGATCCGTGGCGCAGATCGTGCAGCGGATCAGCCCAGAAAGTTGGCTCGATCATCCGCAGGTTCCATCCGCGACGCGGATGGGGCCGCGGATGGCACCAGAAACGAGCCAAAACTGTCTTGCAACTGCTCAAAACACCACCAACACTATGCATCATCTTTACACTCGACCCAAACAACAAGACAACCTCAAAATGACATAACAAGGTAGGAAAACACTATCTTAACATCATATGCAACACATTCATGAATCATTCTCAAAAATCACACAAGATCTCAAGAAAGAAGAAAAGCACTTAGGAAAAGAAGAATTACCTTAGATGAAGGATTGAGTAGAAGAAACTATACTTCCTCCCCTTGATCCCCTACTAGAATAAGGCTCCTCACCTTAAAGAAGAATTAAAGAGACAAGAAAAAGGTTTAGAGAGGAGTGAAGTTAGAAGATGAAGAAGAAGAGAAGAAATTGGAAAATCAAATCCCTAAGCTTATTTGGGCAAAATAGAAGTTTAGAAAATTTCCTTTAAGTCCTCCTACTTAAGAAAATAAAACTCTACCCCAAAACATCAATTACAAAATTACCCTCCAAAGGTCTCTAGTATTACATTCTTAGTGAAAGACAAGAAGAACATGGAAAACTCTTTGCAAAGATGAGTGAACTGAGAAGCCTAGATACATACCCTGGATGATAAACGGCGGTGGAAGAGGTGGTTGGGGGGAGGAATGAATCGTTTGATTACCGGATGAGCTGGAAAAGAAGGGGTGGTGGCCTAAAGAATTCGAGTATCAGCTAGTCGTATTAAAGGATTGAACTGAAAGACAAAGCAGGTTTGTCTCATTATTATATAGTGCTGGTGGCCGGACAGATATCCAGTGTTTTGTTCGTTAGAATACAGAAAGAAAGAAAGGAGTCAAAAAACAGTCCCTAAGTTCAAAAAGTGTTGCTAATCAGGGCAGTCAATTAATTAAGGGGTCCTTTTACTCTCTTTGACTTGCAGTAGATCACCTAGATTTGATAACTCTAGGTGACTCAATGTAAGACTAAAACCATTAATCTTAAGTTGACTGTTGAAAACATGACTAAAATGTGATACACTATAAAATAATTTGTGAACCTAAAAAATTAAAAAGTCATAATCAAATTTAAAAGATGTTGAATATGAATACATATATTGTTGGTTAGCCTCCTTGTTCACATGAAGTAGCTTAGGTAATTCACACTCGCACAGATGCAAACTCCTACCATTATTGTAGCTGTTGAAACTGAAAATGATCCATCAGTCAAGCCAAATGCAAAACGTTGTCAAAACTCAAGCCAACTATCATTTTATTAGCAACATAAGTCAAGAAAGCCAAGTGTTCTGCATGCACGCTTCTTCGTTTCACACCACCGAATGAGGAAAAAGTTGATTCACACGGAATGATTTTAATTTTTTCCACACTAGCAGTCATAAAGGATATTTCAGGTTTCACATTAAGCTCAAAGCCCGGTGTGGATAAACAAATCAAAACACGTGTGTACTTTAACAACTGCAGCAGCACTGTGGAACTCGACAGCCACGATAACAAAACGAGTGCTCTCCAGCTTTTTAACTTAAATAGACACTTTTAGCCTCCGTTTGTTTAGTTCTATTTTTTATAAATATATTTTTTAAAAAATTTATACATGTTTTCTAATTAAATTTTTTATTTTAGAAACTCATTTATTGAAAAAAAATCTTAAAACTGTTATAGTAATATTTTTTAAAAAACACATCAAAAAATAACCATCCAGACAGAGCTTTAGTTTCTAAATGCTCTCTCTAACTTTCTTCTCTGCACGTACTAGAATTTACTCCGTGTTTTAAAAATTAGACCCGACCAACCGGCTAACCAGTCAAATCGAACTGGTCATGGTTTCGATCCGGTTCACACACTGAATTGATTAGACTAGAGAACCTTGAAAATCGTTAAAACTATATGAATTGCTTGAACCAGTTTGAACCATAAACTAGTGATTTTGTAAATTTGTCAACTTGAAAATCATTAAAACCATATGAATTGCTTGAAGCAATTTGAACCATAAACTAGCGGTTTTCTAAATTTGTCAAGCAATTAAAAAAAAGGCATACTTTTTCAACAATCCTAACATTACTAATTATTAATTACTAATCTTAGGATGTGGTGGTGTTTTTGGGTAGGATTTAGGATTATTATTGTTATTTTGCAGGTACAATTGAAATGAATTTATTTGTTTGAATTTACAATTTAAAAATTTATTTGTGAAAGTCTAAGTTTTCTAGAAATATTTAACTATTTATCAAGTGATGTCTTATATTAGTCCATAGAATGTCCAGATATTTATATATTTTATCTTTAAAAAACGAGTTGAACTTGTCTAACATGTTGAATCGTGACTCGATCACTCACTAGTTCAATTAACGGCCTGAATTTCGAAACATTGAATTTAATACCAGTTCATAATTATTCGGACAAAAGAGCATACTACATCTTGAAGATATATATTTCACAAAAAAAAAAAAAAGAAAGAAAAGAAGGGTTGTTTTACAAGACTCAAACATAGAAAAACCAAATACTTTCCTTAGAAACAGTTCGAGAATTGCTTCTAAAAAAAAAAAAAAAGTATTCCCAACTTGAAATAACCCAAAATAAAAAAATCAAAGGCCCACAAGGACATCTCAGAACCATGGTTCGAAGACTCGGCCGAGTCGGAGACGACTCGACCGAGTCGTCACCGGAACGGAAGATTTCGATTCGAGACCGTTCCGATCCTACTCGGAGACGGCAAACTCGCCGCAAACTCGGTCGGACTCGGTCAACTCGGACCGAGTCATCTCCGAGTCGAAGAAACACGGACGAGTCGTATCCGACTCGGCCGAGTCAACCCGGGCCGAACTCAACTTTTCAAAGGGACAAGGCTGGAGAAATCATGGAGAACGCATCTCATCCCATCCCCTGATGGAGAAATCATGGAGAAATTAAAGGATATGTTGCTTACTAATCAAATCCTACCGTTAATACTAGAAAACCATGAAACTAAAAAAACATAAGCATGGCTTGCTCCATGAGATCCGAAACACATGGAATGCTGTTAGATATGAAAGCACGGCCCTTAGTAGGGGATCTTCAGTAACGAAGACAACAGCAAGACCAGCCCACATATCCATAGCAACACATAACAAAATTGCCTACAAATTTACACCAAATCAGTGATTGAAGGATGCTCCTGGTAATCTTGGGTTGAAGGGGCAGAGAAATTGGGTATTTTTGAATTTGAATGCTAGAGCACATAACCATTTTTGAAAACAACAAAAAGATAAAAACAAATGAGAAAGTGCAAATATATGTATAAGAAAGCCAAAGCTTAAAAATTTCTTTGACGAGTGAGCCAGGGGAAGAGTAAGCGGAAGAGAGGATAGAAGAGGGGAGACAGAGCAAAGAAAAAAACATCACGGCTTGAAGTGGAAAGGTGGGGTTGCCCTAATGAGCAAAAATGACAAGATTATCCCTTCAGATGGAGGTAATTGATTTTGAGTTAAAGTAGTTTAGGTAATTGGTTTCTCAACTTTCATGGACTTAAAAAAAGATAGAAAAAAGAGTGATACTAGAACTCAAAAAAGATTAAAAAAAAAATTGAAGAATTTTTGGTTAAGATAATACATTCTAGAAATTTTTTACTAATTTTTTATTATTTTTTTTTAGCATATTTTTTAATATTTTGAATGATTATTTAAAATTTTTAAAATTTAAATTATTTGAAAATATTCGTCACGCCGAGACCGTGACCGCTATACCGAGACCGATATGGAACGGTACACGCCGAGACCGCGACCGAGACCGCGACTTTGAACCATGCTCAGAACCCAAGTCTAATTGGGGAAAAACGAATTTTAAATTAGACGGTTTTACCGATTGGCTACAAAATTACAATTACAGTCCTAGGTTAAAACAAAAGAAAAATAAACAGCAGCCCCAGCTTCAGTTTCTTCACAAACAAATGAAGCCACGTTTGCTACATAACCCTGCATAACAACAATACAATGGACATTCCAGATTCTTGGATTTGCCTATCATGCAAACACTGGACGTCAGAGCGTCAAACCAGATTCCTAAATGGAGCTAATGAACTTAATTATCTTAAGCTTATTCAAAGATACTATTGACGGCAATCTTAATCAAGCTAACAGAATTAAAGTCCTAATGAATCTTAAGCACCCTTGATGTAATATAAAAATCACTGTAACATAGCATTGCCAGAAAGCGTGTCCTGCATAAGCTATATATAAAATGGCCCAACAATTTGTTTATGAGACCATTTCAAGAGTTCATTGACATGTAAAGAGCTGCTAAAGCTGGTGACTTGATTGCAAAATCAATTAATTGATCCAAAATTGAGTAATTAATAAAGAACTCAATTGTTGAAGTGTGTAAATCAGCATCTTCGCAGAACTTACAGCAACTATATGCAACACAAATCACCCCAAATGCAGTGTTGTTCTTGCCCTTGAATGTTGAGAATTAAATAATAAATCTAAGGAACGGAATGATACACTTCCAATGCTCATATGAAATGTATAATGTTTTAAAAAATATGTTTTTAAATAAATCCTGCTTTGACCGCTGTCAATACCTGAAGATTTAGATACAAGATAAAGTACATTTAACCTCAGGATCCATAAGATAAGGTTTAATATGGTAGAGCTAAGAGCAAAATGAGGGCTTTTCCTATTTCTTTTCTGTTCTTTTGCTGACCATTTGTAATCCTTGATCGTGTACTTACTTGATTTGATTTCAGACATTGCTGGTTTGGTGCTTTCTTAGTTGGTTCTTCTCTCGGCATATTGCAGTTATTGATTTATGACAGAAGATGAATCTTTTCTCGTTGTCTTCGTCTTCTTCGCTCACAGGATTTTTATTGCATTCAACTTTTTTCCTTGGGTGCCGTCTTCAACTAAAGTTGCCAGGTCCAGATCTGTATCCAATACTTCTTTTGGAGCAGAGTTCGATTTCACCTCCCAGACCAGGACTTGGATCGTGCCAATTTCGACTCTTAATCGCGGCTGCAGGAAATGAAATGACATCTTCGATTCCTTATCTCAAGCCATCACCAATGCCAACTAAGGACATTCAATTTCTAGCCTCACGCCATCGCAAATACCAAGAAAGGATCCATTTCTACAACAGGGCCTAGTCTGAACTGTGCATCGACTCGGTTAGAGCTAGCAAATATTGCAACTACCGGCAGCCCCACCACCTTGAAACCCGAGGCCCACAGACATATCATAGTAGTAATGGACCTAACATAGTAATAAGCTTAAAAGTACTAGCAAAGTTCCTGGAAATTAAACTTGGTTAGAACCAGAAAAACGCCCCTGCAATTCTGGTGTGATCTGCGTCAAGTTCCTTGCACAAAGGGAGAGACAGTTAGCTAGGTTGCACTAGAAGGGCAAGAACCATGATACACGCTCGTGTATTAGGAAACAGAAGGGAGCCACATAGGGAAAAGCATCAGCATTTGAGCTGTCAATTTGACAATACTGCAATACTATCGGGAAAATTTTAAATGGACCCGGTATACAACCTCACTCGTAGATCTTGTAGTTTAGCATAAAGCCTACATAAGAATCCTTTATATTATTTTAGCTCACTTTCTTATATCAGTATGCATCAGTTTGTTTACTTAGCACTCTTCTGAACCACAAAATTCAAAGGTGGGGTCATAGATCCTAGTCCACCTAAGAATCTTCCAATACTTTGAGTTACCATTTTACAATTGAAATTGCCTAATTTGCTTTAATTTTCACTTAAGTATGCTGATAAACAAGACATGAATATGATACTTTATCATGGAAAATTATTAAATGGACTCTACAAGTCCCACTTATAGACCTTGTAGTTTAAAACAAAACCGCATAAGTATCCTTACATCATTTTATATCATTTTCTTGCATCAGCTTATATTACTTTACTTACTTGACGCTCTTTATAAATCACAAAAGTTTACAAGTAAGACCATGGATCCTGTCCATCTAAGAATCTACCCCTTATCATAGTACTCTTTATTGAGATGCTATATTTAGAATTATGCTTGTCCCTTGGATCGTTCATCATTTGCACTATTTTTACATCTGTCGATAGTTTTTTAAGTTTGATAGTCCAAGGCATGGAGGAAATCTATATCAACTTTGGAATACCATATTACCATGTGAAGTTGCATCGGACTTGTAATTTGTTCTTATATATTAGGTTTACATACCAAGCAAATTGAAGCGACCAGAAAGGGGCTGATCAACGCAAATGAGTTATTTAGGTGAATGGAGTTACCTGAAACACAAGAGTAGTCAGGAAACACGTAGGGTTCAACCCCTAGTGTGCGTCTCAGTAAAGCGGAGGATGAGGAAAGGATTTTTTTCTGCTTAATGAACTCAGAGGCAAGGTAGAGGGCATACCATTTTGAAGAGAGGATCAGGACCTTTTGTACCTACAAGGAGGAGGAAAATCTTGATGTAATGGGAGGTAGGCTATCAGCCCAATCCTCATGGTTCGGCATTGTCAAATATAAAACTTTAGCTTTTGTTAGAGTCATCTTGTCATATCAGTCATACCTAGCTCTCCTCAAGCCCCGTGTTTGGCAACACTCATGGGGGTGTCAACAACCGGTTTATCCGTGGATTGTCCGCAGATTCCTAATGTCTTGATGACGACCAAGGTAATTAGGGATCAAGATCACCTTGGCCTCAACACAAATATATATTTGAGAGAGCAACCAAAGAAAATTAATTATCGTTCCATCATTTTCAAAATGTGAGGATCTAATTAGTAGTATTTGATAACACATCAAATGGTTCACATCCTAAATCAAACTAACGATTATACAGATACTTACAAAAAAAAAGTTTTAGGTTTTCTTTTAGTTAAGAGACTTTGCAACCTCATCTATCTCGGGCTTCTATGTGCGGAATCTTAAACACTAGGACTCAAAATTTTGCAAAACTAAATTGAGCAATGAAGGAAAACCATAAAAGATGAAAGTTTTGAATTTGATCAGAGACAATTAGGATTTCTTCCAAATCCAATCGAATCAGAAATCACAAATTTCCAACACCCCTTGACTTTAAACATACATTAAGGAGAAAGTATGGTATGGAAATGCTTTTCAACCAAATTAACCCATATATACACTTATATTTGATATTGACCATATATTGCTATGTGGCTCTCAAAAAGAGCTAGCTAGGGAACCATCCTTAAATTTTCAGCAATCTTTCCACAGGCCATTCTGCACTCTCTCCTACATTCTATCCACGTGAAAATTCTAATCTCAATGCATTCCATGTAGCATTCTGACCAGCAATTAGTCCCATAAACATAGCCCTTCTCAGCATGAGCTTGCGTCAAGGCTGCCACAGCAAACAACACCATAACTGCTGGTAACACTGCAACAATCTTGAAGCTTGCCATTTTTAACAGATTAAGCAAACAATCATTATCTATTTGCATAAAAATGTAGGCAAGTGCTTTAAATAGAGAAAATCAAATGGTTAGGGGTTTGAGGTGGCTTATAAGTGATACTATATAAAGAAAGAGACAAAATTAGATATGACAAATAGGGTGATTAACTTTGATGGTTTAGTCATTAATGACTATATAGAGATAGAGATTGCCTAGCTATTTGGCTTGTAGGTTGTTGGGAGTTGCACCTTCTTAAAATAGTTAAACACGACAAGTTTCCCATTGTATAAAAAAGTGCCTTTGTCAATTTTAGCTAAAGGAAGAACAACAAATGAAAAAGCTGCCACAATCTAGCTAACAATCTCTTGTTGAATCATTAAAATACTCTATTTTGGGTCCTCTAATTCCTTTTATCCACTATCATTTTGTTTTTGCTGTGAGAGGTTTTTTTTTTATAATTATTATTTTGTTTTTTTTAAACAACTTAATTGGACTCTAAAGGAGTTTTACTGCTTTACTATAAACCTCGGTCGGAACCAAGGTGAGAGGAGAAGCAGCAGCTGCATCTCCAAAAGTCTTAAAAATTTTAAATATTATCTAAATTTTAGTTGTGATTTTTATGTAATTTGAATAAGTCGGGAGATATTTCGTGTTAATCATTAAAAAAAGGATGAACTTTTATTCCTTTAATCACTATTCTTAATATCTAACTTTTCTTGATCAAGTAAGGACCATATAAATTGATTAGTTTATTTATCATTAAATGAAATAACTCACATAGAAATTTCTTCTATGACGCACCTACATACCGATTACATAATATGTGTGTAACTTGGCTATATATTTTGATTATATGTGGTAGTTCTATTATTATACATGAATATCAATTAAAATAAAATTTTATATATAATATCATGTTAAACTCTCATCTCTTTGTGTTGTTTTTAATATACACCCTAGGTCAATATTGCCTCCTTCCTCCAAGCTCGAAAATTCTGGATCCCTTTCTACCATAAACCAATGTTTAAATAGTGCAAAAATCTGAGATGTTTCTAGAATTAATATGTTGTCTTTTAACTTTGATAAAGTATCAATTGCCCTCCAAGAAGTTTTCATCTTCTTGGCATTGGTATATGAACTTAATACGTTTAAAATGCAACCTAATACGTTTAAAATCGAACTTAAATCACAATTTTATTATCTATATATACACTAAACCAACAAGTGAAAGAAAACGAATTATCATATTGGAATAATAATCCAATGGAATTTACTATATTGGTTTATAACTCGAAACCAAAATTAATTTGGAAATTTAGCTTTAAATTTTTGCATAAAAGCTAGTTTCACATTACAATCTATAGGAAATCCAAGAATTTATCAAACTATGATTGTAGAGAAATAATATAACTGGCCGAAATCTTGTCCCGAAAAGAATAAATTAAAAAGAAAATATAAAATGCCATGATAAAGATATATCAATTGGGCTGTTCAAAAAATTCGAACATATCAAATTTCCTTCGGCCAAGATTGTCATTCGTTATTCTAACTAGGCCAGCAACAGGCCTAACTGACTATGGATTTCAATCCACTAACTAGTTTTTAACTCATGCAATATGAGGGCTGCTTTCTTAGTGGAACATAAAATTTCTAAAATGTTGATACTATAAAAATTAGTAAACCACTTTATATAGTGGTTGATTTAAAAAGGACACAGAACTCTTTATATATATGTATATGTGTGTGTGTGTTTATATATATATATATATATATATATATGTAGTTTTTAACTCATGCAATACGAGGGCTGCTTTCTTAGTGGAACATAAAATTTCTAAAATGTTGATACTATAAAAATTAGTACACCACTTTATATAGTGGATGATTTAAAAAGGACACCGAACTCTTTATATATATATATATATATATATATATATATATATATAAGCATGAATGAACTTAAGTGATTTAACATTTAACATTTAATGCACTTCCTAATATACCCTTATTTATCAAGTCGTTGCTACATTCAAAAAAGGATATTATTGGAAACATAAAAGGTTACACTAATCAAATCCTAATCAAATTCAACCATCCTCTCAAAGTCTTTTAAGCCTTTTACAATTACAAATTTAAATTTAATAGTTTAAAAATATATATTTATTGGTTAGAATAAATATTTATATTTTTAAAATAGATAGATGAAGAAAACCCATAGGAATTTATAAAAGAAACACAAAGAAAAATAATAGAAAAAATTCAATATTTTCTTATGCCAAAAAACGTGAGGAAGAGGCTACCAAAAGTCTTAAAAAAATTCAAAACCAAAACTTACAAACATAAAGCCATACAGCTTTTTCTAAAACCAACAAAAACCAACTTCTACCAGTGCAAGATATAATCCCATACAAACTACCACTTAAACTACTATGCACCCGATTAAACTAAGCAATAGAATTATGACACATCACACTAACTAAAACAAATAATTAAACTATGCAATGCTCGGTTTAACTTTCCTACAATGTAAAAGCAACCTTGACTAATGTGGTGTTTTAACATTTAATAAATTTCTTAAAGCACCTTTATTTTTCAAATCGTAGTCACATTATATTAACGAAAACATAAAAAAGTTAAGTTAATTAAATTTTAATCCAATTAAACGTCTTTTAAAGGTGTTATAAGCCTTTTATAATTAAAATTTAAATTGGATAGTTTATAAAAATGTGATAGGTTAATATAAAAATTACTTTTCTCTTTTTATTTTCAAAATATTTTTAATTACTCATTCTAAAAATTTAAATTTCATACTCTACAAAAAGAAGTTGAATAAAAAAATAGCAAAAAAGGAAAAAATAGTAACCAAAAAATTGAAAGAGAAATAATTTTTTTTCAAATATTTTGCAATAAGAATTAATTAATTTTATTATTCAATTCTTAAGTATTTTAGAGTTTTAGCATTTAATGTATTTTCTAAAATAGCATTATTTAGTCATAATCACATTAAGACTAGATATTAACAAAAACATAAAGAATATGATTAATAAAGTTCTAAGTCCTTCAAAAGTTGCTCAAGCCTTTTATAATACAATTTAAATTAAATTTAAATTAATAGAAAATACAAAAAAGTATGCGTAAGATAAAAGTGGACAAGATTTTTCCTCAAGAATAAAATTGGAAAAAATATCTAATGCAAGACTGAAAAACTACCTACTTCACATGAGTTTTAACATCTAATTACTGTAATAATGAAACTTTATATTGCCTAAAGAAATATTCTATTTGTATATGGTATTAACAATACAACGGCAAATTCAAAATTAAAAGTTATAAAAGAAGGAGCCAGTTGGGCATGTAGTGGGATAGAATTAGGAAACTTTTCTCCTTTTTGTTTTTTGAAAAATCATTTTTATGTTTATATCAATTATTTTTTTACACATACATGACTAAACTTGACCCATTTTTAGATTTAAAGTTGGCATATAGAATGCTTGCTCTTTGTTAGAAATAAAAAAACAAGAAACAAATTATGTTATTAGTAACAAAACCCAATAATAATAGGAATATAAAATTAAATGGAGGCAATCACACTCTTGCTATTACACATGCAAACAACAAATTATACATTTAATTATAAAATAAACTAAGGAATTATTTAGAACAATTGTTTAGCACGAATGACCTTTGTGATTTAGTATTTTAACATTTAATTTTTTTCCTTTAAAAAATAATCTTATTTTTTATATATCGCAATTGCATTAGAAAAGGGACATTAATAGAAATATGAAGAGCTAGAATAATTAAATCCTATTGAAACTTAACAATTGTTCAAAAGTCTTTTTGAATCTTACAATAAAAATTTTAATTCCAATCAAATTAACAAAAAACATAAGAAGGAAACCATTTAATATTTTTCTATTTATATTTTCTTTTTTCATTTTAATGATGATGCACATAATATCACGTTTCATAATTAGATGGGACCATTTCCTTAATTTATCTTTCAAACTAAAATACAATTAATATATTATTCTTCGGCATTACAGAATAAATCAATTTGATTATCTGTGTAAATCAAGTAGTTTACATATTATTAAGAATGAAATGCAATATTTTTCTACTTTAAAATGCCACAAGCATATGTAGCGTAGTGCCAAGAAAGATGAAAAATTATTAAATTCAACTCACCCACACTAATTTAAAAATCACAATACAAGAATAGTTATGCAAAGTTCTAAACTTTTGAATCTTATTAAAGATTGAATTCAAAAGATGTAGTAGTTAGTTTAGAGAGTAAATTTAAAATCATAAAGTAATAAAGAAAATTAATTTATTATGCATTGATCAACAAAACTTTCAGCTATAATTCTGAATTTATAAAAAAGAAAAAATGCCTTTTGAGAATATATAAGATGTCAATCCTATTTTTTATCCTAATTTAAGCTAAATTAATGTAAAAACAAAATGTATATAACTATTATACCTTTCAATTCATTTAACAATATCACTTTGTACTCTTTTTTACTACTGATTTGGTTTGTTTAGTTTCAAACAATAAACTTTAACGGACACTTTACCAAAATAAAAAGTAGCATATGCCATGGGCTGGGTTTGTCAATTAATCTTGATTGAAAGAACCTGGATAATATTTAAACTAGAGATAAAAGACGTGACTAGATTGCATGTATTTAGAATCTAGATAAACTATTTCATTATATTATCTATCGTTTGAGAAATATCCTTATTTCTGCTTTGTATTCACATCAAGTACACTTATTCCAAAGAATTACTACAAAACCTAAAAGTCTTACAAAAAATTAATATATATAATAGGATTTACGAATTACTTATTTGAAAATTTTTTGATACTCTTATTTATTTTAATTGGCCTGCCATATTTTCTATTTTTATCCAATCTACCATATATATAAAAGTGATGATAACTTTATTACATGAGCTTACCAAATAGGGATATTTTACAATCTAAATTGATAATATAAGTAATTAATTTAGACAATTATAAGTTTAACAATTCCAATTTTTAAGTAATGAATCATTTCAAAAGTAGTACTTGCTTATTGCATATAAACATATTGATGCCATTGTGCAAAATTATTAAGTTAGCTAAGTTATATCATTTGTTTGAGTTGAATATTATGCAATAAAAGTATATGGTTGTATTTTTTACATATTATGTGCAATCTTGCGATGACTTATGTTATTCAATTGAAATCTTTTTTACTATTTTAATTCTATCTTTATTATAACTGTTATCTTCTTTCCACATAATTGATAATACTTTTCTCCTTCTTCTATCCTATAGCGATAAAAAAGTAATTTATACACCTAAACACTCTAAAATATATGTTATGCTTATTTATTTGCCTTAACTAATCCCTCAAAATAAAAAGATAGTTATACAATAAAACTACAATTCTATATTTATATTATGAACTTAAAAATTGATCCCTTTTGTATTACTTTTTTACACATATATTAAAAAGGTAATAGTTAAATTCTTTTTTCAACATATATTTTTTTAAGGACGGAGCTCAGACATGTATTGTTATAAAAAATAAAATTTATATGGTATGATACCTCTAAAGGACAGATTTTTATTTGTTTGTAATGAAGTACTTTTTAGTATGCAATTTTTTAAAATTTGACTTCATTTTAATGATCTTAAACAATTTATAAGTAGATTTTATAAAATTCTTATTTTATGAGTTAGTATTGTTAAATAGTTGTATTTTTTTTAGATACTAAAATAATTGATGACTTGGTAAAATCAATTAGAGTTATTCGACAAACTCACAAATTTATAATAAGTATATTTAAATTTTCAATATCAATTAAAATATCATATATTATGAGAATGATGAGTTTTGAAGCTTGTTAATAAGTCTTGCAAAATTATCATATTTTATATGTATTGTAACAATTAATGTTCTGCCTATTATAGGAGTCCTATAAATAAAATATGCATAACATACATGAATTTTTAAACAACACATTTTTTTGTTTTTAATGCCAATGCTCACACTTATTATAGTTTTACATTTGGATAGTTTTTGAATTAACTTTACTTCTTGAGTAAATAACATTTGAGAGTTAACCAGTACGTTAATGCACTTGTTAGATAAACCCATCTATTTGTCTTTTGTCAAAACCTTTTGCATTCAATTAATTACTTTATGTATTATCAAAATGTAAGTATTTTAACATTAATTAGAATTTTGATGCTAATTAACTTTCATATTAAAAAGTCGTATATATTTATCCAACTATCTCGATTGAATTGTTAAGAATATTTATTTGAATTAAAAATGCAACATTCAAAATTTCGAGCTGTATTAAAGAAAAAATTATATTTTTTTAATCATAAAGAAGTTTTAATGATTAAAGATGTTATGCAATGTTGCTATGCATGATGACCGATTAGCTAGAATGCATTTTGACAGTTATTAAAATTTAAATTCTTAATGACTCTTTATATTGGGAATAGGTTCTTGGAATTTAATGTAAGTTTCTTTAAATCTTCTCTTGGTTAATTTTAGTTGCTATGTTGCTATGTATATTTTTAAAGTAATTCCCTGAGATAAATTTTAGTAAGATTACATTTGACTATTTGTGTTAGGTTTTTAAGATTTTTCTATCTTAATGCCCTGAGGTGATTACAAAATAGAAAAAAGGAAATTTCATGGATAAGAATTATTATAACCAAATAGTTCATCTAAATTATAAATCAAATTATTCTACTCACATCTTTTGTCTTTAGCTTATGTATTGTCCAGTTCATTCCAATCAAGATTAATTAATAAAACTTTCTTACCTCTCGATCCACGGTAATGTAGTACAATAGTAGTTAGTTTACATATAAGATTTAATATGTTAAAATTATTGTTTTCTAAATTCAATAAATGAAATCATAGTAAAAAAGGAAACAAAGTAACAGTGTAAATGAATTTAAGATACAGTCACTTAGACTTTTGTTTTTTTTTTTCATAAATTTGATATTGTAGATGAATATTTTTTTATCACTGCATGACTAATAATGTTTTTTTTTTTACATCTTTATGATTCTAAATTTACACTATAAACTAACTATTACATCATTTAAAATTAAATTTTAATAAGATTCAAAAGTTTAGAGTTTTGATTAATTAATCTTGTTGGCCATTAGAGATATTTTTCTCTTCTATTCAAATTCTTTAAAAAAAAGAAAAGAATAAGTTAAGCTATGAAAAATAGATGTGAAACTAATAAAGTAAAGATAGTACTACTTCGGTATTTGAATATTTCTAAACGACAATTGTAATAATGAAATGTAGGTTCTTAATAATAATGCTCATCCTCTTTTTGCTTTTTAAGGATATAGTTAACTTAAACTCACATAAATTTTTAAATATGATTTTAGAAAATTTGAAAAGCAAAATTACTATCTATTTTTCTCTTTTTTCCATTTTATATATTATTTATTAAACTAAACTAAACGTGCAAAGTGCTCAATTCCTAGTGTGTGTGTGTGTGTCTATATATATATATATATATATATATATATATATATTCACACATTGTAGACACCAAATTTTGACACACTATTTATTTTCACACACTGGGGGGCATGTTTGCGATTTTTGGGATAAATTTTAATTTTTAATTTTTAATTTTCAATAATCTGGGGGGGGCAAAATAGTAATTTTATCTGTAAATACTTTTCTACCAGCTTTTGGGGGTTTTAAATTCATATTTTTACTTTTATGTGAATTTGTTAATTTTTTATGATTTTTCTAGATTTAATTGGTATTTTTTATATTTTTACCAGCATAAGGGCAAAATGGTAATTTCATCTCGCGAATACCATTTTAGCTCATTTCAAGTTCCAAATTCATTTTTCAAATTCTTGAGGCATGTTTCTAAATTTTCTTGATTTTTTCAAAGACGATTTCTATTTTTTCTACAAATTTTCATTGCTCAAGGGCAAAATCGTCATTTTACAAATTAAATTCATTTTCACAAATTTTGAGTCGAAAATGCATTTTTTTTTTTTAGTGTTTTAAGCTTATTTGTAATTTTGATAATTTTTTGAGGACAATAACTATTTTTCTGTGAATTTGTCATACAAGGGCAAAATTGTCATTTCACATCCCAAACTCATTTTTCACCATTTTTTTAGTCCCAAATTTGTTTTTAGATTTTAAGCATGTTTCTAAGTTTTTAATTTTTTTTCGGATTGGCGAATTAGTGTTAATGAATTTATTATTTACATTTTTCTTGATTTTTTTTCATTATTGTGAAAGAATAAACTTTTAAAGGATAAAGTTGTAATTTTTGTAGTCAAGGGTATTTTGGTCTTTTAATCATTTCTTGGAGGTTAAGACTTGTGCAGTATAAATACCCCCTTAAGGGTTTAGAAAAAAAAAAGGAAAAATTGTAAAACCCTAAACACACACCTTTCTTATCTTTAAAGATCAAACACACACCAAAACACCTAAAAAAAAACATACACATTTCACACTCAAAAAAAAAATCACACAGCCGTCTGTTATTTTTCCAATTACTATTCATCAGGCTCGGCTACTGTTCATCAAATTCACTGTTCGTCATCATATTTGTTCCTAAATTTTGAAAGGTGAGTTCTTAGCTTCTCTTCTTGATTGATTCATTTTTTTTTCAATTTTTCTTATCTGAATTTGATTGTGTGTATTAATCTATTTGAGATCTTAGTTGAATTTGTTTTTATTTCTGGTTTTTCTTTCTCTTTTTGTTTCTGGATATGGGATGCATTTTCTAGGTTTGGTTTTGTTTTGTTCTGGGTTGTTTTGGAATTCTCTTTCTCACCGTCTCTCCCTCCTCCCATCTCACCACCGTCTGCCACCCCAATCTTCATAAAAAATAACACAAATCAGCCCCCTCACCATTTTCCTATCCTTAATCTTCATCATTAATAGCCAAACAGAGCGGCCAAACAATTAACCTAATTCACCACCACCCTCCAACCAGCCCCCTCCATCAGCAATTGCAATCCAAAACCCCCCACCGTAGCCCCTCAACTCAAATCTGTCCTCCATCACCAATAGCTTCTTCCAAGCCTGCAAAACTAACATCATCACCAACGTCCAGCTTGCTATCACAAAAACTACTAGCAGCCTAGGCCACCACCAGCAACCAAAACCAATAAATCAATTTCATACAGCAATAAACCCAATTTTCATTTGGGAAAACAAAGAACCACCCTACCACCGCCAGCTTCCAGCATCCACTTGTCTCACAATCACCCTCATAACCCACACACCACCGCAAACAGCACTATCACAAACATAAATTCAACCACAATCCCCTGACAACAAAACTCAAAGCTTGCAGCTCCATCAATTCTTCTTGTCCTCACCTCCATAACCTGCAAGAAAAATCAACAAATTCACCCCAAAAAGCCAAACCTTTCACCATCAACAATCACCAATACACTGCCCAATCACCTTTTCTAAAGCCTTTCCACTCGACTTAACACCGGCAACACCAGCAACACACACACAGTCACAAACACTTGCACACACACGCAGAATCACAACACGCACACAGTTGCAAACACTTGCACACACACGTAGAATCACAACACACATACAGTTGCAAACACTTACACACACACGCAGAATCACAGCACACACACACGTACAGGCTCACACACAACGCATCAGTCCCCATCACACACAGCAGAACCACCAGCAATTCAAATCGCCACCACAAACCACCAATTCCACGGCCACTCCGCCAAATTGAAACCTGCAAACAAGCCAAATACAACACATGCACACTGAATCGCACTTCCTTAACCTGCAGAAAGAAACAGCAATGAACAAAACAGTCAAAAACTCATCCCTTGACTCCACCATTCTGCATCTCGACCGGAAGAGAATGCGAGAGATTGAGAGAAGAAAATCAAAAGAGTGAGAGATGAGGGAGAATAGAAGGAAACAGCGAGAAGAAAGGAGAAGTAGAAGAAAAATCTGATAGGGAAAGAAAGGGGGAAAACAAAGATGTAGAAAGCCAGGGAAATAGGGAATAGAAGATACAGAGAGAGTAACGAGGCAAAGAACGGTAAGATTGAGAGAGAGGGGAAGAGCATCAACAGAAGAGAAGCTGAGAAATCAGTAGAGAAGATCGGTGAGAGAGCAGAGAGGAACGGAAGAAGAAGAAAATAGCAATCAGCGAGAGAGAGAAAGAATCAGGGATGGAAGAAGAGAAATCAGAGCAGATTAAAAGAAAACAGAGAGAGTTAAAAGATAGAGAAAGAAAATAGAGAAAAGAAGAAAAAGAAAACCAAGAAAAGAAAGAATGATCCGAGTGGGGGTTTTGAGGATCCGATTAAAATTTGCTGGGTAGTGGGCGTGGGTTTTGTTTATTTAGGTTTTGTTTTGTTTTGATTTCTGATCAACTAAAAATGGGAACTAGGATATTGGGGATTTTTCTTTTATTTGATTTTTATGTTGTGATTTTATCTTTAGTTACTTTGTTAGTTTAATTGAGCTTTAGTTTAGTTAGTTGGATATTTAATTGAATTATTCCAATTAATTTAGTAATTTTTGTTTAATTTAGCATTTCATTTTTATTAGTATTTTATTTTATGAAAAATGGAAATTGTGCACTTGAACCCTTTAGGTCTTATTTTCTTTCAAATTGCGTTTCCAAATTTACTTTAATTTTGCATTACTACCCTCTTAGACTTGTGTAAATTCTTAATTTTGTCCTTTGATTAGTTGAATCTTCAATTTTACCCTTTAGTTACTAAGTTTGCTTGAATCTTCAATTTTGTTTTATTAAGCCTCCTTAGTTAATTGAACTTACAATTTTACCTTCAATTTGTTAATTTTATATTTTATGCTTTATTTTATTAAATAGTTGTCCCTTTAACTTGTGCGTTCGTTTTTAAGCTTTTGTACCGGATTTTCAAAAAGGTATTTTCGTTACCTTTTAATTACTTCTTTACGTGCTCTAACGTGCTCTAATGTGATATTTTATGCAATTTTTTTTATGCGTTTCTTACTTTATGCACTTTTTGCGTACTTATTTATTTTGTGTTATTTAATTTCAAATTTTATTATTTTGATGAAAAATGTAATATTTTGTATTTAGTTAGTCAATGTAATAGTTAGATTATTTTTCTCATATTTTAGCAAAATTTTGTATCTAGATAGAAAGTGTAATAGTTAGGGCATTTTTAATTTTTCCCCTTTAAATTGTAAATCAAGGCCCCCGGTGTAATAGTTAGGGTTTACTGCTTTTGCGTGTTTATGTGTTTATCTCTTTTATCGCTTTCCTTAAGATTTTTGCATTTAGAATATTATGCTTATGTGTTACGTGCTTCTATTTGATTTTATTTGTTTTTTTTATGTTTAATTTGCTTTTAATGCATGTTTTAATGTTTAATTCATGATTTATTGTATTCCGTCACCACACTAGTCCAACGCTAGTTGTGGCTTCTTTCTTTCCCTCTAGTCCAATGCTAGTGAGATTTTTTAAACGGGCTAGTCCAACGCTAGACCCTTAAGGCATTTTAGTGTTAGGATCATTCGTGTGCATTTCACATTTCACACACTTTTAGTTTTCTTTCCATTTGACATGATTTTATTATTACTATTATTATTATTATTATTTGCTATCATTATTTTGACAAATTTAAAAAATGCATGACATCTAGGTTACATCTCACTTAGAAATTAGGACATTTGTGTGATTCGACTAGAAATAGTCGTCTACTCACGTGGGAAGCTTTGGCGTACAGGCAGTTCCCTCCTCCGTGAGTAGAAATATTCAGTCACGAGTTTTTAGTCCCCCGTACCCGTTATGTTGCATTCCGACTTTCTTCGATCACTTACTATATATTATTATTTTCTTTTCCTTTTGGCATTTCATTTTTGCATTCACACTCATGACTCCCTCGAGGTTTCGACTCGGGTTTCGCAATTAATGCGATAATTCCGACCAAGCCTCGACGGAACATTTCGACCCTCTCGATACTCACATTTAGACTTAGGATTTGCATTCATTTAGATACATTCAAAATGCGATAGAATCTAGGGTTAATTTAGGAAATTTTGATTAAATCTCGCAACTAGTCTCGGCTAGGTTGAAAGAGTGCCTTAGGCGTAAGCCTTTGCCTTCCCTTTCTTCAAATGTGACTCCCGGACCTTTTTTCTCTCGTTTTTTCGTAGATCGGAGTCGAAAAAGGGTTTTAAAATGTTTTTCTAAAATTTTTATTTTTATTTTTATTAAACGGTTTTCGGGTGACTTGGTACACCCTAACTCAGTACCAAGTGGCGACTCCATTTTTTTTAAAAATAAAATAAAACCCTTTTTCAAAATTAGTTGGCCAAACCTGTCGCACTTTTAATCCCGGCCTTTTTTTCTTTTAAAACACCATTTTTCTTAAAAATACACTTTTTCTACTAAAATTCGATTTTTCACACACGTACACGATTTTTCCCAAAAACTTGCTTTTTTAAAAAGGTCATTAGACTAGACCATCTTTTCGGGACGCGACAGTCACGATCCCACGAGCCCCCCTTTTTCCCTTTTACTTTCACGATTTTGTGGGCGCAACACACACACACACACACACATATATATATATAGATATATATATATATACATCACACACATTAAGACTTGGATAGGTTCCTTTCAAGTTACTTTCTTCAATTTTTTATTTATTATTATTTTTTGTGCAATTTTGGTAATAGAAATATAGAAAAAATTGTATGTCTGTGTGTGTCATACACACACGTATATATTTCCACTTTTTTAATTCATTTAAATACACTTAATTCTTATTCATTGATCTTTAATGAAGAAACATTTGACTCCATGGATTATCCACTTTCATGGCTACAATTGAGCTGCCTATTTTATTAAATGCAATTTCTAATATTTAGAAGTTAAATTTAAAAAATATTACACAGTTTGTGTGTTAAATGTCAATTTCCAAAAACCCACTGAAATAAACGATTTGGGAACAGAATTATTACTTCAACAGGCCCGCATACATTGTGCAAGAGTAATAATTAAGCACGGTTGTCATTTCTTGGAATCCGATTTTTTATTTTAAAAAAAATGTTGAAAAACTAATTATAGAATATTTTGTTTCTTTACTTGTTGGGGTTATTAAAACATTTTAAACATGTTTTAGCTAATTTTGACCAAATCTAATTTCAATAATATAATTCAGAAAAATATTAATAGACAATACATGGGACCACATGCCCAAATTTTGTCAAATTAATTTTCATTATAGACTTGTAAAACATTTTACTTAAAATATATCTAAGGAAAAACACAAAGAGCAATCCCGTAATTTTCCATCGCCAATGCCCATGAATCCTGTTACCGCTTTGAGAGTCCAGAGGAAATTCCGAAGCTTTACACCTCGAGTTTGTCTTCGCATTTTTTTCTTCCAGTTATTTGTGTTTAAACAAAATTTCCTAAAAAAAACAATCCAAATGACTTCATCAAGATGACTAACCATATGAACTTGTAATTCTCAAGATGATTAAGAAGAAATTCTCCTTGACACTCCAGCTTGTGGTATGCAGAATGACAAAAAATGAAAAGATTTTCCACCCTAAATTCGGAATATATATTTTCATTCCCATGTTTGGTAACGTGATTTAAAATAAAATAATATTCTTTTTTTTAATATTTAGTATAGATATTTTAGATGTCAGAATAACTAAAATCTGTACTAATTTGACTTAAATTCCCATGACTCCTTACAAAAAGATAACAAGTATGCAAAATTTTAATGAATTTTGATTTAACTATGAAAAAGACATGATTGTATATTAAATTGATATTTTTATTGAAAATTGAATTTATATTAGTTTACTACAAAATATGAATATATATTTTAAAAAATTTTGCATCCATTGGCAATAAATTTAGCATTGTCAAAAATTATTAATTAGAATACAATTCATATTCAAACAACTGTTAAAAAGAAATTAAATATTTTCTACAATAAATAGGAAAAACTCATGTAAATTGTAATCTTAATTAATTGTGATTAGAAAATTACTCAAACTTAATGAAACAAAGGATACGACAACAACAACAACAATCATATAAGCTTTATCCCACTAAGTGGAGTCATCTATATAAATCATATGTCGCCATTATACCCAACCAAGACACAAGTTCTCAATGAGGTTTAAATATAACATGTCTTTTTTATCCCCTTTTTTCGAGTCCTATTAGGTCTTCCCCCTTTCCCTTTTAATTTAAGTCAACACTTCTCTACTTTTGACACTACGAACCAGAGCATCTATAGGTCTCTTGTGTATATGCCCAAACTATCTTAATCATTCTTCTCTCATCTTCTCATCTATTGTTGCTACCCCTGCTTTCCTTCTAATGCCTTCATTACTTATCCTATTTAGTCTAGTGTGTCCGCACATCCATTTCAACATTCTCATTTTTGCTACCCTCATTTTTTGTTTATGTTTACACTTAGTCGCCCAACACTCTTAATCATAAAGCATCGCTGGTCTTGTAGCTGTATTATAAAAATTTTCCTTTCAATTTTAGTGGGACTTTATGATCACAAAGTATGAATGACACTTCTCCATTTGTTCCAACCTACTTAAATCCTATGTATAACATCTGGATCTATTCTCTCATTCTCTTCAAGAATAGAGCCTAAATACTTGAAACTTTTAGATGCCTTTAGTTCATGCTCGCCAATTTCCATACTTTCCCTATTTCTAATTCTATGGTCACTAAAGTGGCACTCTATACATTCTGTTTTGGCTCTAGTAAAACCTTTGGATTCTAATGCCTCCTTCCAATCTTTTAGCTTGGCATTGACTCCCTCTCTCGTCTCGTCGATCAAACACTATCGTCTGCAAACAACATACATTCTAGAATGGTTTTCTTTAAATGTTTAGTGATCTCATCCATTATTAAGGCAAAAATATGAGCTCAAAGCTTATCGTTGGTGTAGACCTATAGTATTCGGAAATTCATCCAAAGTCCCTACTGGTGTTCTAACATATGTTGTTACATCTTGGATATGTATCTTTTATAACTCGTATATAAGCTACTTTTACCCTTCTCATTTCCAATACTCACCACATTAAATCATGATTAACTCTATCGTATGCTTTCTTAATATCAATAGATACTATATGTAAATCTTGTTTTCTCTCCCTATAATGCTCACACAAGCTTCTTATTAGATGTATAGCTTCCATTGTCAACCTCCCTAGCATAAATCCAAATTGATTATCTAATATCTTAGTCTCTTTTCTCAACCTTATTTCCAATACTCTTTCACATAATTTCATAGTGTGGCTCATTAACTGAATATACTCTTATAATTAGCACAGTTTTGTACATCTCCTTTATTCTTATATAGAAGTATTAGCACACTTTTTCTCCACTAATTAGGCATTTTCTTATTCTTCATAATCATGTTAAATAAATTTGTAAGCCATGTAATAGTAACTTTTCCTAAGCACTTCCATACCTCAATTGGACTTTCATTAGGGCCAACTGTTTTACCACTTTTCATTTTTTTAAATGCTTTTTCTACCTCGAAGTGTTGGATTTTACAGTAATATGTATAATTTCTATTTTACTTAGATTGGTCTAACTAACCTAATGTGACTTCATTACTATTGATTCCATTAAACAGGTTATAGAAGTATCTCTTCCATCGATCTTTTATTTCTTTATCATTCACTAAAACATTTCCACTTTCATTTTTTATGCATTTGTTTTGTGTTAAATCTCTTGTTTTCTTTTCTTTCATTTTTGCTATCTTATATATATCCTTCTCAACTTCTATAATATCTAATCGTTTATAGTATTTTTCAAAAGCCTTTGTCATTGCCTCACCGATTATTTTTTCCACCTCCTTATTAGTGATTTTATATTTTTTCGATATTTCCTTATTTGTACAAATGTCTAATTTTTGTAACTTGCCCCTTTTCCTTGAATTTTTGGACTCCACCATCATGATTCTTTATTCCATTATTTATTGCCCCAAAACTCTCCCAATACTCTTTTCGCAATTATTTTACCAACCATGCCATCATATGTAACTAGCAAAGTAGGAGAAATAAGTATGAGGATAAACTTGCATGCAATTATTTTGTTCTTTCCATGTTATAGCTAAAATAACTTCCCTTTTTTTCTTTTTTTGAGGAATGAGGGTTCCATGAAAGAGGTGAAAAGAGCTTTGGTTAGGGAAAGGATTTTTCGACTTAAAAGGTCTATACTAAACATGAAATGTAATAGCTGGGTTAGAAAGGCCTTCCTATTTCTGGTCATTTTCACATATCAAACATAAGATAAAGGATAAAAATTTCTTATAAATGTTATATGTGAACATGAGTTCGAATTTCAAGCCATCTTCCTGCCTATTATCAAGCCAATGAGTTAAAAAAAAAATCAATTGTCTAATATATTACGGATTAATATTTTCTATGGCGAAACCGTTTAAATTTTACACTATAGGATCTGGATGAATAATACACAACCTCTATTCAAAATTTAAAATTATATTTTTGCACATATGGTATTCATCTAAACAAGCTAATGTAAAAAATGCATATACTGTCAGCATAAGAACATTAATCCAGACACTTAAAGTATATGTGACATACCACAAAAAGATAAAATAAAAAAATACCGGATATGGAAATTAAAGGAGATTAGTATAGCAGTCACAATGGAGACCAAATGCAGCATACAATACATCACAAACAAATTAAAAAAAAAATCTACCAATATGGAAATCAAAGGAGATTTGTCTAGTGGTCATAATGGAGACCAAATACAGATTGCAGAAAGTTCTTTTCAAATTCTTTTGGAATTAAATTAATCCCCCCGGATTAGGAACCCTGCACAATGATCATTAGTCATAGTTGAGCAAATTCCTAGAGGCAAAACCACCAATCAATTAAATAATAAAAAAGAAAAAGAAAAGAATGAAGAAAGCTTGGTTGGAAAGCAAGGGAGACTTTACAGGACCCACAAATTATAGCTTTTTCCCATGTGAATGTGCCTAATCCCTTAAAGAGTATTCAACTCAAGAGCACACAATCTCCACCGCCCTAAATCGAAGGAAATTGATTTCCATTCATTAGAACAACAAAGGCCCATATGACCCTAGCAAAAGTTTGGTGGGCTGGGGGCGGGGAATTTGGAAAATAGTATAAAATGAAGGGACCCCTCAGGAGGTCGTAGCTTTCCAGGTGTCCTGATTCTGAATGCAAGATTTATTCAGACTTTACAACTAGAATCCCTATACGATACCTTTCCTCTGATTTCATTGACCATTGTTTGTGGTGAAGTCCCACGAAGCCGACTAGCCAGCAATGACGTATTCAAATCTCACACTAAACGTGGTAAAAATAGAAGAGTTTGTCTGTCACAACACAGTGTTCTGAATTCTGAGCTGCCATGTATGGTATGGAATTCACATTGGATAATTAGGCCACAACATAACATCAGTTAGTATCTTTTGATATACCTAGTAACGTGAAATGCGTACGATAATTTTATTGTAATAGTGTCGTTTTATGTGATTAGAAAAAATATGCATAAAAATATCGTACTTGATTTCATCATTAGTTGATGCGGAATTAGAAAATTCAAATTGATACAAGGAGTCAGAAAAAGGTGGGAGTGAAATGGAATTACTGTGAGCTTAGGGCAACTAAATCACTAAATGGAACATTTTAGTAACAAAAGACATCTTTAACTCCATTGGTTAAAGAGAAAGTAAAGGCAAAATTAAGAAAGCATGACTCAAATAATCTAACTATACTGTCAGAGCTAGTACTGCCAACTGTGATGCTAATGCACACCATAATTAGGAACACAGTGGTCTCCATTACAGGAATTTAGGTCCACCCATGAGAGGGCTGCAATAAGCATTTAAGTAATAGCAACTAGTCCCTGCATCAACCAGATTATTGGAAATTTAACTACCCTTATTGCTCAAGCAATGGTTGTCACAACTGCCAACTCAAAAGTATCACAGTTTTATAGCAATGGGTAGGATTCTTCTTGTGCCAAGTCAGCATCCTATGTGGACTGAGATCAAAAGTCGACAGCTGGTGGGGGAGGGGAGGTGAAGGGTGGCTACTCTGCCTTTTGCTTTTGTGTTACCAGCACCTTCATTACTTGTGCTTTTCATTTACTTTGAAAACATTCTTTTTCAACATTCTTTCCTACCTTTAATTTCTACATTCCACCACTCCAAGGTCATCATTTCTTAAAAACACCATTCATCTAAATATCTTTCTGCCTTCTCTCTCATTTTGATCAAAGAGAAGAACAATTTATCACACTCTCCTAAACAATTTATCACACACTTCTACTAGTCATTTGGAATTCAATGATCATATAATCTCAAGAGTAATGGTAAGCTTCTTCTTGATGATCATTACTTTCTGCACTCGAAATTTTGTGTTTTATTTCTTTCTTGTCAAAGTAAGAAAAGGATTCCAATACAGTTTTTGTTCTTTGATAATCCAGGGAACTCCTGTGAACATTATAGTTGGATCCCATGTCTGGGCTGAGGATCCTGAAGTTGCCTGGATTGATGGAGAAGTTATAGAGATCAAGGGCACAGATGTCACCATAGTCACAAGCAGCGAGAAGACAGTAAGCCACCACTGATGCTGCCATACCTAAACTCCTTATATGTCTATGATTATCGTATTCATGACAGAATGCAACATGACAAACTGCAATCAGGATAATAAGTTTGGAATATAAATATAAGAAGCATCAGAGTATCCTATTAAAACTTGTAGATTAAAGATGCTAACAGAATTCATGGACCAACTAAACAGCTTGAGAAATAATTCTTTTGCATTAACACAGGCAAAATAGTTGTCTAAATACAGTTAAAATTTGAAACAGATGCGTTATGTGAATATTAAATAGGGCTATCTATGACTACTTTACAATTTGCTAGACAAGAAAAGATGCAAGACTAGAAAACACAGCTAAACTTGTAAGATCATGGTCATTGCACTTATCTTTGAGTCAAAAAGAATAGGAGAAAAAAAGGATAAAGAAATGTATAGTCTCCATTCATAATCCTATTGGACAGAAGGGGGAACAAGTAGAGGCTTATATTTGCAAAACATTTCTGCAGACCAGAAATAGATTAGATGAACTAAACGTTGCATTTTTTTATATTTCAGATAATTGCAACCATTTCCAGCATATACCCGAAGGACACAGAAGCACCACCAGCTGGAGTTGATGATATGACCAAATTAGCTTACCTCCATGAGCCGGGAGTTCTATACAACCTTGCATGCCGATATGCACTCAACGAGATATATGTAAGAAGACAACTCAGTTTAAGACCACACACTACAGAAAACCTTCAAAATTTTGTGAAATAAACATGTAAAGCAACGCTTAATTTAACATAAATCCTGAATTGAGCAGACTTACACTGGGAACATTTTAATAGCTGTGAATCCTTTCCGAAGGCTGCCACATCTGTATGATGTGAACATGATGGAGCAGTATAAAGGAGCTGCTTTTGGGGAGCTAAGTCCCCATCTTTTTGCAGTTGCAGATACCTGTTACAGGTATATCTCTATGCATTAATTTTCCCCAAAACCACGAAAAAAATATTTTTGGCAAAATGCAGTGTCTGACATGTCAAACTCTATGTATCAGAGCAATGATAAATGAACAGGGGAGCCAATCTATCTTGGTAAGTGGAGAAAGTGGAGCTGGAAAAACCGAGACAACAAAAATGCTAATGAGATATCTTGCCTTCATGGGCGGTAGATCCGGCACCGAAGGAAGAACAGTTGAACAACAAGTTTTAGAAGTAAGTAACCGCTATTTATAAGGTTTTGCACAACTATGAGTATCAGTTAACATCACATTTCCCCTCTTCAGTCCAACCCTGTTCTGGAAGCCTTTGGCAATGCCAAGACTGTCAAGAACAACAACTCAAGGTACACAATTGGAATGCAACACTTAATTTACCTTGTTACTAACCTCCAACTTTTTCATTTCAATAGACATTCTGTTATGGATGAACTTATGAGAAATTTGCTTGATTGAATGGTCGTGCCAGTCGATTTGGTAAATTTGTAGAGATCCAATTTGATAAACATGGGAAGATCTCAGGGGCAGCTGTTCGAACCTATCTACTGGAAAGATCACGTGTTTGCCAAGTTTCTGACCCAGAAAGAAACTACCATTGCTTTTACATGCTTTGTGCAGCACCTCCAGAGGTGATCTTCACAAATTTGAATCCGCTCTTGACTTCAAATAGATTTTACATACTTGTTCTGGCTAAATTTCAACTTTTGCAGGATGTGAAGAAATACAAACTTGGAGACCCAAGAACATTCCATTATCTGAACCAAACAAACTGTTATGAAGTGGCAAATGTAGATGATGCAAGAGAGTATCTAGAAACTAGAAATGCCATGGATGTTGTTGGGATAAACCAGGATGAGCAGGTGTGTGTGTGTGTGTGTCTCTATTCAAAAATACAAATAAAAAAGAAGGAAACAAAAAAAGAGACTCAAAATGAAATCAGCTAGCAGTGCAACTTTACATTGACATGGCGATACTTCTGTAGGATGCTATATTCCGAGTAGTGGCTGCAATACTTCATCTGGGAAACATTGACTTCTTCAAAGGGAAGGAAGTTGACTCTTCAAAACTGAGAGATGAGAAATCACTCTATCATCTTCAGACAGTTGCAGAGTTGCTCATGTCAGAACTCCAATCAACTCGGCACTGCATTTGGCATTCCAAGATTTTACCACGAATTTTTATTGTTATCAATTTACTTTTCACAGGTGTAATGAGAAGGCACTGGAAGACTCACTTTGCAAACGTGTGATTGTAACTCCAGATGGAAACATCACCAAACCATTAGATCCAGCTGCAGCTGCCACAAGTCGTGATGCCCTGGCAAAGACAATATACTCCAGATTATTTGATTGGTAAATAATCCCATGTGAATCAGAAAATTTTTCTGCATATATCTAGACAACTTAAAACAGCTTACACTCATAATGGGTGATAAACTCAAATCTCCTTCACCATATATAGATTTGTAAAGACATTTAATCAAGTGTTAGAATCTAAATAAATCAGAACTTTCTTGCATAATTGCACTTAATTTTCAAAGTATAGTTTTGCAATAGCCTAAGGTTTAAGTGCATTCTGAGAAGATGCTATTCCAAATATATGGCTTAATTGTGCACTTAAGGAGTTCCATGAACTATGTGTAGGATTGTGGACAAGATAAATAGTTCCATTGGGCAAGATCCCCAGGCCAAAAGCATTATTGGAGTTCTTGACATTTATGGCTTTGAGACCTTCAAAATCAACAGGTGCTTACTGGTTGATTAAGATAACTGCATGCATTATCGATACAAATCTCAAAAACAGCATCTTACTGTGTGCTTGATATGTAGTTTTGAGCAATTATGTATCAACCTAACAAATGAGAAGTTGCAGCAGCATTTTAATCAGGTAAGAATAGAAATTCATATAATTTCTCTACAACTTTTTTCCTGCACATTTAACTCATAAAGAACATTAAATGGGAAAATTATGTCAACAGCATGTATTCAAGATGGAACAAGAGGAATACACAAGGGAGGAAATTGACTGGAGTTATGTAGAATTTGTAGACAACCAAGATGTTTTGGATCTTATTGAGAAGGTAATGTCATCTCATACCTAAACCCCACATGCAAGGCATTTCAGTTGATAACTGTTGACCTTCATGCGCAGAAACCTGGTGGGATTATTGCTCTCCTAGATGAAGCCTGGTAAGTGAGTTCCTTTTTCTGACATCTTTTAGAGAAGATCCAGGATTAATCTGAAAGAAAAGAAACCCAGTCATGACACGTCAAAAAGAACTTTGCAACCTCCTCCTTTAGGGAGGTAAAAATGTAAGATAAAAATCATTTTACACATAACTTATTTCTTCTGCAGCATGTTTCCTAAGTCAACTCATGAGACATTTGCACAGAAGATGTACCAGACATATAAAGCACACAAACGCTTCAGCAAGCCAAAACTTGCTCGAACTGATTTTACAATCAATCACTATGCTGGTGATGTGAGTAAATTCCAGTTTTAATTTTTACGATCCAATCATCTACCAAAACATTTCTTATTTTTGAAGTATTGGCCAAACAGGTTATTTATCAAGCAGACCTATTCTTAGACAAAAACAAGGATTATGTTATTGCAGAACATCAAGATCTTCTGGCAGCTTCAAAGTGCCCTTTTGTTGCAAATCTCTTTCCTTCTTTACCTGAGGAGACATCTAAGCAGTCCAAATTTTCTTCCATTGGAACCCGATTTAAGGTAAGCCTAATGCAATATAGATATATATGAATGTTGCCTGAATAATTTTTAGAGTTCTAAGACATTCTTTTCTTTTCTCATTTAAACTCTCAGCAACAACTACAATCTTTAATGGAAACCTTGAACACAACAGAGCCACATTATATCAGATGCATAAAGCCTAATGCAGTTCTGAAGCCTGGGATATTTGAGAATTTTAACGTCCTAAATCAGTTGAGATGTGGGGTAAGTTTCCTTATTAAGTCCATGGCTCGCATATTTTCCTTTCATTGCACATATGTCAACGGTTTCTTTTAAAAACTATAACGATGATTAATTTAGCTCCACTGACAATGCTCTCTCTGCATTTTGAGACAGGGCGTCTTGGAGGCAATTAGGATAAGTTGTGCAGGATATCCAACAAAGAGAACATTTGATGAGTTTCTTGACCGTTTTGGAATGTTGGCTCCAGATGTTCTGGATGGGTATGTACATCAAACTCCACCTGCATAAGATTTAATATTTTTATCCTAAAGGAATATAAAGGAAATTTCAACATATGGGCAATGTAATACCAAAACTTCTAATTCTCCACTCTGGATGAAATATTATGCGAAGCCAAATTTTTAAACCTTTGGTTACAGCAACACAACATTACACCTGTAACATCTAGTTTAGCTTCATGAAACTAATACCAGTTATACACTAGCATCCAGAAGGTATTTAATGATTTGGTGATGCAGATCCGAGGAGAAATCAGCATGTATTGCAATTTGCGACAGAATGGGCTTAAAGGGCTATCAGGTAGTGAATCTAAAAAATTTACCATCACCAGTACAGAGTATGAGGTACCTTTGCTAAAATTCAAAGATCTTCGACGCATAGCATTAGCATTCCATCTAACTGATCCGATCCTTTTAGATTGGGAAAAACAAGGTATTTCTCAGAGCTGGGCAGATGGCTGAACTGGATGCTCGTAGAGCTGAAATTCTGGCTCTTGCAGCAAGGAGGATCCAAAGGCAAATCCGGACACATCTTACCAGGAAGGAGTTCATAACTCTACGAAAAGCTGCAATTGATATACAAAAGCTTTGGAGAGGTAAGAAAAAATATAATCTTAAGATTTTTTATGACGGCCAATGTTATAACTTCATTTAATAAAGCAAGCACTGAATTTTTAAAGTTCTGACTGTATCAAGGGTACTGCATAAATCTAATTAATTCAAAAATAAATAATACTGTTTGAACTCAAAACATAATAAACTTGTTCTTTTAGTATCATCTTCTTCCAAATCATATGCACTTGTTCTTTTAGTATCATCTTCTTCCAAATCATATGCATTGTTTTTGATCCATTAGTCAGGGCTTAAACTTCAGAAAGTCCAATTACTTAAAATAGGTGTTACTAAAATTTCCTACTAACTCGAAGCCAAATTTTAAGAAGTAAAACCAAATTTCATCAAGAACTCATTGTAAGGAAGCAATATCTATCGTGACGTGCAATTTTTCTGGGAAACAATCGTCATAATTTCTTGTGCCACTTATGCAGCACAAATTGCTCGTAGACTTTATGATTTCATGAGGAAGGAAGCTGCTTCAATCCGCATACAAAAACATGGACGTGCTCATGCAGCAAGAAAATCTTACACAAAACTAAAAGCTGCAGTCATAGTTATTCAAACAGGCATGCGAGCAATGGCAGCTCGAAATGACTTTAGGCATAGAAGGAGAAACAAGGCAGCAACTACTATTCAGGTGAAGAAAATCATGTTTTGTTTGAGTATAACTTTGATCATTTCCCATCATATTGCTAAAAAGCACCACCTAGTTAAATGAAATGCTTTACTGCGCAAGTGCATCAACTTCTGAGTGAAACTTCCTTTTAGCTTAGAGTATAAACTAGATGCACAAAAACCAATTCATGTGCAATGAACATTCATTTCTTTGTCTCGCTACAACTTTGATCATACATTGGCATAGCACAGAAGTAATCACTAGGAACCAATGGCTTGATTGTCCAATTGAACCGAACTTCTGAATGAGATAAAGCAAGATCAACAAAAATTAATTGGTGAGATAGCTGTTATTGATGGAAGAGCACAAGCTGTACCCAAAATTTGACTTTCTTTGCATAATTGTTTAGTTTTGATCTACGCATCCCAAATCCAACCACCTGCATACGGACTTTGTTTGACATTGTCTTATTTTTAAACTTTGGAAGGGGTGACTAATGGAGGAAGAAAAGTTGGCACATGAGTGAAAACAAATTAACTAGGCTTCTTGTTGAATCATGAAAGTGCATCTTACCAATTTGGAAAAGATTGTGTTGGCAGCCATATTAACAGTTCTATTAATAATTTTTGCTCCCAGACACAATGGCGAAGATTCCATGCAGTTACTGCTTACAATCAGCTAAAGAAAGCAAGCCTTACTGTTCAATGCCTCTGGAGAGCTAGGGTAGCAAGGAAGGAGCTTCGAAAACTGAGAATGGTGATCTTATGTTTTTCAGTGCATAATTTGCATTATACATCACTTAAAAGAATAAAATTTTAGTCGTTGATTCTCACACGTTCAATAGTTAATAGATTGATTTTCTCCAAATGCAGGCTGCAAGGGAAACTGGAGCACTAAAAGAAGCAAAGGACAAGCTGGAGAAGCGTGTAGAAGAGCTGACATGGAGATTGGAGTTTGAAAAGCACTTAAGGGTAAAATCCTGATAATCTTGTTTAATCTACAAAATTATAGAATCAATATATCCAATTTTGAAGAGCACTTATGGTACAATCCTGATGAACTTGTTTGATCTACAAAATTATTGAATCAATATGTCCAACGACTCCATCCAGAATTAGAGAATACTACAGTAGTTGTAGTATGCATACTATAACAAGCTGGCAATCCCTTTGTGCAAGTTTATTAATCCGCACAAGCAAAAGCAATAAAGAGTATGGCAGTAAAATATCATCAGATTGACGGGCATCTTTGCAGATTGATCTTGAAGAAGCCAAAGGGCAAGAGATTGCAAAACTGCAAAATACGTTACATGAAATGCAAGTACACCTAGACGAAGCAAATGCAGCAATCATTCATGAGAAAGAAGCAGCAAAGATAGCAATTGAGCAAGCTCCACCAGTCATCAAGGAGGTACCAGTTGTAGACAACAGCAAGCTGGAGCTGCTGACTGACCAAAATGAGGAACTCCAGGTACAGAAGTGATTTATAATGCATTTCTTATAAAGAATATAGTTCCCTGCAATCAAGAGTAGATTCTTCCCCTTTAAGACATGCAATTTGACATGTTATTGCTACAAAGATGGCACTACGTCATTGCCAAATAATAATATCATGGAAACATCAGAAAAATCTGCTATAGTTGCTAGGAATGTTTTCCTTGATGAAGAGTATCTATATGCAGGACGAGATAACAGAACTAAAGAAGAGGTTAGCAGAATTTGAGCAGACATTCTCTGAAGTGCAAAAAGAGAGCCAGGCCAGACTTAGAGAGGCAGAGGAATCACAGCTTAGAGTTTTGCAACTTCAAGAAACAATTGGAAGGTAATAAAATATTAATCATTCACGCACGTCATCTTCTCCATGATTATGATTTGTTCTCACCATTTCAAGTTAATATTCAATCTCAGATTAGAGCTCAACTTATCAAACCTTGAATCTGAGAACCAGGTTATACGTCAGCAGGCTTTAGCTGCATCTAATAATGAGGAATTTACAGAAGAAATGGAAATGTAAGTATGTTAAAAGAAATATTCGTTCAAGTTCACAAAGTTATATTGCTTTTGGTCATCTCACTCTTGCACACCTATCATAGAACTAGGCATCATTGTAACAACTCAAAAGATTTAAATTCAAATGATAAAGTCTAGCAAATTAAAAAACCTTTTTTACTTCCCAGTATTGTGACAAGAAACTATCTTCAGTTAGAATGAAACATGTTCCATCACACTTAACTACTTCACTATCAGTTAGTTTAACAAAAGAGGCTCCCAGCAGCCCAAAACCATAATTTAACATTTAGCCATTTTTCCCATGAATCAAAGCAATAATGATTCTCGGCCAGGAAAGGTTTCAACCAGAGTTGTTATATAATTAGATGTGACATACCAGACTCGTGTACATTTTCCGAGATTTGTTGGAACAAATTATGCAGGCATGTTTCATTCACAATAAACTTCTCAAGGACAGATAAAGAAATTAAATGTAGGCTAAGACAGTTTGCTCAAACGTTCACAGGTTCAATACAGAACTAACTGCTCTGAATGCACTAGGGCTGCATAGATGGTGGCTCAATTATTGTTGACTAGGTTCACCTTTGTACACACATTTAGCTCAGTGGTTACCATAAAAGTTTTCCTTAATAACATCCAGATCGAAAATCTAAAAGATCTACTTCCGTGTACAGACTCAAGAATAGGATCAGAGACTTAGAGTCAGAAAATGAAATCCTCCGCAGCCAAAAAGTTGCGGTGGAGCCAACATCAACTGCTGAGAGGGAACCCCCCGCACCAAAGGTACTCTGTCTATGAATATGTTGTATATAATGTTATTGGTAATATGCTGCAGCATTACCTCCTTGCTTTTGGACATGCAGAGTTCTGAGAATGGATTGAAGATTAATAATGGGCATCAAAGAGAGGAAAATCATGAAAGGACAATAGAGGAACAACAAATAGACAAAGTAAATCAAACTTCCTTACATAATTTCCCCAAAAAGAAGACCATATACAAATATTAAGATTAGACATTTATCGTGAAATAAAACTTGAATTTCATTTGCAGGACTCCACTACTTTTGTTCCCATCCTAACTAAACAAAGATCCCTGACAGACAGGCAGCAGGTAAATAGAAGAAAGACAATACCTTTTCCTGGCAGACAGAAATTGGTGAAATTCATTTCGATTGTCAAATATTAAATTAACATTTCGGAAACTTCTTCTGTATCATATAACCAGGAAAACCATGATATCCTAATCAAATGTCTCATGGAAGATAAGCGATTTGATGCAAGCAGACCTGTTGCTGCCTGCACTGTGTACAAAGCACTTGTTCACTGGAGAACCTTTGAAGCAGACAAGACAACTATATTTGACAGGATTATTCATACTATCCGATCATCAATAGAGGTAGGACACTTTGATTATTTTAAATTTATGAAGGCCTGCAACACAATATAAACTATAATCCACATAGGACCGGTATAATTCATACTAGATGTTCAATCCTAGACCCCATTAATGACTAAAGCAAACTACATGCCCATGCAGGATCAGGAAAATACCAAAGTCCTAGCATATTGGTTGGCAACAACTTCAACTCTTTTGCTTCTTGTGCAACGTACAGTTAAAGCAAGTAATACACAGAATGTAGTACCTCATCGTAACCGGAGCTCTCCCAACAGTTTCTTCAGTAGAATGGCACAGGTAGGTTTCCCATGATTAAAATTTACCAACAAATTTCAGTGTCAAGCTTTAACAATTATTAGCTTCATTTTCAGGGTTTTCGTTTACCTCCAACAAGGACCGAAATTTCCAGTGGATACAGTGGAATGGAGGGAAACTCAAATATGCGATCTAGGATAGAAGCTAAATATCCAGCCTTGTTGTTTAAGCAACATCTAACTGCATGTGTTGAGAAAATATATGGCATGATCCGTGATAGCTTAAAGAAAGAGATTAGTCCCTTCCTCAACTTATGTATACAGGTAAGCACTTTCAAATGTAAACACTCTTGTAAGGAAATATTACAGATTTTCTAACAAAATCCTGAAATACCAACAACAGGCACCAAGATCTGCAAGAATTAGAATGCTGAGAGGGTCAGCTAAAACTATCCATTCAAATGTCATGGCAAAACAACAGGCTTCCATTATACACTGGCAAAATATTGTGAATAGCTTGAATCATACCTTGAGCATACTCTCTGAAAACAATGTAGGCTGAACTACAATTTCCATTCACCATTCCTTGGTTTATGTAAGAATGAAAAGTTTTGCCAGCTTTTATGCGCCATATCTTTCTTTTCAGGTCCCTTCTATTCTGATAAGGAAAATTTTCAGTCAAGTTTTTTCATTCATAAACGTTCAGCTTCTCAACAGGTATGCAGCATTTCCTGCTGATAATCTTACAGTTGAGACAGATTACACTCAAATTGCAAGAAGTTCCATTTAAACAAGTTAATCTGAGATTTGGCAAGTAAACATGGCACTTTTCTTTGTAGCTTATTGCTCCGGCGTGAGTGCTGCTCATTTAGCAATGGGGAATATGTGAAGGCAGGTTTGCAAGAACTGGAACTTTGGTGCGCTAATGCAACAGATCAGGTAGACAGCCAAATAAAACATTTACAGGATAACAAAGTTCAAGTAAACAGAATGTGAAACATAACTGCAGTTTGCTATTTCACAGTTTGCTGGATCATCTTGGGATGAACTTCAGCACATAAGGCAGGCAGTCGGGTTTCTGGTAAAGTGTCTTAATTACAGGACAAATTATTTTGTCGTTCATATTTGACAAGTAAAAACTAGATAGAATTGATATGAACTTAATGTTAAATAAAAAATTCTTCAACTTTGCAGGTTTCGCATCAAAAAGCTCAAAGATCCTTAGAGAACATCACGAATGAAATCTGTCCGGTAATTGATTATGTTAATGCTATAGATAATCAAGAAGATAACAAGTAAAATATAAAATTCTTGATCCAATTTCCCGTCCGTTTTTCTTGAGGGAAGGGGGTAAGAATAATTGTATCCGAGATGTGCAACAAATTGGATAATGACCTTGACGTTCAATCTCTTTTTTTCTTCCTATTAGATGTTGAGCATTCCACAGATATATCGCATCGGAACAATGTTCTGGGATGACAAATATGGAACACATGGATTATCTCCAGAAGTGAGGGTTCTTTATGTTCTTCATAGATAGATAACTCTCTACTCTTTCTTCCACATAGTTATTTAAGTACTCATTGCCGAACATAGAAAAACTGACTGCAAAATCATGTCACTACACAAAGCAATAGCATTTTCTGACTCAACTAATTTTTCTACCTTTATACTAGAATTTGCATAATACATTAAAAACAAATTATATATAGCGGACAGATGTTAGAAAGTGTACCAAAGTCTTTATTTTCAAAATATTAAACATGTCTGAAAAATCACGTCTAGTGGTCAAATGATTTTAAAAACGTTATATATGTCTGATACGTGTTAGATAGTGTACAAAAATTATCAAGAAGCTCTTTCTCAGCCTAGGTTAGTAAACTAACTTCAAAACTCGGGTGGAACTTCATTGATAGTCTATGATATTTCAGGTAATTGGCAAGATGAGAGCATTAACAGTGGAAGATTCAGCCATGCCAAATAATACCTTCTTGCTTGATGTGGATTCAAGGTAATAGATGTATATTTTACACGCATGAAATTCTAATGTAGTGCCACAAAATAATGACCAACGGATTTTCCAAATGACAGCATACCTTTCTCTGTTGAAGAGATATCACAATCCTTCCGTGACATGAGCCTTTCCGATGTGGAGCCTCCTTTACTCCTCCGTCAAAGATCGGATTTTCATTTCCTATTGCAGCAAACAGATTGAGTGTGTTATAATTTTACTTTGCTCTTCTCCATTTACTTTTCACTTGGACATAGAGCAGAAAGGACAACTACTGGAGGTAACTTACTCCAGCTCCCATTTCGTTTCATTTATTAATTGATTTTTTATTTTTTTAATTTCAGTGGTGAGTGGTGAGAATTCAACTGTAAATTTTCTTCTTTGAGCATTTACATTCTTTCTCTCCTGCAAAATTTGGAAGACGATCTTACAATTTTGTATTGAGTAGTGCTCTTAAATCGGTTTATTGTAAAAATTGATGCTAAGGGATTAAAAAGTCTCCTAACAGAGAAAATGCATTTTTGGTGCTCTATTTCATTAATGCACTAGTTATTACCGGGATTGCTTTCCCTCTTTTATTTTACTATGGTTCAACAGTTTACCAACTCACAGAAATCTAACAAATAGCAGAACACCATGCATAAGATTTTGCAAATTATCACATCATATTAAGTATTTATTTACTATCAGGTGGTAAAAGAAACCAACCAAAAAACCTTCACATTGACTGACAGAAGTGCATGGTTTACATGCTCCCCTTTTTATCATCAGCCACAATCCTCTTCCATTCAACCGTGCTACAAGCTCAATCACGCTGAAGACCTCTACTGCACCGATACTGCGAACTTAATATCCATCTTACAATGGCCTTTGAACCCAGCAAAGACTGCTGTGAAGGGCACCATGAATAAAGTAACTCAATGGTATGCAACAAAAGCCAGAGTCAGTAACAAAAACTAAGATGAGAGAGCCATATATATGGCTGCTGAGGTACAAAACTTGGGCAAGTGTTTCAAAATGGCTATCAAAGGGTACTGGGGGAAGCACTGTATATTCCAATTACATATTGATGCATACAAATTGTAGGCAGAATACACAAATCAAGATTATTTAAATGGCTTCCCAAAAGTACTGGGATTTTGCGTTACAGCTCCAACAGATGGTAATCCATCATAAAATTTGTCCAAATCGTACGACAACCTGTCACGATAAGGGCGTTGCATTTCTTGAAAAGCATGGCTATCATTCTGGGTGCATCCAGAAATTAAACAAGCCCAAGTAACCAAATTCCAATCAGACATTTCAGCAAACAAACGGTAGGCAGCAATCAGACCACCAACGCTAGCGTACAACTTGATAAGGGTGTTACGCAAGAACAAATCTTTATCGAACCCGATTGCCTATTATTTCTAAACGAATCTTGTGCTGACCAAAATTGGCCGTAGCCGAACTGGTTGGCCAGAGTAGTTTACTGATGTCACTTGTTAATACAAAAAATGTTAAGAGACACGCAATGTGCCTCCATGCTTAGTTATTGAGAATCCGAGGTGGATTAGTAAATAAAAGAGGTTAGGTGGGTTTTTTTTTTTTTTTTTTTTTTCTTCTTACGCTGCATTTTTATTGAGCTTTTATAGCAATTTCATTCTCATGCTTCGTGAAGTAATGAGCAAGACTAAACCTTAGCTTGACAGGATAAGTCGTCACGAGGAAATTTGACTCTAACAATATTTAAACAGCGCTTGTCACATCAATCAAATTTAGTGAACTTCGAAATTAGAATTTGACATTTATTTATATGATTAGTAACTTATTAGCCTATCTTTGAATTATTCACAATTTTCTGATATGACACGTTTGGTAGAGCTGTGTTTGAGGCCGAACTAATTTTGAACTTTACAAATTTGTTTGGTATCAAATTTAGAACAAGAAAACCAATAATTTTCAATTAGAAAACTGCGATTTTCAGGCATCCAAGACCAAAAAGGAAGTGGATTTCTCTTCATGAAAGCCCTTCTCGTGAGATGGGATAATAGATCTTCTTCTTCTTCTTGGTTTGTCCCTTATTATTGTAACAGATTCTCCTTAGAATTATTGGGTTTTGGATTCTGGTGCAAGTTTTTGATAGAAACATGGTACTTTGGCGCCTATTTTCTGATTCAAATACCTTCACGTGGTGTAATGAATGGATTGGGTTGGGTGGGAGCCCATACAATCACCTGTATAAACTGTATCTTGGAGGATAAACACAATAAACACTATAAAGAGTAAATGTAAATACTAAGAATTGAGTACGGTGTACAAGTCTCTATATCTCAAAAACTTTTAAACTTCAATATTCTTGGTTACTTTTTAAATTGGTAAAATCTTTATCATAAATTATTGTGTGTAATTTGTCACTAGCAATTGCGGACATTCCCTTCCATTAAGATATCGACCATGAATTATGACTCTGTTAATGAAACTTTCACCTATGACCAATAAGTTTCAAATTTGAATCACCAATAAATGCGTAGAGGTCCCAGGTTCAAGTAAACAATAGGTGAGTGCACATCTAATGTTGGTTGTTTTTAGTATTAGGAAATTGATAAAAACTTTGTCTAGACTTTGGATTTAGATAAATATTAAAGAATAAAGGGTTATTCAAGATTAAAAAATATTTTAAATCAATTGATTTTGAATTTTATCCAGAAAACAAAAGAGAGGAAGATTATGGGATCATTATTTAAGAATGTTAAAATTTTGTAATAGAAATAATTATGCTTTCCTTCAATCCTAAATTTCTCCATTTGAATCAATGGAAACTAATCTTTTTCACTTGTGATTTATAATTTACACCATCGATACTACTGGAGGTGGAGTCTTGAAAATCAAATGTATCAAAACGATCTTGTTGAAAAGGAAGGAGTATGAAAATTTGTACCATTTGATGACCTCGATGGATTGGGAGTGAATCTTAGGAAAGGTGGCCTAGGATTGCTTCCAACTTTCAAATGACGAGAAAATCCATGTAAATGGGTAAACAAATTGAGACAACGCTCACGAATCAACTAGAATTCGGACTACACTAACTACACTGTTCATTTGTCAATTGAATTAGGTGGAGCCAGAACCATATTGATTCCATATATGTAACTAGCACCATAGTAATTGGTGGTTAAAGGAAAATGGGTTTATTATTAGTTGGTATGCTATTTGATAAAGAAAAATTTGCCAAGGTAAGATTTTCTAAGAAATAGGCTTTTTGTAATTTTTTTATACAGAGAATAATTAGTTTTTTATTTATTCTAATTGCTTGCAATAGTTACCAAGTTATTACCTAATGGTCGGATTTATAGTTTAAAGCTAATTGTTTCTTTGATTACTTGGGCATTGGCTAAGTAATGTGACTTATGAATAGGTGAATAGGCAGTATACAAGCGACACACGAGAGAAATTGTGAATGAATTCTTGGTGGTACCGTGAAAGAAAGAAATACGAGAGATTAGGCTTAGAGTACAATAAGTTGTATTTTTTGTATTTGTTTTTCCTTTCAGTACTATTAAAGAGCGGTTTTCTTTCTGTAAATTCAGACTTGGTAATTACATTGAACTATATTGAATTTTGTGTGTCGCTCATATTTTGTGTCTTTTTATTATCATTAAATTGACAGATTCTTGACTTGTCAAATAGATGTGTTTAATTTCTAATTTTGGATCCCCACATCTACCATTATAGATATTCACCTCAGGCAAGACTCCAGCATTTGCCTTTGTTAATTACTTGGCAGTATCTTCATGTATTTTAGATGTTATCTTGACCAGAAATAATTGAAACTAGAAAAAGATAACAAAAGAAAATACAAGATCCAACAATTTTTACATGGCTGATAACTCTCAATCATCTAGTAAATAGCAGTAGTTGTGACCTTCAGTGATTACACGTGAATTCCAAGTCTGATTATTAGTGATCTAATTTTCAGTCAAAGTTGAAGTTTCCAAACGGAAATAGACTCAAGTGGGGTTCCTTTCCAGCCTAAGATCATGCATTTCCCATCCATATCTAGAGTGCAAGAACTCAAGCGATCAGATCTTCTAAGCAACAAGCTAGCTTGGCATAATGATAAGCGACTTAGATCTGTTTCCACAAAACCAAACCTTTCAAAAAGGACCCTCTAGAAAGTAATCCTTTCATATCGCTGATACCTTTCGGTGCCTTCAGCTGTGATAACATTTCGAATCATCTCCCTGAAGTAAACTTCTTCAGCCAGTTTTCTATACTGAATGTGATGACCCATGGAAGCTTCCAAACAATCAAACATCGCGCTGAAATAGAACAATGTTTCATTAAAACGTTCCAGGAATACCGAATTATTTGCACTAACCTCCAATTCTCTGACAACCATCACGCATGGCTTAAGGCTGTTAAGAACTCCTATCAGAGCTTCTAAATGATTAGGCCATGCTAATTGTGTCCAGAGACGGTATGCCAAGTTTATTGCCACGGTTTCATCAGCATCTAACTTGAAGAAATCTAACTTCAGGTTCTTCAGGTCTGACACAACTATGTGAAATGAAAAAGGCAAATTGATGTTCCGAGCAAAAGATGTCAACCACTTGCCTATATCTTCCATCGTTTTCTTACAGGTTCCAACAACAGTTATCTTGAGAAGTTCAACAGGACACTCGTATCGGATAGAAAAGGCTTGCATAACCAGCATCCACTGTGATCCATTATCCACTGAAAAATCAATTAAATGAATCCTTTTGACAGATGCTACCTTTTCTAGGATGGAATCAATTGTTGTAAATTGAGTTACTAGGCAGAATGGCTGATCTTGTTGACTAGTCATCATCTCAGGTTGCAAACTAATCATATCCAGTGCCTCATCCGTTCTCTTCTGTGGTTTTCCTTCGAGATCCTTTCATGGAACTATTCCCCACTCTTGATCAATCCTCTCTCGAAGAGCTTCAGCAAAATAGTAGACAATTCTTTGAACAGGATTACCGCCTTTAGAAGCAGAACGATCACACATGCTGAGCAATCTTCTTGCGTGAACAAATTGTTTATTTGCAACCTTTTCAGCCGCGGCTTGTAGTACTAATGCTAGTTCCAATTCTGCAGAAACTTCAGAAAGGAGACCAGATTGCGCTTCAAAGCAACCAGCTACGTTGGAGAGCACATCAGCCTTCTGGGAATTGAACTGAAGTAGCCGGGCTTTCGCTAACTTCATGATGCTCTCAGTTGACAAAGCTGGAGCATTGCCTGGTGTATAAGAGCTTTGTTCATTAATTTTTTCCTCCCTCAAACGTTTCACCTTGGTACCATGTTGCTTCAGAAGTTCTAATGATGTTAAAGAAGGAAATTGGCTTTCCTCCTCCATTTCAACAAAATAAGACATTTGTGCCGAAGTTACAATCTTTGCTTGAAGAGAATCAACGTCTGCCCAGTCTTGCTTCTGAATAGGACCTGGGAGAATTGCTCAAGGGATAAAAAATGTACAGCCTTGTATCCATGTGCTTGTCAGGTTTTTAAATAGAAAAATTTTTAACGCATTGCGCTACTTAGTTAGCAATCTGATCATAGATGGAGTGAAATTAATATCTGATCTTGACAGGTGGAAATATATTATTGCAGAACAATTCAATATCTTTATGCCGTCAAAGGAATCGTCCTATAAGCTGCCTGACACAGATGAAAATGTTTGTGTCAAGACAAATTCATTTGTAATCATCACTATGTACTAAGTAAGAAACAACAAGTGCATATTTTCATGACTCTGAAAACGACTATCCACAAATATGGATAAAACTGAGAACTTCAAAGAATTTAACTTGCATTGTTATGGTCATTTACCCTTCATGCATCCTTTTGAGAACTTACTATAGATTTGGAATTTTGCTCACCTTTACAGATGTGTGAGAAAATTGGAGTATGAGCACATTTGGTCCTTGCCTTCTTTAGTTACATTACTGAATTGATTTTGAAATTTAATTTGTTTCCGTTTGAAAAGTAAAGCTGTTAACATTTCATAGATGTATATGAAAGCAATTATGGAATTTGAAGACAGCTCAGAATATCAGTCCATTCAAAACAGCTCAGAATAAATATTGTCATTCCAATATTTGATAACTAAGTTAGAATAAAATGATTATTCTTTTTCCAGCGTTTGGTGTAATTAGTTTTAAATTTCATAATGCGATACAATTTGTATTAATTTGACTTAAGTGCATGATTCATTATAAAAATATATCAAAATTTTTTATGCTATCTACTATTTTTGGGAAAATTAAATGTATATTGATGTAAGAATAAAACAAAAACGTGATTGCAATCTGGATAGAAATTTTGATCTTAATCGTTCTGATTAGTTAGATTTGATTGCTTGTTTACTTTTGTATTACTTAGTTACAAGCTACTAATTTAAAAACTACAATCTATGATATTGAGTTTTTAATAAAATTACAATCTTGCCTTTGAAGAATAATTGCACATTATTTAGTTAATTATATAATATGAATATTCATGAAAGTTTTATATCAAATTAGCAATAAGATTAGAAATGTAAATGAATTAGTAATTGGAATAATGACTCATGTTTGAACAAATGGTTAAAAAGGATATTAAATATTTTTTTTACAACAAAAAGGGAAAAATGGTAAATATGACTGTTACTGATTATGATAAAAAAATTTATGCAAGCAATTACTAATTAAGGTAGTAAAAATTATTTTGAAATTTGACAAAAGGAATCATACAGGTCAATAAGCATAAAAACATAATTTTGCAATGCATGTTACCATATGTAAGGAACAAATAAAGAGAGAGAAATGTGAGGATAAGCTTAGGAACTAACTATTTTGTTTTTTATTTTTTCCAAGTTAAAGCTAGAAAGAGCTTTTCTTCTCCCTTCCCCCCTCCTCCCAAACCCCACTTGACGAATTAGGATTTTAGAAAAAAATGTGGAAAGGACTTTCATAGGGGAAAGAGTTTTTCAATTTAAAAGGTTCACACCAAACATAAAAATGGTAGGCAGGTCTTTCTAGACTAAGTCATTCTTATGTACCAAACATATAGTGAGAAGTTGAATCTATAGTAGAAGCCCTAGATTCAAATCTTACTAAATGTGAATCTAGTCTAACTATATGTTAGTATTTATCTTAACATGTGTAGGTCAAGGATAATATTATTAAGTTGCATTTTAGAATATATTAATATTACCAATGCAGTGTAATTGTAAATTATGAATTATATATAGACATTGTCAATGTAAAACTTCTTTTACATAAGTGAATCTTGATTGTAGCCACGTGTACAAGAGTCCATAAGATTCAAAATAAAGTAAAACAACATTTCCCTCCAAAATGAAATCACATACCAAGCACACAACTTGTTTCACCAATTTTCAATCCTATTTACATCAATTAGAAAATGGAAACCTATTATTTGAACTATATTCAAAAAAAATTCTGCTACTGGTAGAATAAGGAGAACCAAACCAACCTTTTGGTTCATAGTAATTTGAACCCTGTCTCTATTTTTCCTTGATAACATTTTTGTTAAAGTATATTCTATTTTCTGCAAAATTTAAACCACTTACTCTGTTGAATTAAACACTCTAAAGCACTTTTGTGGAAGAATGCAATTTGTCAAAAATGAGTGACTCAAGAAGGGGAGGGGAAGAATGAGATTGATGCACAAAACAAAGCAAAAGGCTTACACCTGCTAATATTGCATTTTTACCATTAGAACTTCCAGTTTCGTGAAACACCTTTCATTTATATGGATGATCCACAAGGTGAATAAAAAAATGGCCAAATGAGATGGAGAAGGCTGATATAATTGTTAAAACTTAAATACATAAACGCACATAATACATGCTAAACAACGAATAGGAATCTAAATAGCTTACCTCTATCCATTGTTGTCAAACAAAAATCAATCCCGTGTGCCTTCTTCCTCCTCCTCATTTGTTAGACTCCTTTATAGAAGTATACACAAAAAATTAATACAAATAGTAAAAGATGATTTGTTATCGAATAAAATGCAACAGTTGACCAAGACTATGTTGTTACAATAGCTCTATTTTTAAATTTTCTTGTATCATGTTACCAACTGAGAATATGTCAAAAAAATCAAATATTTAGATTAAATGTTTAAAAAATATCATACCATAATAAAATTTAATATTTTTACCAACTTACCTCTGGAATAATCAACAATATTAAAATTTTTGAAATATAAAACAAATGAGGAGTCACCTAAAAAGAATCAGAAGATGAGTTAATAATTAAGAATACTGAGTGATGGACTTAATCACAAAAAGTTGGAAGAGTGTTGATGAAGATGATAATGAATTGGGTCGTGGGAGTTCAGCAGAACTCTCTGTGTTTATAGAGATAATTCTTCACATTCACAGATAGGTCTGCTGGCTAAAATTCGCATTCACATATGTGTCTGCTTGTTGAAACTCGCATTCATGGTTGAAACCCAGCAACCTTTGACAAAGACTGCTGGTTTTAGCTAGAGCTAAGACCCTTTAAATTATGCGTTAAATGTACTTTGACCAAGCATTTAGCCTTGAACGTTTTTTTTCATAAGTTGTTGGCTATGAGAGCAATTTTGGCTGACTCATTAAAAATTATTTATGGTTCACACTTTGAACGTGCGAAAGATTTCACAATTCAAAAGTGTGCAAAGCACTCATTTAGGAATGAAAAGAAAATCGCACAATTGACAGACGATATCCCCACCCCCCTCCGCAACAAAAAAAAATCCCCACCAAACACAAACACAAACGCAAACTAAGCAATTGGCCCTAAATAACCCAAACAGTTCTATACGGGTATGAAGACTTGACAAAACAAAACAAAACTAGAGGCAAATAGGGCTGTAAACGAGTCGAGTGGAGCCCGGATATTGTTTTATTCGAACTCGAACTCGAAAAATATCTTTAAGCTTGAGATTGAGCTCGACATCAATCGAGTATAAAAAATGATGCTCGAGCTCGACTCGTTTTAGAATTAGACAAACTCGAGCTCGATTCCAGCTAGCTCGAATTAGTGGCATATTTGAGCTTTCGAGCTCAAACTCGAATCGAGCTCGAATTCGAGCACCACAAAACCAAACAGACAGTAACCAACAATACATGACAAACCAACAAAAATTCACCTAAACAATCCATCAGATTCGGACTTTGTTCACCATTTTTACATGAAACACCAACAAACAATTAAGAAAGCAGTAGCATCCTTCACCTCCTTCACACACTCTATTAGTCCAACCAAACATCACTCACCATTACATTCACACTCAACCCTTACCTGCACATTCCCTCACTTGCACACAATCCAAGCACACAACTCTCATAGTTTTGTATAGGTAGAACACACATAGAGCTCACAACAGCAAACACACAAACACATAAGCTGCAACTTCACCAACATTCAAATTTGCATTCACCTATACAGACTCCCTAACCTGCACATAGGCAGATACGCACATTGCACACACTTATACACACACACATGAAATCTCCAACCTACAATCACACACAATTCCTAACCTATACACACTCCGTCACCTTCAAACACCTACAAATGCACACTTCTTCACCTGCACACTACCCCAAATCCTGCATTGGTTAGAAAAATTGTGTACATAAATTGAATAAAAAATTATATTATAATAATTAAATTAAAATTATTCTTAATCTTGCTTCAAGACCCCAGCAAATCACCCTATTATGTGATAAAAAAAAAAAAAGAAACAACCCTCACTTCTGACCCTACCCTTCACTTTTACCATGCGCAATCACAGTCGCGACTGTGACCACAACCGGAAAAACCGACATAGAGAACGCAAAAGAGGCCGCCAACATCACCGATGGGCAATACCACCCCCACCAAAGTTGTCGTCACCATCACTCTCCCTATCCCGAGACTCCTTCTCAGAAGCAACTAAAGGATGACATCAACAAGGAGAGGGAAGTGCAAGGGAAAGGAAGAGACACAAGGACCAACAGCATAGCTCGTCCGTTAAGAAAAAGAAAGAGAAGAAAGAGGGCGGCGGTGAGAAGAGGGTAAAAGAAAGAGATGATAGTCAGGCGATAGATGTGGATAAGATTAGGTGTTAGAAAATTTTGTATTTTTTTAAAAAAAAAATTACAAACTGATTAAAGGTTAGGAAGGTAAAACTGTAATTCTTTCAAAATATTTAGGTATTTTGGTAATATATTATAAAATATATTTTATATTATACATAATATTATGTTATAAAATATTATATATATATATATATATATAAAATATTACGAGTTCGAAAAGCTAGACGACCTTTTCTAGTCAAATACTCATATACTTGAGTTTGGTTCATATAGCTCGCGAACCGCTTAAGATTAAGCTCAAATTTAATCAACTCAAACTCCATCCGAACTTTTGACCAAACTACTCGCGAATTACTCACAAGTAACTCGATTCGCGTGCAGCCCTAGAGGCAAATGAACTGTTAGGCCAGAGGCACTGTGCAATTCTAAGAATTAGCCAAAACGTAAGAGACACAAGCTTCTAAACCCTCCCTATTTCCTTTACCCCACCGAAAATCCTTACTTAGCTGCTTTTCTTGCAAAGTACCGCATTTTCACTCATTCTCCCTCTCTTTCTCCACCGCAATGACGATCCACGCAGCGGTGATCCAAAAGCTCCTCAGCACAAACGCCCATTTGGGTCGGCGAGTCGCAGCTCACCACTTCAAAATCTACTCTTGCGGCACCCGAAACGCCATGACCATAATAGACTCCGACAAGACACTAATTTGCCTTCGCAACGCCTGCGACTTCGTCGGCAACCTTGTGAGATCGAAAGGGCGGTTTCTTTTCGTCAATACCAACACCCTTTTCGATGAAATCATCGAGCAAATGACGAAAGCTATTGGGATTAAGAATGATAACTCTTGGCGTCTCGGAGGCTTTTTAACAAACAGTTCGAGTCCCAGAAAGTTTCGCGGCCGAAATAAGAAGTTTAACTTGGGGGCCATTCAAGCTCCTGACTGTGTGGTGATTTTTGATACGGAGAGGAAGTCTTCTGTGATTTTGGAGGCTGATAGGTTGCAAATTCCGATTGTGGGGCTTGTTGATTCGAGTATGCCGTGGGAGACTTATAAGAGAATTACTTATCCGGTGCCCGCGAATGATTCGGTTCAGTTTGTTTACTTGTTTTGTAATTTAATCACGAAAACTTTTCTGTATGAGCAAAGAAAAATGAAGGCTGCATTGGGGGCTGCCACTAAAGGGGGAACTGATTCAAAAGCTGGGACTCGGTATGAATTCTATTAGTATTACTTTCTTTAGTTGTTTGTTGTTGGATTTACTCATACATTTTTTTTTTTGTTGCATTATTTCTGTTCATTGGAGGGATATCTGGGTTTTAATTTATAATTTTTTGGGTGGAATCTTTGAGCTCTTTTTTTATTTTTTATTTAAAAAAAAAAAAGAAAGAAAAAGTGAGGCAGTTGATTGATTGCAATGGTTTATGGCATTAAACTTGGAGTTGTAAGTTGTACTGTAACAGCAAGATGTAATGTCAAGGTAATGTGGTTCAGCAGACTGTTTGTATTTATACTGAATATTCAGTAAATGATAGAAAGAAGCGGCTATATGCATACCTGTAAACTAGTTCAGTTCTCAATTTTCCTTTTGAACGGTTGTAACACATTTTTAATGTATGTTATGGAGATGTGTTCTGCTTTCTGAATTCAGCTTGGCATATAAATGCCAAAATAGAAAAGACTCAATCTTGCACTATAGTTTTGTATTGGAGATGTTTTCTGATATCATTTTCATGATTATGTTTTGGTACACATATTATCTACTAGGTGGATATTGAATGGCTCGTCTGAATGCCAATTCTGAGCAGTGTATTGTATGCTTATTTTTCCCAAAAAAGGGAAAAAAAAAAGAAAAAGATGTTGTGTTATGCCAATTTCTTGGCTTTGATAATTATTGGGTGTGTGGTTATCGTATGTGCACCTATCTCGATAATGTGTTTCTAGCTAATTGATAAGGTGTAAGATATTTTAGTGTGCATGTTCAATTCCCTTGTTCGTTTTCTGAAGAACTTCTCAAATTCGGTTCATTTTGATATTCAAATCTGAAATTTTATGCTTTATGTTGCAATAGCATAAGAATCTTACAACATCCATAGTATTTTTGGAGTCTTTGTTGACTTGCTTTTTTCAATTTTGGAAAAAAATATGCATATGGCAGGGAGGATGTTCTACAAATTGACTCCACCAGCAAGAAGGGTAAAATCTTTGTTCTTCCTTACAAAAGCCTGCAGCCTGCTTCCCAGGGTAATGACTTTATTTGCACCAATACTTGCTTCTTGACATATAATCTTTTTTATGATAATTGTATCACGCAGGGTATTCTGACGTTCTCTTTGCTCTGTATAATTAGTTTTTTTTCCACCTTATGTTTTTTTGGCTGTTGCAGATGTGTCAGACATAAAGCAGCTGCTAGACAAAGTTGTGGTGTTAAAATTCAATGGTAGTTTGGGGACAAACATGGGTTTTAGTGGACCCAAGTAAGATTTCATTGACGCCAAAAAATTTAGATATTAGTCATTGTGAGTCTGAAACAATTGAATATCGGTTGGTTATCGTAATTAATCCGAAATTGTGGCGTCTGTTTTTTTGTATCCCTGGTGTGCAATGACAATATTGGAGCAAGTATGTTTTGGTTTGTTAACTCATGCAACTAAATGAAACATCCTTATTGCTGTGGGACATAAAAGTATACATGTACGGAATTATATAGCTGCAGCAAGTATGCTCTGACTTCTCAACAGATGCAACTAATAAATATCTTTACTGCTGTCTGACAAATAAAGATTGATATATCGGAAAAGTATCTCCAAGGAAATTTAGCAGTAACTTTTTCCATGTCAAACTTAAATTTCACTTTCGTAGTCCTTATATTTTTACTTTTACCTGACTCATTTTTGTTATTGAATCCTTATTGTGTTGTATCTGTTTTTTTTTTTTTTTTTTTTAATGTTGTTTGGAAGATCTACCATTGAGGTACAGAATGGAATGACATGTTTGGATTTGATTATCAATCAAATTGAGGTTATTTTCCAGCCCTTCTTATCAATGCAGTTTATATTTATTGGAATATTATTCATGATCCACTTTCATAATTCTGATAATCCAACTGTATTACTTTTTATAGTCCCTCAATTCAAAGTATGGATGCAACATTCCCCTGCTTCTGGCAAATACAACTAATACACATGATACTACCTTGAAGGTGACTATTTACGCACTTGCTACCATGTATTCAGATTGGAATTTGCTGGCAACTTATCTTCGTAGCTTTTTACTTTGTAGGTTTTGCAAAGACACACAAACAAAAATATCCATACTTTTTTTCAGGTTTTTCATGCTTCTGTTTAGCTTAATGTAATTTTACACTATCTTTTTCAGTTTTGTTAAAGATGCTAATCTACAAGTTCATGAGATATTATATTTCAATACAGAGTCAAGAGCATCAAGCCAATTTGAGTGAAGCTTCGCGCCATGATAGAGTGTATGTTATTTCCTTATATTTTAAGCTCAGTGAACGCTATGAATGCACTTGTAGCAAAGCATTAGGGAAATCCTTGATGTCAAATTTTGCATCGAGATTGCTGCATGAGATCTTTGTTCATGAACTTTTCACATTGAGATCCATCCATGGTTGTCATGTGTGTTCCAAGTTTCATATGGTAGTTGAAAGAAATTAGTTAATAGATCCATGTTACATTATATGTATGGGATGGCTTGTAGTTTTGTTATCGGTGTGATGAAAACATGAGGAATCTATTTTAAGTCCATAAAAAATATTTTTGCTTCCCAACGTCATTTGCTCTGCCTAAATTGATTGATAGAATGAGTTGTGATATTGCGCCTCGCTCTCCAACAACCAAAATGATGATAATAGTGAATAAAATAAATAAATAAATAATAAAGCAAAACCCAGAAGCTGTTTGTTAATTCTCATTTCTTAATATATTCTGGTCTGGCAATTTCAGTGTTGGATGACAATGAATGTGTATGGCATTTATGAAGCTCTTGCACTATATCCTCATGATATCTATGTAATCACCTAGTTGATTTGAAAGTTAATCTTCCAAATCATTGTCCATTCTCGAGTGGCATGGTATTCTGTCATGATGTTGAAGTTTAACGTTGGATAAATGCGAACCTCTTGTCCAATTTTTGTACTTCCATGTTTATATTTATTATATTTATATATGTACATATTGCTGCATTGAAAATTCAGTAAAATGTTTGGTTTGTAATCCTTCTAAAAATCTTTGAGAAACATCAATTTGCCTATGTTTTAATTGTTTCTGCATGAATTATTTTATATGTCTTCAAAGTCTTATTCTTTGGCAAAATTGTCATTTATCACATGAAGGTATGCCTCCAATCAGAATGAAGTTTATCTTTCCTTGAAGAACAGTGGTAAACTTGATGTGCTATTGTCTCAGGTAGAATATTCTGCCCTTCTTTGTCTTATCATCATGTCTCACACATCTATCTATATTTCAGAGTCAACTTTGAAATTAATAGACATCTCTTATCTTCTTTCTACTTTTTTACAGGGTAAGGAGTATATCCTTGTGCTGAACTCAGACAACCTGGCTCATGTTATTGATCCTAGTATCCTTGTTAACATTTCTAATAATTTCAAATTCTTGAAATTTTATGTCTTAGTTTCTCAATTTTCAAGTTCAGGACTACATTGCGTCATGTATCAACAACCCTGGTTCATCTGATAGGTTATTCCCTTAATGCATATGATAGAAATTGTAAATCATCTGGTGCAGAAAAATATTGAAACTTGTATGGAGGTACAGACAAAAACCACTGCTGCCCTATTACTCTTATACTGTTGCTAATTTTTTCTTTCAGGTAATGCCTGCTTCCTCAGACCTAGAAGCAAGGGAGACTCCATCTCATGAAGGAAAATTTGAGGTTGGCTGTGCTTTCTGTTTCTTGAGCTATTACTTCTCAAATGACTAAGACCTTTAAACTATATGGTTATGTCAAATAATGCAAATTATGTAGAGATTTAGGTTAAAGAATACATTTTTGTTGTTAATGGTGGTGAACCAGGATGTTTCCACCCAACCAATGTCAGATCTTGGAGTCAGCATTTCCAAGTTGATTCCATAAATTTTGTGTGGATGTAGTGTTCAATTTGCAGCTTACTTATTGACAGTTCCATGACTTTGATATCGTCAAGTAATGTACTTGGTGTATTTTATAATCCAAGAGGTGGGTGGATGTTAATTTTTCAACAAAGAAAAGGCAAGAACATTAACTTTCAGAAAAATGGATAAATCTAGATTCTTGGCATCTGAAGGAAGTTTTTAATTTTTATTGCAACATAATTCGTGGTTATCCCTGTAAATTTTAGATTACAGGAAGAAAGTAAGGGTCCTGAAATATCTTGTCTGTTCCTTTTTTTCTCTTTATATCTTTGACCTCTCTCCAGCTATCCTGCCACTTTACACTCTGCAAAAACCTGAGAGGACTTGGGGATGCATAATCTTATATTGGTAGGGTGTCGTCCAAAATTTTGATATAATGATCACAATGTAGATGCTTCTTTCATTTTTTGGTAGAGACAGGTGAATTTTGATCTGACACCTAGCTGGTGTACATTACTGAGAGAAACATACATTTGAAACTTGAACACTAAACTTTAACTTGGTAATTTACATCATTCATTTAGGAGCTACCTAGCAACACCAAGAGCATTCAACTGTAATATCCAAAACAGCTCCATTGGCCTTGTGCAGTCAAGAGAGAGTGTGTGCACAAATAGTGTTGGGGGATAATACAAATAATTAGGAAACCATTTGCTAGTCTAGAAGTTCGAGTCCGTTCTTTGGACAGTGTATACTATAGCTCTTTCTTGTATGCTACTTGTCTTCTGTCTGGTTTATTTTTTAGGTGCAAACTACAAACAAGAGATACATTTGAAGTCTTGTTTATGTCAAAACATGATCTAAAATTACTATTATGAAATATAGGTATATTCCTCGTATTGTGAAGTAGACTAAAATGGGGGCTTCGATAGAGTGTCTTACAGTGTGGTTAAATGGCTAGATCATTTACGAAGTCACTATAACTAACAATAACCAGCATGATACGTGTTACAAGTGTCAATATAGACAGAATGGCTTTTGAACATGTCATCATGTTGCCATAGGAAAGAGTTCGACAATTATTTATTAACGTTATTAGTCACAAGTGGTTAATATGAAAGTGCAAGCAGTCTGATGTTTTTTTGCTCGTCTGTGTCAAGCTTGAATAATTCTATTTCAGTTGCAAGACGTCCTGAAAAAGTTTTACATTTATGGATCTAATCTAACATACGGATAAATTAAGAAAAGGTGTTACATTGATTCTCTAAGGAAGTGATTGGTAATATATATGGGGAACTGTTAAAAAGTTAGCAAAATGCTGTATCTATATAGGTTTATGAACTCATGGACGAAAACTTGACATATGTTGTAGGCTTCGATTTTATTTTATTTTATTTTATTCTATTCTATTTTTTTTTTTTAGAATCTTCAGGTGTTAACAGCTTGATGCAATGAAATCTCTTATTTTTGGGGACAATTCTTAATTGCTGTGGTCAATGGTTTAGTTTCAACTACTAAAATGAGGATCTTATTACAACCTGAAGTCCTGAAGTCTAGCTTTCTGCCCATTTTACTTTACGCATATTGGTTTGGCTTCCACACTGAGTAACGATCTCTTCTCCTCAGAGGGTTTGTGAAGCAGCATACACTAAACAAGTTTTAGTTGTATTAACATGGTATATCTTCAATTCAACCAGGAGATTGAAACCAGAATGGCGGTTTGAACTGATCATTGGATATTGATTCTAATACCTATGGAGAATGTACTTTAGGGTCTCTCATTGTTTGCTTTGGCATTCTATAAGCTTCTTAAAAAATTGATTCCTGAAAAAGGTATTTAAAACGTTAAAAAGGAATTTTTGTCATAAAGTTTGGAAAGCAAAGTTAGCATGCAATAGTGTATCTTTCCATAAGGAACATTTTTGGGCTTAAAATAATTTAAGCGCAATTGAACTGGGAACTGCAACAGGTCAAAGTATTTTTTAGCTTACAAAAATTAGAGTTAGCTTACGTTAAGCGACCAAGAACAGGCCTTAGTAAATGACATACGTAGAAAATGGAGAAAGGTAAATTTGTGAAGGGAACTTTCCTGGGCAATTACCAGAAAGGTAGCTTTAAAGATTGCATTCTTGCATTCTGCTGCATTCCTTATTTATTGCTGCAATCTGAAACTTTTAAATTGCTGACATTGTCTGAACTCAGATATGGTAGTGCTGGAATCCTGATCTTGTAGATGATTAACTGATCAGCTAGTGTGGTGCATGTGCTCTGTGCTAGATTTGAAACAATTGTTTGTCAGTGATAAACTGTTTCCAAAGCTGTTTGATACTATTTTCTCACCTTTGCTCTTCTTACTGAGATTCCAGTTGCTAAACCATAATCAGACCTTGGACAAAGCTAATGTCTGTTCATTTTTTTTCCTTTTTCTCTGGCAACTTGAAGTCAAAGGAGAATCTGAAATTTACCGAAACCATGTAAGTTATCATCGTCAGAAAATTGTGTTGTATTTTTTAAATGAAACAGTTGAAGAAATTTCGCTGCTGACTAGTCCTGTTCTTGAACAGTTGGGTGAGCATGAACTCTATTGAAATGCTTATGCAAAGAAGTGCTCTCAATGAGGGGTATACCATTTCGAAGGTCCCACTCCTCTTATCTTCATAATTATATTCGTATAGTACATCGAATATCTATATTGTTCAAACAATTTTTCATATTCTTAATGCCATCTCCACATGTTCCAGTTTTTTGATCAGGCATGTGCAGTAAGTGTTCCAAAATCAAGATATCTTCCAGTTGAACGAACATCTGATTTACTTCTTTACCAGGTCATACTAGAGTTTCCCGTGGCTTCCTGTTTAATGCTTTTGACATGTTAGTTTTGGGGAATTCTTCTTTAACAAGATTTATGCTCTTGCAGTCAGACCTTTACACTTTTGATGAAGGCATTCCTACTCGGAACTCGGCCAGAGCAAATCCTGATGATCCCTTGGTTGAACTAGGACCTGAATTTGCAGATGTAAATTGCTTGAAACTTGTAGTGTTCGTTATGAGGCCATGCCCATTTTATTTAAAATTACGCGTTGTTTTTCTTTCCAGGTTAGTGACTTCCATAGTCGTTTCAAGTCCATTCCTAGCATTGTTGACCTTGATACGTTGGAGGTAACGGGTGATGTTTGGTTTGGAAGTGGTGTAACACTTAAGGTATGAAATTCTGCTCTGACTTCCATTTCTTGGTGTGCCAAAATTTACTTGCCTTCATTAAGAAAAAAGAGGTTTTTAAATTCTGGGTGCAAGCTTTAGATGATTCATATATGATAATGTTATGTGGTGATCATTTTCTTTGAAAATTAATATATATATACATATATATATATATACATATATATATATATATATATATATCGAGTCTTCCTTAATTTTTTTACCGGGTAGGACATCTGATTTGAAATGAAGCTTCAGCCTAGATCATTTCTGGGAAACTAAATCTGTAGTCTAGCAAGTTACTTAATGTTTGCATTTGTTAAATTTCTTGTAAATTTACAGCACAACTTTACTTCAACAAACACTTATACCTGTATTTCAATCACACTTCTAACAATTATAAGCAAAAGAACCATGGTGCTTAATATGTTTATTTTAATTTGCACATATATATCTAGGATTAAATCTTAAGAAAGCATATAATTCTAGATTTGTTGAAGTGACGACATTTGGAGTTTGTTTATTTATTGGATTATCGTATATCCCTCAACTGATGAGCTCTTTTCAGGTATCTTTTGCACAAATTATATGGTATTGTATTTTTGTGTGCTTGTTTGCTGTGTAATAGCATTAAATATATGTACCCTAAAAAAATAATAATAGTTTGCATTAGGAATATAAGATTTGAGACTAAGATTGAAGTTTGTTCCTGAAATGAGGAGTCAAAAAAAAAAGTTTGTTCCTGAAACTCATAGATATTAGACTTTGTTTACTTATTAATTATTGCTACCATCACTGATGCCTGTCTTGGTGTCCTTCCGGGGAAAGTATCATGATTTTCTCAATACATTTGAGTAGTGCTGCATCCTTCTTGGGCAGATAAAGAAATAGTATCTATTTCTTGTACTACAATTTAACAGAAATGGTATTGTTCCTAACGAGCAATGTACATTCTCTTCTTGAAAGAAATTCTTGCCTATTAGTTATATCTGTTGCTTATATTTTATTTCACGCTGTCTCTTGAAAATTTCCATGTCTTTGGTCGCTTTACTCTTTTAGGGAAAAGTTAGCATTCTTGCAAGACCAGGAGTCAAAATAGTAATTCCTGATGGAGCAGTACTGGAAAACAAGGTGAGGGATCACATACACAAATTTGGTTTTGGATTTTAGACTCGCAACCTGGCTGATTTTTCCCACCTTACAGATGATTACGAGGCCCGGAGACATTGGAGGGTCCTTGTAGTAGCTAATGATTCCTGCATGACCTAAAAAATTGACACACAGGTGGAATTTGTTGTATTTAAGTTGCTTTTAGTGCTGCTAGATTGAGATGCCTTCGTATGCTTTATCCGACTATAGGAGGGTAGGAGAAAAAAGAGGTAACAATTTTGTATTTGTCCATTTCATTGAGCAAAAATTACGAAAAGCAAACTGCTGTGAGGAAGAACCAAAAAAAAAAAGTTGATAAGCTCCAGCTGACTAATAGCTTGGTCAGTGTAATGCACAAAATAAACTTCTTGAATTATACATTGTCTCTGGTTAGAATATACTCTCTGTATGTATCTGATATGACTGTAGCAACAAATTTCGTGTCTGCGAATAAAAGACAAGAAAAATTACACAAATCGAATTTATTAATTCAGAATAAAAAAGTTACAATCTCTGGATAAATTTCTTTATAAAAGAAATTATCCCCTTATTCTTCTCTTCACGAACACTTAATTCAAGGGTCCAAAAAGGCTTGTTCTTGAATTAAAATCGGATTCTCCGTAGGAAACGGTCGATTTGATTTTGTTGTCTTGAATACTTGAATTTTGGATTTTCAAATCTCCAACACGAATATAGGAACTTGGTTGAATTTGAACTTGGACTTGAGGATTTGATTTGCACTTGAACTTGGGCTTGAGAGATTTGAGAGAAAAATCTCTAAAGAATTTGGTAGAGTTTTTCTCTAAGCTTTGGAGAATTTTTCATATATCTTGACTTGGGTTGACTTGGGTAGAGAGAGGCTTTATTTATAGCCAAAATTAAGGTTTAATTGGCTTAAAAGGAAACTCTCTAGAATTTTCCATCAACTTGGGTTACTTGTGACTTAAGAAACCCATTAAAGTAGGCTTTAATCAATGGGTCGGCCCAACTAGTCCAATGTGAATTAATAAAATTAATTCACTTTTAATTTAATGGACATTATACTTGAATTTAAGGTCCACATATCAATGGTCCAACTTATAAGCCCAAACATAAATGAACTTATAAAATAATTTTAATTTAATTTAAATTAATCAAGACTAATTTAATTTGTTTAATCTCGACTAATTAAATTAAAATAAAATATCAGTGTCTACAATGACAATGAACCAATAGTTACTGTTTGCTCATGGTATAAATTATGGGGGTAATTCATCTAATCAACTGAGTAAAAGAGGGGAAGCTGGGGTAGGAATGCTGGATTAATAATTTGATCAACCGTTTACTCACTTGTCAAGAAAATTCTCATAAAATACAGGATGTAGTGTATTATAATGTTGGATTTCACATTTTTTTTTACCTTGTATACGCATCCGTACACACAATCAACATTTAATACACAGTCAATGAAAAAGTTAAAAAGAAGTTATTACAATTAACCGTATGAAGCTGGATAATGAAAATTTTATACATGCAATAGTGTCATTTAAAAAACCATAGAATTATATTTATATATTAAGTGTTTACACACACAATAGAATGTTAGCAAAAAAGATTTGTACACATGTATTCGAGAATATAAACATGAACAAAAAAAAATTATAAATACCATATTTTGGCCAATTATAGAGCGTGGTAAGCTTAGAGAGGCCTAATTGGGTTCACTAAAAAATTGGTCCCAAATATTAGCCCAAGATCAACTCAATCCATAGCCACATCGTCTGTATTCCTCTGCATTTCTGTTAAACGAAGTCCTAAAACCCAATCTTAGATCATTTTATTTTCATTTTCTTATTAATACTATTCTAATAATTCTTACATCAGTTTCTTTCTTCACGATTGCACAGGGTGTGGAGCCGGTTCTCCACAGAGAACTAATTTGTCCAACATATAATACTTTCACACATTCAGAAAGTCCCATCGCAATTCTTCTGCTCAAAATCATTCCAAGGTTAAAAAAAAAAAAAAAAAGAATCCCAGAAATATGCTTATTGAATAATCTTACAACCAATAAAGTAGAGAATGGAGTTTGATGTTTATTTTCGTGTGAATTTTGAAATTTACTTTTTTAACCCTCAGCAACAAATGCTAAAATGGTAATACCTAACCCAATATTTAGGAAAATTCTTAGGTAAATTGGGTCCACAACTCCACCAATGGATCTTGTGGTCTAAAAAGTACCACATAAGTATAGTGATAAATGCTGACTTAAGAAAGTGAAGTGAAATACTCATATTGCTTCATTTTAAACTACAAGGATCACAAGTGACGTGGACCAAGTTCATGTAAGAATTTTTATTTGGATTAATTCTAAAATCTCCCTTTCATGTTTGATCAAAGTTGCAGTTTACCCCTTAACTTTTAATTTTTTTTTCATTTTATCCCCCATTTTAGTTTACATCATCAATTTAATATTTAAAATATTATGAATTGACAAAAATGCCACCTTCTAAATAATTTTTCAAATTACAAATTTTTTTCACTTTTATCTTTGCAACTTTATAGTTGAAAAGGAAAAAAATTGTCCAAAAACTTTTAAAAACTTATCGCTCTTGAATTTATTTGATAGGCCTTAAACTCTTATCATACACTAAAAGCTTGTCAAAAACTTGTGTTTGATACATGCGACAAGAATTTTGAAGGTCTAATTATTTAAGAACTTGTCCCCAAAAATACAAGTAGTAAAGTAAAAAATAGATTTTTTCTTGATATTTTTTTTTGCGAAAAGGTCTTGATATTTTTTAGCGACAGGATCTTAACTTTTATGGCTAGTTTTAGGTATTTTGGACAAAAAATGAAAAGAAAAAAATTTAAAGAAAAAAATGTGTTGTTTAGGAGTTAAAAAAAAAAGAATGAATATATATATATATATATATATATATATATTCCATTTTATAGTCGTTGATAGAAAGTATTGATAATTTGATAAAAAAAATTGTTTAAGAAGGTTGCATTTTTGTCAATTTACAATATTTTAAATATTAAATTGATGATGTGGACCAAAATGGGGGATAAAGTGAAAAAAATTAAAGGTTAAGGGGTAGATTGCAACTTTGATCAAACGATAGGGAGAGTTTTTGTAATTAACCCTTTTTATTTATACATAGTTCACAGCTTTCATTCAAGGATTATGCCTCTTAGCAAAATGCAAATGCTTTATTATAATTTCAAAGGAAACCCTACGTGTAGGCATTGCAAAATACCCCCATTTTTTCTCCTTTAAAAAATGGAATAAAAATACTTATATTACTTTATTTTAAACCATAAGATCTACAAGTACCGTAAACTAGGTCTATGTAAAAATTTTTATTTATACATGGTTCATAGCTTTCATTCAAGGATTATGCCTCTTACCAAAATGCTTGATTATAATTTCATCTAAAACCAAACGTGTAGCCATTGCAAAACTCCCCCATTTTTCTCCTTTAAAACATACTTATGGCTGTTGGAGTCTACCTTGAACTTTTTTTTTTTTTTTTGTTAATAATTAACTTTATTCTATCATACTTTTAATTTACTATATAAAGAGGAGAAACAAAAAAAACCAATAGAAACTGAATTACTATCGGACCCAATAGATGTACTCGCAAAATTAGAACTCTTATCTCTCTCTCCACTAAAGCCTTAAAGGCTTGGTAGCGACTAACCGAGGTAAGGTCGTTGGTTTGGAGTGTGCCTTAAACACAAAATAGTAACTATAAAAGTTTATTTCCTGTTAGAAATTTTTTACTAAAAAAAAAAGAAATAAAATTCGTCACCTCCCCAATCATCTCAACGCCCAAGTGGATAAGAGAACTCGAACCAAAATTCTCCTTCTCTTCCCCTCCTCTTTTCTGCCCAGTAAAGTGATTCTCTCAGTCTTCTCCTAACCATGTCCATCTCTTCCCTCTCCTCCTCCTTCTCCTCCCTCTCCCTCAAACCCCCCAACCCCAACCTCCATGGAACTCTCCACTCCTCCTTCATTCCCTTCCACAAAACCCCACTTTCCAAGCCATCTCTCTTCCTCCCTTCATCCCATTCGTCTCCCCTCCGCACCATCTCCTCCTCCTTGGAAGCCGGCATCGGCGTAATGGGCACAAAGCTCGGTATGATGTCGTATTTCGAGCCCTCTGGAGTTGTTGTTCCTGTGACTGTGATTGGTTTCAGAGAAGGGAACATTGTCACTCAGCTAAAAACTGAGGCTACTGATGGATACAATGCTGTTCAGGTTGGATATCGACGCGTTCGCGATAGGAAATTGACTAAGCCTGAAATGGGCCATCTGGAGAAATCTGGGATTATACCTTTGAGGCATTTGCAGGAGTTTAGGCTGCAGAATGTGGAGGGGTTTGAGGCTAATCAACGCCTTGTGTTTGATGAATTGTTTAAGGAAGGAGACTTGGTGGATGTTTCTGGGACCACTATTGGAAAAGGATTTCAAGGTGATAAATCTTGTTAATTGTTTGTTTCATTTGAACGTTTCTTGAGCTGGTAAAAGTGTTTGATAAAAATGCTTTCTTTGTTCAATGCTTGTTTAAGTATATATTTATGGTTGTTCAAGAATGATGGCTGGTTAGGAATGGTAAGGATTGGGCTAGGAAGGCAAGGCAGAACTCGAAACTGTTGCTTGGCAGAGAGTTGATCCAAAATTCGAACTATTGTGGAGTGTTAGATTAGTTTTTCTTCATAAGTTGAGAAGAAATGGGACCGTATCTCTTTACATAACGAAGATAAGACAAGAAAAAAGTTCGGATTTCTAATTATTCAGGGACATCACGAGTTGGGAGTGAGTCCATGTAGGTAACTGACTTCTTCTCTGTATGTTTAATTAGAAGCCATCGTCTAAAAAAAGTACTAAAAAAAAAAGGTAAATTGTACACATTGATTTAGTTGCTATGAAATAATGAGTTGTGACAGATTCCATCTAGATAAATTGATTTCTTTGGATGTTCGGTTAGAAGTTGATATCTGATAGAATCCTTTGAGGAAAAAAAAACAGTAGTTCATATGGTACTTAAGTTCCATAAGATATGCCTCATTTTTTTCCCCAAATATGTGTAGATTAGCATGTTAGTACTAGCTGAAGTAGAATGCAGCTAAGTTTAGAACTTTGGAAGTTCAATGCGATTTGTAAAATCTCAGTTCGTCGGGATAGTTTTGTGAGTGCTCTGAGGCGTGATTCTATCATGTCCACTTGAATTTCATGAAAATAGAAAATCTGCCAGCTTTTAATAATATACAGGAATTGTGCTTCGCCTGTTTGGTAATCAACTATGAGATATGCATCAATGCGACATAAGCCATCTAGGATATAATGCAAAATGGCTTTCTTAATTTTGCCGTGGACCGCACATTATTGCCCATATGCTTTGGACTGGTCTTTTAGCTTCTTAAACATTGAGAATTATCTGAAGAACTAACAAAACCAAGTAGAAGGAGGCATAAATGAGGAAAGGTGGAAAAGATAGTTAAAATTATAAAACCTTCAACTTCTGGTTCTCGAAGTTTTACCTTGGCATGATTAGTTTCTTAGGGACCCTCATATTTGAGTAATTGTTTTTTGCCTTGAGTATTACTGAGGGTGTATTTATCTTTATCAGCTCTTCTGATCTGCGTGGTTTTTAACTTATCAAATGTACTAATTTCATTATCACATGCCCAAGAAGTTAGATGTTGGTGCTAAATAGAAGTCAATGTGAATATTTGCTTCTTCTTTTGTTTTTATCTTTAAGCCTGTTTTCTAAGCATTTCAGTTGCTGGTGGTTTGGTTTCCTAAGTTTGAAGGGGGTTGACAAAGTTAAAAGAATGAGACTTTTCAAGGTTGATTTTACATTATTGTAGGAATGTAAAGTTTCCCCTTTCTTTTGGTTTTAACTTTTATGGAACATATTAAGGAAAAGTTTTGATGTTGTACCACACATCATTATGCTTTGGGGGTGATATCTGTTTATGGCGATTTGATTTTGATTAGATCTGCTATATTTACCCTCTTGTTTACCCCTGAAATGGAGGTTATTAATAATGTGATCTGTTCTGAACAATCTTTGATTCACAGTCGATCCATTTCCAACGAACTTTAGGAATGCTTCCCTCGTGTAAATTCTCAAGCTTCAGTTTTTCTCCATATCAGCATAGACACTATTTTGTTGGGCAACAAATTTTAGATATCACTCAAAATGTTTCACCATCTATTATCTTTCTGGGCTATTGGTATGGAGTTTATTGCTATACAAACATAAAAGTTTGCTGTTATTTAGTTTATTATTATCAAATATGTTGTATCATCATTGGCGATTGGTGGCCTCTGTCAACGTTTCTCCTCTAATTTGCTATCTGGTTTTTGTTGTTTTCTGGATGGATGTCTTGACTTGAGCCTTTTAAATTTGGCCACTAGGTGGGATTAAGAGACATAACTTCAAGAGAGGCCTAATGACACATGGATCAAAGAGTCATAGGCAACTTGGATCGATTGGTGCTGGGACAACTCCTGGACGGGTATACAAGGGAAAGAAAATGCCGGGAAGAATGGGAGGTACTAAAAGAAAGATTAGGAAGCTGATGATTGTCAAGATTGATAATGAGCTTAGAATTGTGATGATCAAAGGTGCTGTACCAGGTAAGCCAGGAAATCTTCTCCGCATAACTCCAGCAAAGATCGTAGGTGTTAATATACCAAAGAACTAGCTCTCTCTCTCAATTTTTGGACTGTCTAGATCTGTGTAATTTATGCTTCCCGCAAGTATCACTTCCGGATTTTGGATATCTTGCCTGCTCATGGTCCTGTAAGTTGTGGGAGTTGATGAAACTGGGAAGAATCTTCTTATAAACCAACCATACTTAAAATTGTTCATGAACTTGCCTTGGCATCGATTTTGATATCCTTAGGCTTATCCTGTCCCCGATGCATCTCCTTGTTTATTAACAAAACACTAGCCATGGTCTACAATTAGCCCCGGGCCATATTACTACTGTAAGGATAAGCTTTATGGCTTCAAAAGTTTTGACCTGGTGTCTAAAATAACTATTTAAGAATTAAAGATATTGCTATTCGGCTTGTAGCTATAAAGGAGATTTACATTGTGATGAAATAATTGAATTCCATAGTAAAAGAAATGGAAAAGAACTTATTTCTTTTTTGGTTTTCGTGAGAGAAAGGGCAAATGTGTAAGGATGAATAGTTTGGTAGTTTTGTCACCTCTTAAATTGTATTTTATTCTTACAAGGCCTGGGAGACACCCTTGTACAAGTTACTGAAAGAATAAGGACGGTCAATCTGCAGTTAATCAGCATTTTCTGTATTTTGAGGGTGGAGGTCTTAAAATGGAAGTTTCTTGTTCAAGTGTAGAATGTGTAGGCAGTTGCTCCCTCGGTGTGTGGATTCTCCATCATGACCAAATTATACCAAAATCAAACCAGAGAGCATCCATGGCGACTCAATACTACAATATTTTGAAATGGCAAATTACATATCATCATTTCCATCACCTCAATTATCCTTTGTTAAAGAAAAAATGTACGCATTTTTTCTCCTCATTTTAGTCTTATGTACCACTAGTAAGAGCTAATCCTTGAATTCAATGCCTATTTGAACTAGTAATAACCACAATATTACCGCTTATCATCAAAATTAAACCAGAGCGAGCCCGTTGCCGAAGACTTTAAAATTGGCTAAGTTAAGGGCAGAGCGAGCCCGTGCCGAAGACTTTAAAATTGGCCAATTTAAGGGGTAAGCCAACCTGTACGAGTACAACAGGGTGCAGACTGGTTAACCGGTATATTTACGTTCAATATTTTAACTATAATTGGTTGTAACAAATCATCTAATTTGCTAACCATGTTCGATATTTATTAATCGCTTAATCACCCAATCAAAGAGGGTCAAGTACTGATGTTGATTTGCCAAAATGGATTAAAAAAATTAGTACAACATAAACTCACGTTTAAATTTAAAAAATTTACCTGTACAATTTCAAATACCATCACAATGCAAGTATTTTTATTATAAATTAAAACTCTTGCAACCATGATTTTATAAGTAAACAAAAATTTACAAATTAAAATTCTTCGCAATTGATACAAATAGAAAGGTACGTGTTATTTTTCACACTCAACAACTAATGTATATGAAAATAATTTTGATACTAATAATAAGAAACATGTGATAATTAGTGAATAAAATAGGATAATATACAAATCAAATAAAATGAAAAGGAAAATCCAACGTGATGTTTAGGTTGTTTATCTTGTATGTGAATTTAAAATGATTTAATAATCCTCAACTACTTTGCAGTATCCTTTGATATTAGTATTTAGGCATATGCAAGTCCGATTTCGATTAATTGCAGTTTTAGAAATTTAGTATCTGAAACCGGAACTATTTTTTTTAATGACATTCAATTAATGTAAATACATTCAATATTCATTTTAATTACTTTCATGTTTTTATATTCAGGATGGACCAATTTTTTTAATTTTTTCTTGGCCACCCCAACTGACTTCAATAAACTCTTGGAACTGAATCATAAATTGTCCCAAATTGCCTCCTTTGACGAACATTTTTGCACGACAGAAGCTGGAAATAAGTGAAAGAAAATTCTTATATGAATTCAGTCCATGGTCTCACCGGTGGACTTTGTGATCTTAAATAAAGTCACATAAATATTTTTATATTACTTTCTTAGTTTAGCATATATTACACTCTTTTAAATCACAAGATTCGTAATTGAAGTCGTGAAATCAGTCCGAGAAATTTCCATAAGTGACTGCCCCCTTTCAGTTCTTACCATCCTCTCTGCCTACACCAGAATTTTCCCTCAGCTTTCAAGTTTCAACATGCAATTACTGCATGCACTGATGCAACCTCAATGAGGGCAGTTACTGTGCTGCTTTTCATTCATCGATCCTCTCAAACTTCTCAGACTTGACATCATTTCTAAACGGCTGGACTGAAGACATTGTACATAAGCAGATGCAAGTCAAGACCCAATATCTTTGTTAGAAGAAGACGAGGCAGCAGCACCATCATCGTCACCATGGTCGTCACGATTTGAAGCCATGAATTCACTTGAACTACTTAAAAGAATAATGGTTTTTGGTCTTTTTCACGTAACAAAAAAACATACGTGTAGATTAAAAAGTTTGAATGCACATATTATTCTTCAAATAAAACGAAGAATTATGATTTTTTCTCAGCTCTTAGCTTATATTAATTAGTGTGATGTGGAGTTTTATTGTATGTGCCATGGACAAGTTAGTGAATGTGACCTATGTACAAAAATTTGTATGCCTATAAGAAAGCAAACTAAAGACATCCATCTCATCTTTGCAATTAGTTAAAGTTCAATAAATGTATTGCAATTATAAATATAGAAAATCCATCACACACACATACACAAAAAAAGCATATATACATACGTACAAACATACCAACGTACATGTACATATTCACAGACGATGGCAAATGTGTGCATTTGGTGAGTAATGATATATATGTTGGAGCTATTTATGCCCAATAATTCAAGAGAGTTGACGTTTAATAGTTTATTAGTCATATGTAACAAATATAAAAATGAATATTGTTATTGCAATTTAAGTAATATAATTTTATGCCTAATTGCGACAGTTTAATTACTTATACTACAAAAGTTAGCATAACTTGCTTTTTAAGTTAAAATATCTTCCATAAGCATAGACAAAATTAACTTCCATAATGATAGACCAGATTAGTTTCTTGCCATTTTACCACGTATTATTTTGTGCCCTAAGGCACAAAATAGAATAACCCTTTTTTACCGGTTTAGTCATGCTATTGGTCATATTTACTGGGTTAGTCACTCTACAGATCACTTCTGATTGTTTGTATTTAGTTTTCATAAATCGTCTTTCTTTCTTTATTTTCATATCTTTTATTAATGAATAGGCTAAATTTGTTTTGTATATAGTTAGATACGATTGTTTAGATAACCAACGATTGATTATGATTTCTTCAATTTCAATTTCAATTTCTTATGAAAAAAAATCTTATAAAAGTCGAATGAGTTGTATTTCTTGGTGCCTATAGATATTCTATGCCAAAATAATGTTATGATTAGTCATAACTACTTCTGTTTATAAATATTTTGATATTATCAAAAGAAAAATAACAATGTCAAAACTGTAACTATATTTTTAGTTACAGACAAATCTTGACCATTTAAGAGTCATCATCTATTATAAACTCTAATTCTTATTTTACTTGTAACCTGAAATACTAGTTTCTTACGAAGGTATCACTTTTTTTTATTATTGTAACATAGACCCTAGGAAAAAAAACTTTTGCTGACATTTTCATTACTAGATTTTATATTTACTTTTAAATTAGGATTTAGGATTTAGGGTTCAAAATTCAGAGTCTAGGGTTTATGCTTTTAGAATTTAATTAATTATGGCTTTCTTTTTGTTAAGGAAAATTAGGGTTAATTTTTTATTTATTAAAATAATTTTAGATTTTTTTAGTAAGTTAGGATAATATGAGATTCTTTTAAAATTAAATTAAATTAGTATTAATTTAGAGAAATATTTTTTTAATAAGTTGCAATAATATAGGACTCTTTGAAATTAGATTAGATTAGTATTAATCCAAAAGTAAGGTGTCTGTCACAACAAATATCACAGCGTCTTTGACGCTACTATTATTCTTATCAAAATCATGTTATAAATATTTGCTAACACATATTAGCATGATATTAGCATACCATGATTTTCCATTATTTTTTTATCATATGGATGGAAATTTTTTTTGTTAGAGTCTATGCGGATGCCACTTCAGAAAAGATTTCCATTGTAGAATTTCTTGCCTTTTACCTTTTATTCATAAATGTATATACGACGACAAAGTTAAAAGAAATTAGCTAATCGTTTGTAATGAACCATTCATGAGGATTGTCAATCTCAAGAGGACAAGCATAATTCAGGATTTCTGTACATTCTACCTTTGTTTGCAGTGACTTCAACTGGTTTACAACTACGTACTCATGCACCATGAAAAAATATGGCTGCAATATTCTATGAAAACAAGCCTTTGACGTGCCCTTGTTAGAACTTCCAGTCTTTCATGTCGTACCAGGTCTTGTATTCTCATTTCTTACATTGATTAATTGTTGTTGATACTATTACTAGACCACATTGTGTGTGCGTGTGTCTATACATACATACATACATACATACATACATACATACATATATATATATATATAGAGAGAGAGAGAGAGAGAGATGACCAGTTTTAGTTTGTCTGGAGCATGTTAAGTATCTATTTACTGCATCTATTCAAACATCTATATACTGCTTAGTTATTTAGGGAAAAAAAAGGGAAAGTAGCTACACTACATCCTTGCGTAAAAAGCAAAGAGAATACTTTATTGTGCGTTTTGATCCCCATCAAAAAATTTCATTTTACATCTATTAATCGTAGTTGCAAAGTTTTCCCTTTCCAATCATAAAGAAGCTAAAAAACCAGCATAGATGACTAGATAGAAGGGTGCTTTTACCAAACTATTACTACAATTCTTCCAAATTCGGTTAATGGCAAGTTGAATTGCTCGACAGTTACACATCTGCAACGGCTGTTAATCTAAATTTATATTTGAATGGAAAATGTCATTCAACCATTTACAGTCATTTCATTTGTCTACTCAAATCAAATATAAGACTTGGCCACTTAAATGGACTATATTTTTCTTGACAAACAAAAGAAACCCCATGTTATGGTGGTGCATGGACAACAGACCTATAGTGGAGCCATTCCTTGGCAAGATTTGAAGTCGAAATTTTTTTTTCTAGAGATTTTTTTTTATTCTAGTCTCTCTCTCTGCTTCAACCAAAACTCTGGCAAGGCAGCGTGGAAATAATTTGGATAAATTATTTGGGTTTGGAAATGTTCAGGAAAGCAATGTTCATTCAAGCAAGTTCCCCTCTTCAATGTGAAGCAACAGCCTGCCTGCATGCTGTTTTCACATCAGTGCAACAAGAGATTTCAAAGAATCTTAGTTAAAACGGATTGTTTACACTTAGTTCAATCTTTTCGTAAGGTTGAGTTCATTCCCTTTGTCCTAGATACTCTGTTTACGGATATTATTCGTATAGTTTCTTATCTTTCTTATTGTAATATTGTAAAAGTTTCAAGATCTGAGGTTAAGAAAGCTCGTGACCTTGCCCTTTCTCTTATTCAGTTGTAATGTATTTTATTCTTTGTAATGGAATTATATCTCTTATCCAAAAAGTCTCTCTCTCCTTCCCCCCCCCCCCCCCCCCCCCCCTCTTTTTGGGTAGGATAAGACTATGGCAAGTTTCATATCAGCTAGGAAACCACAAATTGCAAAGCATGCTTATAGCTGTGGCATTGAAGCTGATGTATGAACATGATAAGAGAAAATTGTTGAAGAGTTTGCTTAAATAATACCTCAAATGTCCTAAATTTGATATCTTGACATTTTTCTTGGAAGAGAAGGAAACAAAAATTGATTGTTCCTTCGTACAGCAATGTTTTACATTGACTTTTCGAGTTTTTCACAAAATTAGTTGAAAAATAAGAGTTTCCAAGCTAGTAGTGATCAGAATTAATAACAAATCATTAGTTCGAAAGAGAACATTTAAGAAAAAGACAATCACCATGAAATTCAATCTGGGAAAGAAAGAATTACTAGTTTTTAACACTTTGCATGGACAAGGTCAAAAGACAACTTGATCGATTGCAAAAGCAGAATTCCAAGCCACCCAAATAACGTTCAGTTGTTGCAGAAGCTAACAAAGAAAAGATTACATCAGTTTGTAAAGAATTACAAAGAGCAAAACGAGAAGTAGAGTCCCCAGCCCAAATCCTTCCCCCTCATTATAACCATAGCTAGACCGGCTGGTTTGCCATTTTCTTGCAGAAGATGTCTTAGGACTGGATGCAGTGAGAAAGTGTATGAGAAACATCAAGGAAACAAGCACCAGCTGCATCAAGAAATTAATCGAACTTCCAGTATCACCTGCATCATCCCCTCCTTGAAATGAAGGTACGACACCTTCCACTATGAAGTATACATAAGGCCAGAATATCACCATACTCAGTACACCAACCAGAAGCGCAGGAACGAGTGGTGACGGCTCTCTTCTTGCCATTTTTGCAAGCTTCTAAACTGTTCTCCGAACATTGTTTGACAAAGTTTATAGAGTGATTTGTTGTTGCGGGTTGCAGACGGCTAAAACATATCATCCCAAGTTCTTTTTCTTGGGATACAACGGTTGGTGTCTCTTTCTATGCATAAAGACAGATTTGGAGATCCCAAGAAATGTCCGTTACCTAAATTATTCCTTTCTCTAAGAACACATAAAGCCTACGATAGGAAGGCCGATAGCTGAAATTTCGTGATCTGACGACACTATCTGCAAGCTTGACTTCTATTTTGTAAGGAAAAACATCTCTTTCAGATGCTTTTTCTAAGAGAAATAGAACTTTCCGGACAAGTTTTGCCAATGGTCCAGAAAAATAGTGAGAATGACATCCCAAATACACTTCCTTCCGATGTTTCCAAGATGCAACAACAATTATCTGCGAAAGAATAAAATACTGCAACTGCACACGAACAGAAACTAGTTTAACTGCGGAAAATCTAGATGATGAGAAGGAAAAGTAATTTAGAGACTACTTAATGAATGTTATGACTGCATGTCATTGCAAATAATGAAACTAACAATCCATATTTCGGAAATATTAGTTGGACCAACATGAACAAAGTAAAAACTATAAACAATGGATGCAGCAAGACATTTACAAATTAAAAAGCTGGAATAAATATCTAAGCATAATTAATTTCTCTTGGGAAGGGTTTAGAAAAGACCATGCAACTGTTCCATGGAACTGATAGAAGCTTAAAAGCAAACAATATTCCTATCCTTAACATCAACTAGTCCCCAAGAGAAAAATTGGCCTATCTTGTGCCACATAGGCCAAGCTCTCAAAAGAAGACACAGAAATCCATCTTATCAGGTTGGAAATAAGATGGGGCGAGCCTTCTACAGAACTCAAGTAAATTCATAAAACAAGCAAGCAAAGACAAAGTTTGCTGCACAAAATTAAGCTTGACCCTAACTTCTGCTCCCTATTAGAAACTTAATCCATTGACCTGCAACATTTTCCTCCAGCTACAAAATTACAACACTGTACATTGAAGAAGAAAAAGATGACGCTGAACTATCCAATGGGCGCCCCATCACCACCTTGAACTTCATGCAGGACTGTACCGGAGATGTTTCTCGTAAAAGTTTATCAGCTGCAAATAGGTATAATTCTAGTTAGATCGTGAAATAAAAAGAAGTGACTATTGTGAAATAATAAGCAATTTGCAACTGAAAGACCAAAAGGGAAAGGAATCACAATTACCAGAATTGGGTGATTGGCCTTCAGAAATTTGTTGTCCACAGTCACTTCCTTCCCATCAGATCTGTAAGCAGTCACACAAAATATAGTAAGAAAACACATACACTCAATTATCAAAAGCCATCAAAATTTGGGTCAAATGAACAGTATAAACAGTATAACCTTACAATCCAACAATTTAGTATTCGACTATGTTGATTAAAGAAAAATACTTTGAGGTGCTTCTGGCAATGATCAAGACATATGACCTTTTTATGCCCTCCCACTTTATTATGTGCAAAGGTCCCCCAGAACACCTGGTCAGCAAAATTTTCAAGACTAGTAGCTCTAAAGAAATTCACCTGAGTCAATGTCCAAGAATTCGAACAATATTGCCACCCATAGTCTTGGAACTTCAAATTCGAAAGTCTTCAAAATATCATACTTTTAATAGTATTTCTACCAAAATCCTGAGGTAGAATTACTAGATGTCCATATGTTTTGAAGCTTTACACACATTTCCTTGATTTAGTGCCTTACCTTATAGGATGTCTATCTATTAATGACATGGAACATAGCCACAATCTCACTATTCTAATGTACTTTCAGCAGTAAGAAGGTGAAATGATCAGGAAATCTTTGTATAAGCACAAATTTTGAACGATCATTTTTTCCTGTCTTCTTTTTGTAATGAATAAAAAACTACCTGGCTTAAGCAATAAAATAGTGAGTCATTACAGCAGCACCATATTGCAGTTAGCCCACAACAGTACATGAACCCAAAGTCTCTCTTTTGCCAACCTTACAGCCCTTTGTCATCCACCTCATCAGGGAGAAAGTGCTCTTCCCATATTACTCCAAAAAGACCAATGCATAGAGTGACACGATAAAAATGGGAAGAGCAAGTGAAGCAGCAACAAGCATAATTTGAAATCTATTTACTTCATCTTTTTATTAGGAGGGTTGGATTTGGAGTAGGAAAGGATGGGAGCAGATGAGTCAAAAAAGAATTTATTTGTGAATTTACTTGAGGTGATTTGAAAATGAAGTAGGACGAGCAGGTTCTTATCCAACAAAGAGAAACTTGAATTTCCAGCAAAAAGGTAATATTATTCTAAGTCGAATGAGCAGGTAAAAAACCATTCTCATCCAGCAAAGAAAAACTTGAATTTCCAGCAAGAAGATCCTATTATCTCTGAGTTTTCGAAAGTGTCTATAAACCAACAACAGCAAGTTTATCACAAGTTCCAACGATTTACTTTGGAGATATCAACATGCTATATATGTTATACAGCACTACTGGATTCTTTTTATTTCATTACATTATCCATATGCATTTAATTAAGGTTATAAAGTCATCTCATACCTAAGATCATGTTAAATTTAACTCCATTGAAGTGATTTTGATATACATACTATAGCAGCACAAACCAAAAGAGTATGAGAGAGAGAGAGAGAGAGAGAGAGTCAGGCCACAAACCTCTTGGCCACAAAGGTCACTGTGATGTCCTGGATGTTGTTTGCCATGGAAGATGAATAACTTACCGGCTTAATAATCTCAGTGATATCACAAATACTTCTAGAACTTCCAACTTTATTTCTGCAGCGAAGATCATTAGCCATTGAGTCAGAAGTTTGATTTCTTAGATATCCAGAACCGTTAACTGCTGCTCCATTTTGTGGATCATCTGTAATGCCCGAAGGCATCTCTTGCTTAAACCTTTTTACAGAACCAGACTTCCTCCTCCTAGATCCAGTGAAGCGACCAGATTGAACTGTTTCTACACCATCAGCCCTTTGCTGGCCATTTGAAAGTCGACCTTGCTCTGAAAATTGAGATTCTTGTGAATCAACCGTAAATTTATCAACAAAGTCCTCGTTGATAGCGGTTGCTCCTTTCAGTTCACTAATCTTAAGGTCCAACTCATTTTGCTCAACCAACTTCACACCATTCTCACTAACTTTTTTAGCCATTTCAACATTATTTACCCCACTGGCACTAGCGTCACCATTTGTAATGCATGGATCATGGAGAGAAGGGAAAGGTGGAGGTTTCTCAATGATACGAACCTTTACAGCTGGCACATTATACGTAGCAGCTGCAGGAGAACGCTGCTGTTGCTTTTTCTTTGTTTGAGATTGAGTAATTCCATACTTACGCTTACGTCTACGTGCTGACCGTTTCCCTGACCGAAAGCTTCACACCCATCCAAGCAATACCAACAATGTCAAAGAAAACAACACAAATAAGCAATTTTATCATCATCAGTATTCAATACACAATTAAATTTGAAACAAATAAAAAATAAAAAATTTAAACAAAACCGAGAAGGGAAAACAAAAGCAAACCTCTCTTCAAATGCGTCAATAACATCAGAACAAGATAACAAATTCTCCAAGGGCTCCCATGTATTAGCCGTCTCTGGCCACCCTCGCCTTACAAAATGGACAAAATGGGGGCCAAAAAAGCAATTTTATTCGTCCATTCCAATATTTCACTAAATCCAGAAAGTTACACCATTTTTATTTACACAAAACGAATAACATTTTAAACATCCAATTCAGTATTACACTAAATCCAGCTAAAGCTAACATTTTTATAGACATTAATAGATGACAATTTAACCATCGAATCCAGTGTTACCCTAAATCTAGCAAAAGCTTTCATTTCTATTGACATTATTTAATGATAACTTTATACTTCCAATCTAGGTACCTCTCCAAATCCAACCAAAACTAACATTTTTCTTGACATCAATCAACGGCGTCATTATACTTACAATTCATGCATTACGATATATCCATCAAAATCTAACATTTTTCTTTAAAAAATCAATGAACAAAAATAAACTTACACAATCTCTGTGAGTTTGTGCATATATGAGTGCGTGTATGTGTGTGAGTGTGTGTGTGTGTGTGTGTGAGAGAGAGAGAGAGAGAGAACTCACCATTTGATTAGATATTGAACTTGGCCCTTCTCATATTTTGCAGCGTCCAGAAGATTTCCCAAAAAACCAACAAAAATCAAGCCACAAAATTAGCCAAAAAGAGGGAAATGCATTTTTTTCCAAGAGCAGCACCCCCCCCCCCCCCAAACACCCCACAAAAAAAATAAAAAATAAAGCAAAAATAAACAAACAAAGCTCATTAATTCATCGATGAAAATGCATTAGCCCAACAGCCAATCTTCTCAATTATCTCAATCAAAAAATCACTAAACCCCAAAAAAAGGGGGAAAAAGAAAAACCCAAAACAAGAACAACATTAATAAAATTTTAAACTTGAAAACAGAAAAAGAAGTTCATACCTTTCGAACCCTTTTTCTGCGTACGGCCTCAATCTCATAAAAACCTTCAGCAAGCTTTGGCCTTTCGTCCTCTTCGTCTCCTTCTTCACCCTCTCCCTCTTCAGTCAACTCTTTAAAATGCTCATTTCCCTTTTCGCCCTCCTCCTCGTCTTCCTCGTCTTCCTCCTCTTCCTCCTCCTCCTCCTCCGCCGCGGCAGCAACAGCGCCTTCCTCCCCAGCATTAATAGCAACTCCTTTCTCCAGTTGATTTTGCCGGTCTTCCTCCGCCGGAGAATCGAGGGAAGGAGGAGGAATCTGAGCGTTTTCTCCACATTTTTCTCCGCCGTCCTCCGCCGTGGGTTCAGGTGGCGGTGGTGGTGGGTCTACGGAAGTTCTTTTTTTCCCTCCTTTCATGACGTTTGCTGTATTCACTTTCCCTCTCTTGGATCTGACTATGCACAGGGTTAATTTATAAATTATAAATTATAATTTAATTAATTTATAAACTATGTGTTAAATTCAAAGAATCTTGATGTGACATACAATGACATCGTATGTCATTATTTTCTTATATCATAATATATTATTTAATTATACAATTTTCATATCTAACATATAATTCATAAGCAAAATTGTAAATAATACATTATTATTTTTCTTATATTATTATGTATCATTGTGATTATTTAACTCTTATATTTGTCATATGATTTATAAGTACGACTATAAATTAGATTTATTAAAATATTTATCTAGATAAATTTTTTATTTTTACACTTTTACTTTTTTATTATTATGTTTGTACTTTTTGGAGTTTGGAAAGAGGGAGAGAATGGAGGGAAAAATTTTAGTATGGACCAGGAATTATAATTTGAAATGTTTGTTCCCTTTCAATAAAGACTAGGAGCTTGTACTATCTTTTTATATAAGGTTGACATGACAAATCAATTTCTGAAAATGTATAATTATGATTTACTCATATAAATGTATTTTTACGTTGCAAATGGACTCAACAAATATTAATACGAATCCGAATTTAGTGAATTCATATTTACATTCAACAAATATTAATACGAATCCGAATTTAGCGAATTCATATTTACATTATTATGTTCATGGTCGTGTAACGTTCATTTATTTGTGACTCTTCTCGAATTATTTTAATATAAGCAATTAAAGTTTTAATAAGTGAGTAGAGAAGAGACAGTATACATTTTCCTCACGAATCTCAAAAAAAAAAAAAAGTTTTAATAGGAAGTCCAATGAACTACAGCTTTAAATGTATATATTGTATTACCTATAATGTAAATTCGTATCCCAATGGTATAAATACTTATACTTGTTTCTTTTTAAAGTTACAAGTTTTTATGCTTAGGTCACAAATAATAAAGGTGTGATGTATAGATAGGATGGATACAAGACTTTTTTGTTTTCCCCCGGGTTAGAGTATAAAGAATTGAGGAGAAAATAGTTTAATGGGCAAAATGCACTTAGAACCCTGAGGTTCTGCAAAGTTTCACTTGCACCCCCTTATGAGCAAAATTGTTTGTACACCAACTCGATCAACCAAATACCTGAAACACTAGTGGGAAGCAATGAAACTTCTTTTTGGAGCAGGTCGATAAAGTTAATTCCAGGTTTTGTTGAACTGCATTTCTTGTTGGGAGAGAACAATAAAACTACTACCAAGAAAAGAACAACATGAACTTGCTGTCTAATGTAACTGAAAATGAGAAGAAATTATTTAAAATCCTCAAAGCCATGGGTCTCTTAAAGTACTTAATAGACATTCTCAAAGAAAGAAAAAAATCATACTTCTTAGGCTAACTTATTGACAAAAAGTTACATAAAAAAAAATCTAACCAGCTTTAAATACGTGTGGACTTGATATAAAAAAGTAACTAAGAATTTGATATGACTAGAGTATTAATTTTGCATCGTATATTATACTTGTGAAGTATGAAGTTAAGTTTAACTTCGAAGCTCCTAATCCTTTTTTCCCCAATGATTTACCAGTTTTTTTTAGCCTTTTTAGCAAAATATTTTCAACTTAATAAATTTGCAATGTAATTTTTCATTGCATATTATGTGATACATGTACATATTCCTTCAAAAGAAAGCATATTTGAAGCTTTAGTGTTATTTTCTTTTCTCCTCTTAAACTTCTGTCGTTGGCATTTTAAAATCGATCAAAATATTTTGAACTGATACTAGAATCCCATCATCTTCAATTCTTATAACATGTAGCTCATGAAACCCTAAAAGTCCTAAATTTCTTGGTTACAACGTAAATTTATTTATATCCATAGTTAGACAAAAACTAAAACTCATGCCAAAGAGGGGAGACTTATCTACAATGCAAAATGTAAATTTTGTAATCAATGCATATTTAATACGACAATTCTATCCTTTAAACTAATCGATAATATAATAGAGAAGTGAAAGAAAGAAAGGGTTTAGGTGGCACTTTATCAAACCATAAGGGGTGTAAGTAACAGTCTATCAAACCTCAGGGGGTCTCAGTGATTTTTCCCCTAGTTTAATGGTGTATGGTGCAGCAGTGTAGCCATGACTAATTAATACCTTACCGAACTGTTATTTTGTTATGTCATTAAACTTTCTTTACCTTTATGAAAATTTTGGCTAATTTTATTATACCATTTGTTTGCCTTTTGTTAAAAATTGATAACAAAAAATATCGTTTCATATTATTTTTCGTAAACGATATCTTTTTTTCACTATTTTTTTCTACGTTACTGTGATCATAATAAGCATGTATTATATGTGAGCTGTAATTCTAGAGAAATTAGAGATTCTTCAAAACAGTCCCCTCTTTTATTTTATTTTTTATAATTTGTTATTTTGGTCATTTGCTGGTTATAGGTAAGGTAGACATTCTCGTTTAAACTAAGCTTTCTTTAACATTTGGTGAATAGATTATTTAAACTATATTATGGACCATTTCCTTCTAAAAAAACAAAAAAGAAAAGTAAATCTTCTAATATTTAATTGATGGAGAAATTTCTGATCGCCAAAATTGACTCCAACTTAGCTTGGCCCCTACGTTTCCACAAAGCTCTGATTCTGTTTTCCAATCGATCTTGTGACAAGTTTATGCGTATCTGTATATGTTCTAGTCCTTTTCTTTCATTTTCTTTCACTAGGAAAAAAAAGGGAAGGTTTTCTTATTCTTTTCTTTTTTCCTTTCATGAGAATTCTAAGCATAATTTCTACGAAATTAAATGTGGGTAATTGTCATAGGGATCACAAAGACCATTTTTTTGTTCTTCATCAAATTAATTGTCTCTCTCTCTCTCTCTCTCTCTCTCTCTTTTTTTTTTGTGTTTTGCGCTGATTAACTCTTTTTAATCATTACCTCTACGTGCCAAAGCATGCTTTAAAACTGTATGGATAACATGTATGGATTTTTTTGACTAAAATTAATAATTAATTCTTCGTGTAATTTTTTTGAAATTTAGGCTCTTAATGTCATTAATTTCCATGATTCTCAAGTACATTAATTTCCATGATTCACAATTACATTAATACCCTATTTTTTAGTTCATTTTTCTGGCGAAATGAGGATCCTTTGAAACTAATTTTAACTGTCTTCCACCCTACTATGATGCTTTACTAGAAGTTAAAAAATATCTTAAATTGAAGTAAATAAATGCAACTTAAGTAACAAGTTATCACTTTTATTGAGACTCAAAGGTCAAAGAAATTCACCTTTAGCTTTTTATAGTAGAGAATTTAGATTCAAGCAATGCATTGATTGTTTTCAATGCATTTAAGTTTTTTTTTTTTGTCTTCAATTTCTTTTTTATCACTTTTGTTTGGTATTCTATAGAGTTCTTCAACGCTAATAATATCCAAAAACAAGCGTTTCTTAATTTCTATCTTATACTTTACTCATCAATTTGTTTTCAAGCATATAACCAAAGCGGATGCTTGTCACTTCTCAAGGTTGGGAGTCATACCATTTTTTAGCGCACCCTCGGTCTCATATTATATGTCATACTTTTTATTCTAGTCCATCCTAAAATAAATATTATAATTTGAAAAATTAAATAAATAAGCAATTACTTTCTAGTTTTATGCTTATTGTATAATTTTCAAGAACTGAATACTAGAGTAATAAATACATATTTAAATTTGAGCTGAAACGATATAGAGTAACTTTTTTTTTTTTTTTTTTTTTGGCTAGCTAATGTGTCATAACTAGAGTTCAATTTTCTTAAAGTGTGTGTAACTTTAACCATGACACATATATACTTATTGGTTATTTCAAACACAAAAACCACTCTACAAGACCTATGCTCTTGACTTTTCCTACCTACGTTGTATGTTTGATGCTAAGAATTTGCGCAAGAGGTTGACGAGGAACAATATTTACTGTCCATAGCACATGGAGCTAGGAGTTGATTACTGAGACAAAACTTGAGAGGACTCATAGCTGATATATAGTGAAGTACCTCGCTTAGATTCACCGGGATCCAAGGCAATTTTTATGCTATAAAGAACAAATTGTCACTCTCAATCCTTAAGCCTGAACATATGTACATGCCTGTACTTCACTTTGAACATCTGATATTGCCTCAAAAAAAAAAAAAAAGTTCTTTATTATGCACAAATTGTTTCTGTGTTGCAAGAACGGTATATCTATAGCTGGAGAAAGAAGAGAAACAAGAAAGTGAAAGTCATGAATACGGCAATAATGAAAGGAAAATATGAAAAGGGAAAAAGTTGAAACACCTGCAGAATGAACCCAAGAAGCACTTGCTAAGAAATATACACTAGTTTCTTCGTGGTGTGAGAGGGATTATGAAATCAAATACTGCTGCAAATGCTTCGTTCTCCATTTGTTTTTTCAATTTTCGAAATGCACATGATTCAATTTGCCTGATTCTCTCCCTGCTCACACCCGTTGATTCCAAGAGTTCTTCCTGCATAATTTCTACTTCTTCAGTGGTGAGCTCCACATTATCAGATTCTGTCAAGGGATATCAGCAGCATTTGTTTTTCTTACTACACTAAATCTTTTTTCAAGTTGACCAATATGGGCCACAATGGAAAGGATATTATTAGCTTCAGATGGGATATCTATTTCTTTGCTCTAAGATTTTGCGCTGACCATCATGACTGCATTTAAGAGTGCTACATAAATTGATTACTTAATCCATGTAAGAGTTCCCCTGCCAACCCCAGTTCCCACTCGGCAATTAGGAGAAATGGTTAACAAGCTGACTTAATGTCCGCGCTAAATCTTGAAGTTTGTGTTTTTGGCTAAGGTTTTTGAGTCGTGTAAATGGACAATAGAAGAGAACCAACGGCCATTGGGCCGTTTGCCATCACAATTGATTTAAGTCTTTATGGGTGGGAGGCCAAGAGTATCTTGGCTCCCATCAATTTGCCACTAATATGTGGCTTCTAATCCATCAAAGGGCGTGGTGCATCAATATGGTCCGATAATGATTCAGTTTCCGTTAGTTTCTCGTGACCCTATTGGGCTCCCTCCTTAGTATATGCTAAAATAGGAGTATGGGCAAGAATAAAAGAGAAGTTGTCAATTGACCAAACAAAATGGAGAATAGAAGAGAAAAGAGAAGAAAAGACTTTATGTACATTTCAGATTCAAGTTCGTTGGTACTTAATTGTGTGTAATTTAAAATTACATTGTATCAATGTAAAATTATACAAAATTATATCATATCAATACAACGTAATTTTATATTAGACGAAGTTAGACAAAAAAAAAAATAGATAGAGAATTCCAACCGTTTTTGTAGTGAGAGAGTGTGATGTATAAATGGTTAAGAGGAAGATGTTGCGCTTGGAGAATGAGGAGGAGAGAGGAACAAGCAGAAGTTAGGCTTCAATTTTGTGTTGGGAAAATGGGGCTTATTACTATTTTTCATTGGGGTGCTGCCCACTTTAGGTTCGTTGTACATTTCTTATTTTAGGCCCACCTTTTTCAGTCCAATGCTTACCTTTCTTTTATTTGGTCACCAAGATCCAATCTAGCATGCCAACAGCTAGCTCAGCAGGCAGCCTATAGATATATTAGTTAAGCAATTGAGAGTTTTTATTCTGATTCTCAAATCTTATATTTTCCTTGTTTTTCTCTCGTAGAGTTTAGATTGTCTCTTTTAAATAAAAGACTAAGGGCCATTTGGTTCAAATTCTTCAATCACTATTACTATAGATATCATTAACTCTACTATAAGCATGGGTTTTGATGATTCCTCCCAACATGTTTGGTTTAATAATGGAATGGGTATCATTATAAAAATACTTGTTTGTTAGATGACTTTCAAGTAAATTTAAAAATTTTTAAATCTTTTATTTACGATTACATATTTTTCAGATTTCTTATTTTTATCTTTTTAAAGAAAATTTCTAAAAAGACATCTTCAATTTTAAATGTAGCCATGCTCTAATTTGAGTTTTATGCAAATGATAACCTTAAAAAAAGTCAGTTTTATTATATTAATAGAGAATACAAAATTTATTAAAAAAAAATTTTAAAAATTTTATAAAATACTAATAAAAAATATTCAAAATCAAAAGACGAGAGAGAGAGAGAGAGAGAGTATATTGGAGGTGGGTAACTCAAATATATGTGTTTTTGCCTTTAATTATAAGGATTAATGGGTTTGATAGAATAGTATTTTTGAGAGAAATCATTAACACCCTAATTAATTACTATCATTCCCATTGAATGATAGTTATAGTTTTTTTACAAACATCAATAATGGGTGTCATTACTTTATGATACTCATTCCCCTTCTTGATTCTCCCAAATCAAACGCCCCCTAAAGAGTTCCACTTGCTCAATACTCAAAACTCTCACCTCTTGTAAGTCTTCAAGTTCGTTTGGATGGGAGGGGGAATGGGAGAAGAGAGAATAAAATGAGAGAGATTAAATTCTTTTTTCTCCTTTTGGAGTTTAAATGGAGAGAAAGGTAGAGGTGTAAAGAAATCAGAGGATTGTAGAGGTGTAAAGAAATAAGAGGATAACGTTTAATAAAAATAAGAGTGAAGAGGATAGAATTTTAATAAAATTTTTCTATATATGCAAGGGATGACAAAAAGCCCTTCAGATTTTGAATTGTCATATTTGCGCATCAAAACAAACACTATTTAACAACTTTAAATTTGATATATTGAGGGTAAATCAATAAGTAAACATAGTAATAATAACTTTGTTTAGCATTGTTTTCGAAAAACATAGTTTTAGAAAATCTCAAACATGTTTTTTAACCATCTCTATGTCAAATATACATATTTATCCAAAAAAATATAAAATTATTACAACAATATTTTTTTAAAAAAATAACCTGAAAAACAACCGTCCACAAATTCCAAACATAAAAGAAAGTTCTCATCCATTCTCTTCTCTTTATTTTTCACCAATTAAAGTTTTTTGTCCTTTTTTTCTTAAAATCCCAAATTAGCATAATTTTCCTTGAATTGTATATACAAATTATTTTAAAAAAAATCACATGTATATATTTAAATTTATTAGCACAGAATTTAACCGAAGTGTACGACTATCATTTCCGTCCTTATTTGTTTGCGTTTTCAGAGCTATTATAACAAATACAGTCCAATTTCAAACACAGAGAGAGAGAGAAGAGAGAGAAGAGAGAATTTCTCAACTGGGAATGATGTCTACTGCAAGGGTTTTCAGGGGAACTAGGGTTTTACTCGAGGCAGCCAAGGCTGCCACCAAGCACTCTTCTTCGTCGGCGTCGACCTCCGCGGCTGCGGCGGCCCCCAAGAAAAAGCCCTCCACTGCCACCACTGCGACTGGTGGCTCCAAGTCAACCACTGCAGCAGCGAAGCCGAAGAAGCCCCGGGCACCTCCGAGTCCCAACTCTGGGGTTTTCAAATTAACTCCGGTTTCCCCTGCTCTCCATAACTTCCTCGGAGTCTCCGAATCCTCCCGCTCCGATGCCGTTAAGAAAGTCTGGGACTACATCAAACTTCACAATCTCCAGGTTTTCTTTAACTATGCCGCATTTCTTAAATAACTGGATTTTTATAATGATTGTTCTAGTTAGATTAGGGTTTTTTCCTTTTTTTTTAATGGTTATTTATTTTTGCTTTTTGTAGCTAGTTTATTGATTTTCCGCGATATAATTAGAATTTTTTGGCCGGTATTTTAGGGTCTGTAATAGTTTTGTTTGCTTGAGTTTATAGGATTCAGTTGTGCACTTTTTTTAGTTTGTGGCTTTTGATGATTCAAATTTGTCATCCGTAAGTATCAAGTGGTTTTGGTGTGAGCGCATTGACTGTTTTTCTGTGTATATATGGAGCTATGTTATATATAGGGGAAAACAGAGATGTTATTGTATAAAGTGTTTGTCTTATGGGTATTTACTAGATGCATATCAGAAATTTACCATGGAATAAAGTAATTTGGAGTGAGGGATACAAAAATGGAACATAATCGACTAGTAGTAAGCCATGTTGTATGTCAGAACCTTCCATATTGGGGTAGTGCTGGTGCTCTAGAAAACTTGACTCTGCCACGTAAATGGATCTGTGTGGCAAAAGGATAATGAATCTGAAAAGCATGAGAATGATGGTGTACGGACTATTGGATCCCTTTGTCCAAAAGACAAGTTTAATTGACTTCAAAAATACTTTACATGGTTGTATATTGTTCTTTCCTTTGTATTGCTTTTATGTTGAATTAGAGGTTTTTCATCATTCTATGAATGAAATGAGAGAGCTCTTTGACATAACAGAGTGCAGTAAGCTCCAGCTATTCTTGCATGCTTAAAGAATGAAAAGGAAAAAGAAGTAATAGTAATGTATGGCTGCTGGATTTCCCATTTTTCTTGGTCAGATGATTCATTTGTCATGTGTGCCTCTTCTGATTTGAAATTTTACAAGTAGAATGTTGCCTATCAAAGAAAAAGAAAATAGAAGTGGTTTGCAAGTTTACTTGTAAGTGCCTTTGTTCTCCAAATCGTATGTCTTACTTTCCTTGTTCTGTTTCCAAAGTATCATCCATTTTTCTTTCACTTTTACAATATGATTCCTTCATAAGTTCTTTATTTATAAAAATAGAGGGGGCCTTATATGTTTTCCAATTTTTACTTATATATCTCTAAATACCCTTGCCTGGTAAAACTATGACATTCAATTCTAAAGAAAAGGACACTGGCAGTTGATATGTTGCAGTCTTGGTATTTCTCCTTGCTACCTTTACAAATTCTTATAGGTTGGGCTTGGAGGAAGCCACAGTATTCAAGCTGGTAGTTGATAAGTTGTACTTTTAATTTTGTTGACAGTATATGTTTGACATGAACATGTTAGTTAGATCCATTTTTGCATGAATTATTTAAGCTTCCGTATGATATCGACATATGTATTCAGGTCACTTGGATGCTTTAAAAATGAATTTTTTCACCACTGATTATCTAATGCAATGGCATATGATAACATTTATCTATTTTCCTATAGAACCCTGCAAATAAGAGAGAGATTAACTGTGATGACAAGCTCAAGACATTGTTTGAAGGAAAAGACAAAATCCAGATGCTGGAGATCGCAAGGATACTTTCTCGACATTTTGTGAAGACTGGCTAACTGCGAATAGCGAATGCTAAACCATGTTTATTGGGATGATAGTGCAGGTTTTACTTTTAAGTTCTTGACTTTTGGATTCCCCCTTTAGGATAGTATGATATGTGTTTGACATTCAGATGGAATCTGTGACGTGATCTTTTGGTTACTCATCTGGTATATTCCGTCTGGGAAGAAATTGGTGAAGATGCTTCCTTGTGGCTCGTATCATTATTCTCGTTGTTTACAAATTTTTGTTTGTCATTTGATGCAATTGCTGGTCACGGGTATGATGATTACTTGTCTAACCACTTTGTAACGATTCTACCGTGGAGCCGAAGCATGGTTATATTGTTACATCTAGGCATTTGTTGCACAATTAAAATCTGGATATAATTGAGACGTTCAAGTTTGGAGCCCCATGAATTTTTTTACTCGTTAAAAACTGGTTTTTGTCTGGTTTAACCTTTTTGCCACCGTGAAGGTTTTTGTGGGAAAGGGGTATCCAATGGTTGATTTTTTTCCTATCCGTGATAGCGAGAACTATATAGCTCTTAATCATGCTGTTATGTATTATTTTAGGATGGCATTTGTCAGCATAATGACGTAACAAGAAACCCGTTTGGATTGATTATTTGGGGGATTATTTAGTCAAATTTTTTGGTCAAGCTAAAATAATCACTATTTATATTTTTTAAACAAAAAACAAGTGATGCAACTAAGAGACAAAAAAAAATTAACATTTTTTATGTGAAAAGACCGTTGAAGGAAAAACAAGTGATGCAACTAGGAGACCAAAAAAAAATAACATTTTTTACATGAAAAGACCGATGGAGGATGGCAAAGAGAACATGTGTTGGAATAAAAAAGTCAAGAAATGTTTTTTTTGGTCATTGGACAGTTGTTTATTTTTCTACTTCCAATGTTTAGTACTCAGTCCTTTAAACCTATTGAAATTGGATAGTATCTTAACTGTCATGATTTTTTTAATTTTTCTAAACAAATTTTGTACCAAAATTTGTTATCTTTTAGTAGGGGTTCAATCCATGAACAAAAATTTTGAACCGAACCGGTCCTATCAGTTAGGCAAAATTTCGAACTATAAATCGATCCACATGTAACAAGTACTTGGCCTTCTAGTTACCTGCAAAACTAGTTCGGATAAGCCAGATGCTGGATCGGGTCCATCATAATTTATTAGTATTTTTAAAATAAAAAATAAAATAGGAAAATTGTAAACCATCATTAAATCACTAATAACACAGGTATCAATGATCTTAAAGTTAAATTACATCATAAAATTGCAATTTTCAAAGCAAACAAAAACCAAAAAACTAAGTAAAAACTAAATAAATAGATAGTTACTTAGTTTTTTAAACTTTATCATCACATTTCATTTAGCTATAAAAATAAAAAATACTTAATAAATAGTCAAATAAACATCCAAATAATAAAATAAATAGTCAAATGTTCATCAATTAAGAATGAAATATAAGTACAAATTAGTAGTAACAATAAAATAAATTAAAAAAATGAAACAATGAATTAGTAAAACAATACCACATAAAAAAATGACAAAACTACCCCTCACTATGGACCGGGTTAGGTACCCCCTGGTTCACGAGAATGTGAACCGCTACTCGACCCGCTATTTGACCCGGGATCAGTAACTGGTTCGGTTTCTCTCTTTTTTCAGTTCAAGACGGGTCAGTTTTCTCGATTTTTCAATTTTTCGGTTTTCTTTGAACAATCCTAACTTTTAGCCACAATCTTATAAAAAAATTTCTAGTTATCATGTACTTTTCAAACTTGGTCAAAAAAATTTTTTCAATCCAAACACTTTTTTTCCTTTCTAAATAGTCAACAAATAATTATTCTAAATGATTCTCCAAATAATGCAATCTAAATGGACATGTTTCTTGTGTAATTTTGATGCTCTTAATCTAAAGCGCATAGCATCAACTGTAACAAACCCTTATTAGCACGGTAACATGTAGAGGAAATCTGCAAATCTACAAACTTGGTGTGATATTTCATGTGTCAAGGAGACTTAGGACAATTGCATTGCAAACTTTTCTTCTGCCTTGGCAATACTCAAAAAACAAAATTTAGGGTCTGGAAGTAAAAAATGAACATTTATTGTCCATGAAGAAATTTCTTTCTTGGTTGTGCTTTGCAAGAATGTGTCTTTGTTTGAATTGCAACTTGAAAATCAACTAATTACTAGACATAAAAGACATCTTGCAAATGGACTAACTAAGGGATTTTGCATCTCCGATGATCCAGTGAACTGCAATTCATCAGTGCAAGTGGAATTTACTTAAGTATTTTGCATTGACTTAGCATATTCTCTGTTCCATTGGCAATGCAAGGCAGGTTTCAACATGATTACGTATTACTTTCTCCTTCCAAAATTGGGTGTCCCAATTTGATTGATCATAAGTTCTAAGAAATACTTGAAAATTTGCAATAGTTCATAGAAAAATTTGGTAAAATGTGGGCTATGTATGTGGAGACATTGCAGTTCATTACCTATTTTGTACGTGAAGAATTAAAAGGATAGAGCTAGATTACAGTTTAAGCTTTTTATTCAAAGAATAGGGACATTGTTCTGGAACCAAGTAAGACATTAAGGAGAATTGAAAAATGCAGGCTTGATAAGTACTTTAACAGCTGAAGCTGTCTTAGCACATGATAAAGCGACATATAATTGTTCGTGTGAAAGCACAAGTTCTTTCAAATATGCATCAAGGGTTTGTCCTTGAGCTTTGTTGATAGTCATTGCAAAGCATAAACACACAAGAAATTGTGTCCTTTTATTAGGAACACGATATTGTTCATCGCTGGATGGTTGAAGAGATATTCTGTAAATGAAAGCATCTTTGCCAGAAAAATTCTCCAACTGTTATTTGCACATGTATAATGTTTCTTGTTAAAGTTTTACATATTAATCTTGTTGTTAGTGTATCCCTAAAACCAAGATGATTCAAGGTGTTTTGTATTTACACTTATTTATGTTATATTTATGTATGTGGTATTTTTCTTTATCATCTATACTTGTATTTCCATGTTACTTGTTTGATTGATAAAGTCCCTAAAATATTGACTGTGTATTAGAGATTGTAAGGGTTACAATTATGAGACTTTAATACATAAAGTCATATTCTTAAATATCCCTAGTCGTAGTATTAATGAAATTGAACATCATTAATGCGGATAGACTAGTACATACTTTGCCTCTACTTATGGTAAATAGTAGTTGATCTCATTGACTATGGTGTGCGTGACACTTAAGCTGGTATGTGGATATTTGTTTGAGAACAAGTTCATTGGATTGATCCATCAAGAGTTTCAACTATAGTGCCAATGGTTAAACTCTTAATGGCAATGGTGTAAGTGATCATTTGACTTGAGATTACCATAGTATCTTGAGTATGGATTGCTATACTTTAACTCTATTCCTCGGTGCCCGTAAAAGGGTAACCCATAGGTTAGAGATTGGGTATAGTTTGAAACATGAAAAGATAGTGAGTAATCAATATAGGATTCACCACTCCTTAATAGGGGAGTATATCCCTTTATGGCCATTTGTTGGAAATATTAACTCATAAATCTTCTGCAGATGTAATAGTATAACTTGAAAGTAGTTTCAAGGTTATACATCATGGAGAATTATATTTCTAGAACAAGAAAATATAAATTAGTTTTTTAAAAGTATGCACTATACTTTTAGACTAATTGGGATATAGTATGGTAAAAGGATATTAATTACACGATAATATTGTCATTGAAGGGTATGGTCTACCATATGACTTTCCTATTCACTTGGGTTGTCATGATGCATTGCTAGACGCCACTCATGATCTATAAGTATGAATTGATTAATTAGTGAATTAATGATAAATTAAAAATGTTTAATTTATCTAACTCAATTAATGAGTTATAATTTATACTTATTGCCAACGTGAATGGAACCTAATGGATCACACACATAAAGAACAAAATCTTTAGGTTAAAATGTAATTAAGATAAGTATGAGATACTTATGGGGTTAATTTATGAGATAAATTAACTTAAAGGACTTATTTATAAATATTCTAAATCTTGCAGGAAATTGGTTTCTTAAAAGAAATAAAGTAACTAATTGGTTTCCTTATGGAATAGATTTCCTAAAAGAGAAGGATTAGCTTAAAGCAAGTTACTTAAACCTTCTTGATTTCCAATTAACTTTATTTCTTAAAAAACTAGAATACTACCTCTATAAATAGGTTCATGCTTTGACTCTTGTATTATTATTGCAACACAAAAAGAAAACTAGTGAGAGAAAATTGAAGAAAGAAAAAGGCACACCTCTTTCTCTCTCTAGGTCTCTCTCTCTCTCTCTCTCTCTCTCTCTCTCTCTCTCTCTCTCTCTCTCTCCCTCCCTCTCCTAATTGTTTTGTTTTTCTTCTTCTTGCGTTCTTAAATAATTCAAGGGAGCTAGCACTCAAAAGTCAAAGCAAGCATGCCTACAAGGTTCTCAAAGAAGTTGTTCGTGTGGATATCGTTAGAGGCTTTACGCTTGGAGGGTTTTTTCGTGGTAGATCTAACATCTTCTTCGAAGAATCTTTGCCTAGTAGCATAGAAATCTTCTGTGTTTAAGGTAATCTTCATGCAAACCCCCTTATTAATCATATAGATATGTCAAAGAGATCCATGGTTAAGGTAATAAATTTTTATTTTTCCGCTGTGTTACCTATGCTATTACCTTACAGTGGTATCAGAGCCTTCTTTGATTATATCTATATGATTTATGTTTATTTAATTGTCATAAATATGAATGGCTTGTTCTTGATGAAATTTGTCTCAAAATTGTTTTAGAAAAATCAAGAGTTTGATTTTTAAGAAAAGTTCTTAATTGTTTAAAAGGTGTTTTAAATAATTAAGATGAGTTCTGAAGGTTGTTTTTAGGGTTTCGAAATTATTTTTGATGTGCTAAAAGGGTTTTAACATGTTTTGATTCAAAAGGGTTTTGAAAAATAACAAAGAATTTCAAAAATCGTATTTTCTGGATACAAATCACGTGAAAACCCGCGCGCGTTTTGACTCGCGGTCAAAATTCCGTAACTTCTGTCAACAAACTGCGAATGAAACCGCGCGCGGTTTGTTCCACGGTTTACAAACCGCGGATGAACCCGCGCACGTTTTGTCCCACGGTTTGTAGGCAGAATCTTAGCGGGATTTTTCTTAAATTTTTGAAAAAATGCGATTTTTGGTAAATTCTCTATTAAAACACTTTCTAATTTTAATTGTTAATATTTGGAAAGTTAAAATTTGAAAACCTATATCTTCTATAACTATATTCTTGAGACAAATAAATTTCAAGAGCATTAATCTAATTTATTTAGACCATATGATTTATGAATAGAATTAAATAAATAAATTTATTTAATTGTTAAATAGTATGATGGCATGGTGGATGATTATGGACTAGACCAATGTGATTGAATGGTTATTACTTCTTTATGATTGGCTTGTATTGGTTTTATAAATAAGGCCTGCGTGTCCTTCCCTCTCTATTTTCTGATGTAATTCTCTTCTCACCTAAACTCCCCTCGAATGTAACTCGAGGTTTCTTGATCAATATTTGTAATGTACAACGTATAGGTTAGGAATATGCTTATTTTCTAAATTGTTTAGACTAGAATTATATATATAATGTACAAAAAGATGGAGATGGCACCAAGGAGCAACCAAGGAGGCGGATCAAGGAGTTGACACGTCCCTTAAGAATTTTTAACAAAATATTTTCTTCAAGACTCAAAGAAAATATTATTAGTTAAAGTTCATAATCATCCACGTTTATTATGCTTTTATTTTATATGATTGATATATTTTAATTGCATAATATAATGAGAAATTAATATTTAAACTAAAATCCCTCAATTTCAAATATTAGATAATCTATTTAAGTTGCCTTCCATTATTATAACAAAAATGACGAGTTCTTATTAAGGTTGACACGTTGGCCTCTGTCAAGATCACCTTACTCGGAATATGTTTTTGTTATGAGATATGATCTCTAAATAATAGGTTTAACTTAACAAAAATTACATAACGAGTTTGGCCTCCGTCAATGTTATGATATTTTTGAGGCAATGTTGGGTAATACATAAGATGTAAATTTCAAAGAGTTGATACCCAACTATTTAGGAGTCACAAAAGTTGTGATGGATAAATAGTTATCTACCTAATCGAATTTATTTTTGGGGCATTGGCCTCCGTCAAACCCAAAACTAATTAGATGGAGTCCTAACCCACTAGAAATCTCCAACGGATTTCTAAATCAATATTGAAGGTTATTGATTTGAAATAAAATAGTGGGAGCAAATTAAATAAATTTACGAATCCACATTTTTGGTTTGCATATATATAACATAAAACAAATACTTATTTTCTATTTTTACTTTTATAGAATGTCTAACGTGAATTTGTGACCGATTCTTGACAACAAATTCAATGAAACCAACTTTTAGAATTGGAATATCAATTTGAGAATTGTTCTCAAACATGAAAAAATTGAGTATGTCCTCGATAGACCATTGCCCCTCCTCCTCCTGCTACTGCATCACCTGAAGACATAGATGCATATGAGATGCACAAAGCTGACAATGATGCTGCAACATGTATCATGTTAGCTGCTATGTCCCTGATATTGCAAAAGCAATATCTTAAAATAGATGTTCCGTCCATGATTGTGCATTTAAAAGAAATGTTCGATGTACAAGGTAGGACTGAGAGATATAAGACCTCAAGGAAGCTATATCAATGCAAAATGATAGAGGGATTTTCAGTGACTACTCATGTGTTGAAGATGATCAGGCTAATTGAAAAATTAGCTGATTTGGAACATGTCTCTAACAATGAGTTAAGTATTGACTTAATTCTTCAGTCCCTCCCTGAGAGTTATTCACAATTCATCCTGCACTTCAACATGCGAAAAGTTGAGTGCACGTTGACTGAATTGATGAACATGTTCAAGATTGCTGAACCCAATTTTAAGAAAGAGAAAAGTACCGTTATGCTTGTCTCGGGTTCCAAGAAAAAGAAGCTCAATTCTGAACATAAGAATTCCAAGAAGAAGAGAACTAAACCTTAGGGTGGGGTTAAGAAGTACAAACTCAAGGGCACATGCTTCCATTGCGGATAAGATGGGCATTGGAAGAGGAATTGCAAGGCCTACCTTGACTCTCTAAAGTCAAAGAAATTTGGTGAAATTTCAACCTCTGGTATGTTTATGATTGAGATTAATTTATCTCCTAACCAAGACTCATGGGTATTAGATACCGGATCTGGATCTAATATTTGTAATAATATGCAGGGTCTTAAAGATAGTAGATTTCTAGCAAAGGGAGAGGTCAAGCTACGCGTGGAGAATGGAGCAAGAGTTGCTGCATTAGCCGTAGGAACCTATGTACTCTTTTTGCCCACTGGGTTTATTTTAGAATTAAGAAACTGTTATTTTGTTCCTGTACTTACAAAGAACATCATTTCTATCTCATTGTTAGATTTGGATGGTTTTACCATCATTCAAAAGAATAAAAGTTATTCTTTTTCACGTAATGGTATTATTTATGGTACCGGTACATTAAATAATGGTTTATATATTTTAGATGAACAAAAGTCTATTCTCAACATAAATATTAAGAAATAAAAATTAGATATTGTTAACCAAACATACGTTTGGCATTGTAGACTTGATCATGTAAATGAGAAACGCATATTCAAGTTACATAAAAATGGATATTTGGACTCATTTGATTATGAATCATTTGCAACATGCGAATCTTATTTACTTGGTAAGATGATCAAGACACCTTTTACTGGAAAGGGTGAACGCGCTAATGATTTTTTTAGGCTTATACATACTAATATTTGTGACTCAATGTCGATCCATGCTAGAGGTGATTTCTCTTCATCACTTTTACGAATGATCATTTTAGATATGATTATGTGTTTCTTATGAAGCACAAATCCGAGACTTTTGAAAAATTTAAAATCTTTAAAGTTGAAGTTGAGAAATAACTTGGCAAGAGTATCAAAACACTTAAATCTGATCGAGGTGAAGAATACTTAAGTTAAGAGTTCCAACAATATTTAGAGAAAAATGAGATTATTTCTCAATGGACTCCTCCATACACGCCACAACTAAATGGTGTATCTGAAAGGAGAAATCGTACTTTATTAGATATGGTACGTTCCATGATGGGTCATGCATCACTTCTTAGTTCGTTTTGGGGATATGCCTTAGATTCTGCCTCCTATATACTCAACTGTATTCCATCAAAATCTGTTGATAACACGCCTTATGAGATTTAGTATGCTAAAAAATCAAATCTTAATCATTTAAAGGTTTGAGGTTGTTCTGCTTATATGAAGCGAAACATGTCAGACAAGTTAGAGACTAAGTCTGACAAATTCTTATTTGTGGGGTATCTTAGAGAGAGTCGTGGATACTACTTCTACAATCCCCTTGAGCAAAAGGTGTTTGTTTCAAAACATGCTACTCTTCTAGAGAAATTGTTTATTTTTGAAAGAAATAGTGGGAGCAAAGTAGAATTTGAAGAAATTCAAGAACCACAAAATAGTCAACAGATGGAACAAAAGCTTACGCCACATGTTGATGAGGCGCAGTTGGAAGCTCAAGTTACACAAGAATTTCGTAGATCTAGTAGAACACGTTATGCTCTTGAGAGATATGGATTTCTAATTAGTAAGAACAATGATGTGTTGGTCATAGATGATAACGACCCTACTAGTTATGAAGAAGTTATATTTAATGTAAACTCTTTGAAGTGGCGTGATGCCATGACATCTGAAATGGATCCCATGTACGAGAACGAGGTATGGACCTTGGTCGAGCCACCTGAAGGGATAAAATTCATAGGGTACAAGTGGGTCTTTAAAACAAAACTGACATGGATGATAACATTGTTACTTATAAAGTAAGGTTAATGGCAAAAGGTTATAAACAAAGGCAATGAATTGACTTTGAAGAAACTTTTTCGCCAGTAGTTATGCTTAAATCCATTAGGATTTTGCTTGCCATAACTGCTTATTATGAATATGAGATTTGGCAAATGGATGTCAAGACTGCATTTCTTAATGGGAATTTGCAAGAGAATGTGTACATGCAACTTGAGAATTTTGACTCCATTGATAGTCATAAGGCATGCAAGGTACAAAAGTCCATTTATGGACTCAAGCAAGTTTCAAGAAATTGAAACATTCATTTTGATGAGACAATCAAAGAATTTGGTTTTCTTAAGAATGAAGACGAGCCTTATGCATACAAGAAGATAAGTCGAAGCGCTGTTATTTTCTTAATACTTTATGTGGATGATATATTGTTGATGGAAAACGACATACCTTTATTACAATCCGTAAAGGTATGGCTGTCCAAAAGTTTCTCCATGAAAGATTTAGGAGAGGCAACCTATATTATGAGAATTAGGATCTTTAGAGATAGATTCAAGAGGTTACTTGGTCTCAATTAATCGAAATATATAGACAAGATACTAAAGAGGTTTAGCATGGAACAGTCGAAAAAGGAGTACTTACCTATGAGATATAGGATTACTCTTTCGAGAGACATGTGTCCTAAGACACCTGTCGAAATTAATAGCATGCAAAAGGTTCCTTATGTCTCGGCAATAGGATCCATTATGTATGCTATACTATGTATGAGACCCGACGTCTCTTATGCTCTAAGTGTTACGAGCAGATTCCAAACTAACCCTGATGAGGGTCACTAGGTAGCTATCAAGAGTATTCTTAAGTACTTGAGAAGAATTAAAGAATTATTCTTGATTTATGGAGGACATACTTTGGAAATATGTGGCTTCACTAATGCGAGTTTTCAGTCTGACAAGAATGATAATAAGTCACAATTTAGATTTATATTCACGTTAAATGGTGGTACTATGAGTTAGAAGAGTTCGAAACAAGAAATTACCGCTGATTCTACAACTGAAGCTGAGTATATTGCTGCTTTTGAAGCTGCAAAAGAGGCTGTTTGGATCAAGAAATTCGTTACCGAATTAGGAGTGGTTCCTTTCATTGTTGATCTTATACATTTGTATTGTGACAACAATGATGCCATTGCTCAAGCAAAGGAACCTAGGTTTTATCAACGATCCAAACACGTACTTAGGCGCTACCATCTTATTAGAGAAATAGTTAGTAGGAATGATATAAAGATAGAAAAAATTCCCACTGATGACAATATAGCTGATCATTTCACTAAGGCCTTGTCCTAGAAAAAGTATGATACTCATGTAAATACTTTTGGCCTAAAACAAATGAGTGATTGGTTTTAGTACAAGTGGAGGTTTGTTAGTATATGCCCTAAAACCAATATGGTTTAAGGTGTTTTGTATTTACACTTATTTATATTATATTTATCCATGTGGTATTTTTTTTTATCATCTATACTTGTATTTTCATATTACTTGTTTGATTGATAAAGTTCCTAAAATATTGACTGTGTATTAGAGATTGTAAAAGTTACCATTATGAGACTCTAATACATAAAGTCATATTCTTAAATATCTCTAGTCGTAGGATTAATGAAATTGGACATCATTAATGCGGATAGACTAGCACATACTTTGTCTCTTGGTAAGTAGTAGTTGATCTCATTGACTATGGTGTGCTTGACACTTAAGTTGGTATGTGGATGCTTGTTTGAGAACAAGTTCATTGGATTGATCCGCCAAGAATTTCAACTATAGTGCCAATGGCTAAACTCTTAATGGCAATGGTGTAAGTGATCCTTTGACTTGAGATTACCATAGTATCTTGAATATGGATTGTTATACTTTGACTCTATTTCTCGGTGCCCGTAAAAGGGTAACCCATAGATAAGAGATTGGGTATAATTTGAAACATGGAAAGATAGTGAGTAATCAATATAGGATTCACCACTCCTTAATAGGAGAGTATATCCCTTTATGGCCACTTGTTAGAAATATTAACTCATAAATTTTCTACAGAAGTGATAGTATAACTTGGAAGTAGTTTCAAGGTTATACATCATGCAGAGTTATATTTTTTAAACAAAAAAATATAAATTAGTTTTTTAAAAGTATGCACTATACTTTTAAACTAATTGGAATATAGTGTGGTGAAAGGATATTAATTACACGGTAACATTATCATTGAAGGGTATGATTTACCATATGACTTTCCTATTCACTTGGGTTATTATGATGCATTGCTAGATGCCATTCATGATCTATAAGTATGAATTGATTAATTAGTGAATTAATGATAAATTTAAAATGTTTAATTTATCTAGCTCAATTAATGAGTTATAATTTATACTTATTGCCAACATGAATGGAACCTAATGGGTCACACACATAAAGAATAAAATCTTTAAGTTAAAATGTAATTAAGATAAGTATGAGATACTTATGGGGTTAATTTATGAGATAAATTAACATAAAGGACTTATTTATAAATATTCTAAATCTTGCAGGAAATTGGTTTCCTAGAAGAAATAAAGTAACTAATTGGTTTCCTTATAGAATAGATTTCTTAAAGGAGAAGGATTAGCTTAAAGTAAGTTACCTAAACCTTCTTGATTTCCAATTAGCTTTATTTCCTAAAAAACTAGAATACGACCTCTATAAATAGGTTCATGCTTTGACTCTTGTATTATTATTGCAACACAAAAAGAAAACTAGTGAGAGAAAATTGAAGAAAGAAAAAGGCACGCCTCTTTCTCTCTCTAGGCGTCTCTCTCTCTCTCTCTCCTAATTGTTAGGTTTTTCTTCTTCTTGTGTTCTTAAATAATTCAAGGGAGCTAGCACTCAAAAGTCAAAGCAAGCATGCCTACAAGGTTCTTAAAGAAGTTGTTCGTGTGGATATCGTTAGAGGCTTTACGCTTGGAGGGCTTTTTCATGGTAGATCTAACATCTTCTTCGAAGGATCTTTGCCTAGTAGCGTAGAAATTTTCTGTACTTAAGGTAATTTTCATGCAAACCCCCTTGTTAATCATATAAATATGTCTAAGAGATCCATGGTTAAGGTAATAAATTTTTATTTTTTCGCTGCGTTACCTATACTATCACCTTACACTTGTTCCATGGCAGTGACTTTTTGTGAAATCTAGATTTCTTAGTAGAATAATTGGAGCATTGGGTTTCCATTGAAGTTTATGGGGTGGTAATCCACTTAGTGACAGAGAATTCAATATACCTTCATATTGTGATTGGTCATTTGAATTGAGTGTTTTGTCGTAACTCAAATACTTTGTTTCTGTGCCTAAAAATCTCTTAATCAAAATATCATTTATCTCATCGACAACATAATTTTTTGTTTCCAATATAGCTCGGTTAGCTAGAGTATATATGGATTATGATGTGAGCTATAAATATGGATAGATAGTTTCTATTAGCTGATTGAATGGATCTTTTCCGTAGTCACATTAGAGTAGAATAGATTGAGGGATGGTTATGTTTTCACCTTTACTCAATGTTTTTGTACCATCACTAACCCTAAGAAGAAACTACGTAAATGACGGATCCATTCTGGCGTGCATATTCTTAACTAAATATAACCTCTCTAAGTGTTGCCAAAATAGGAAATCATTTAGGTAAAAGTTAACTGTTTCAAATTTTGTCCCTTGCATACAGCTGGAAGTGTTTACCTAAAGTCTCTATCAAAGACGATAACCTTTCCGCCAAACAATTGTTTTGATTCCATTAAGACCTGAAACAAATCATCAAGTGCCTCAATCGCAGCTCTTTTTGCCATGTGTCTTCCACCCCATATAATTAGTTTAGACTCTTTTATGAAGCTGGCTAAAGAAGTTTGCTTGCTTATTGTGGTTGAGCCTTCAGAGTAGTCAATAGGAATCTTGAATCAAGAATGAGCCATTTGGCCTCTCAGTAATATGGATATGTTGCTATTCTTGAAGTTGTTGTTGCCAATGCTACATAGCCTTTTGATCTAACATTAGCTAGTAGGCCCTATATAAGAAGGTTTTACCAATGCCTCCTGGTCCGTCAATAAAAATGCATCGCTTTTGTCTGCACATTGAACGCCTTTTTTTTGTTCTAAATTTAATAAAGAGACATCATTTATGTGATGTTCAGAAACAGTTATGTTTCCCTCTTCAAGGACTTCTCTTGTTCGGTTTTGCATGTTTGTATATGTTAATCCAGGCGACACAAAATCATAGGAGTTTATGTCTTTTCCCATGGATTGTAAGAAGCCATTAATTTGCTGCAACACTTTCTTTCTAACATCTCAGACTGTAAGTAGAGGGCATTTTAGAAAGTCCTCTAACGTAATAGCCTCAGGCCATAGTTGTTTGGGGTCTTTTGGACATGAATAGACCAAAAGTGTAGCAAATAGATGCATATGAAATGGAGCAGCTTCTTGCAAGCAAAGTTCTTGGCTATTGTTATGTTGTAAAAGGCCACGTAAAAAAGCAACCTCACGAAAAGTGTTAATAATTACTCTATTGTATGTCATTAAGTCTTCAAAAGATTTTGGGCATCGAACTTTAGATAATAGTAGTCTAAGATGATATCTTTCTCCTTCTGTAGGATGAGCTACCATTATTCTACCCGTGAAATCTCCCCTTTCTCTCAATTTCCATCTTCTTTGATCTAGTTGCATGAGAATTCAACATAAGTTAGGTTCAATTCCTATGCCTTCTTATTAGTTCTATTTGTGTAAAAAATTTATGTTAGCATTGTTTTTCTTATGTGCATGTTTCTCAAGACATTGTTCAGGTTTTGTGTTGGATTAAATGTCATTGGTTGGTAATGCTCCAAATGAAGTGGTAGATGAATGACAGTAGGCTTAAGTTCGCTCAATGAGGAACAATGATTCTCCACATAGTTTTAGGTGGAGAAACCTATCTTGCTGAAAGATATTACTGTATTTGTCAATTTGACCATTTGACGAATCAAGTGCAGCCCGAAATAGAATTTTGTCACGTCCTTTACATATGTGTGTATGTCTATATATATATATATATATATATATATATATATATATATATATATATATATAAGCTACTTTGATTATAGAATAAATTTCCATGTTTATATGATAGTCAAATTTGGCAAGTAAATAGGGATTGTAAGGGACAACCCATCTATTGTCTAACCAAGCTTTTTGTATTTTGACTCTTATACCATTTCTTCTTTTTTTATAAGTTGGATATGCATTTGTTGATTGAGTAATCTCTTCACAGAATTCCTTTGCGTAAGAATATTTACACGTTCTTTTCTTTGTATACATACATTGGATGGATTAAGTTTGCCACATGGGCAAGGCATCATGTGCTTAATAACCAATCTATAGAAGTATGGATATTTGTTTGGATCAATCTTTGCTGAAACAATTTTATCATATTCATCAGGTTTAAACATTTTGTATTGTAATTTCAAGATTAGAAGGAAATGATGTGGCAAGTCTCTTTTTTTTTTTTTTTTTGGAAATCTATAATATTAGTTTACGTAGCCACTTCACCTAAAAGATTTTTTTTTGAAGAGCTCGATTTTTAAATCTACTAATTTTGCCTTAAAAACTCTTAAAAGCAAATTTGGTTGATCTTGTGCCTCTTCTTTATCGTTAAGATTCTCTTTATTTCTGGTCAATTAGGATGGCATGTGATGGTTAAAAATATTTTAGGTTTGCCAAATTTTTGGACCAAAGTCATTGCATCCATATATTTACGCCTCAGATTTCTTGGACCTCTTATGAAACTTGCAGGTAATATAATTCTTTGTCTTACTTTTGATCCTTCAGTTTCACCAGAAGCAACAACATCTACAATTCCTTGAAGGAATTTTGTCCTAATCTGCTCTTGTTTGGATATAAAGAAATCTAGTCCTTATGTTTCGAGTTTGACATACATATTGACAACATAAACAATCTAGCAAAATGTAACGGCAAAGATTCTTCACCATCTTTAATCTGGAGTTTATAGGCATAGTATTCTCTAATTGAGACAAAATTTGGGTCATCCATTAAGTCAGATATAACTGCAGATGGGAAATGAATAATGAAAATTAGTTTGTGGTTAAATTAATTGACGTCTTTGATTTTATATATATAGTTCACATGCATACACAGAAATGTACGTTCATTTGTGTTTTCTATATGTATATTCATATGAATATATATATACATATATATACACATATTTATATATAACTGTTATAGTGAATGTAAAGAAGTTGGAGCAAATGGTGAACTAATTGTCTTGTTTTATTTAAAGTAAATCTTCTGCAATAGTTGTATTATGGGGAGCGATAAAATCTTCAGCATTTTGTTTCCTCTTTCTTTTCCTATTTTTTTGATTCACACTAGCCTTTGGTATTCTCTGGTGCCAACCAATCTCACCATATGTGAACAACAAAAAGATAATGAAGTAGAATATAATGTCCATAATAGTATTCAATACTCCTTAAATGGCCGCCATGAGTATGAACAGAATACTTCTTCGACTATTTTCCCCTTTTTATTTTTTGCCCTCGACCCATAATACTGTAACTTGTGAAACAGTAAGCTTGTTGTACACTCTTTTATCTACAGCAAGGCAATTACGTAGAATTATTTTATATGAATCTAAATTTGGCACATTTTCTAAACTTCAACAGAAGCGTGCATAAGGATTTTCCTCCAAAACAATAAGAAGCCTATTAAGAGTAGACTCAGACAACCTAAGACAAAAGCTTAATTGATTCAAAATCTCATGATCAGTATCATGGAAATAAAACTGCATATTTTTAGAGCTCCTTTCATCAACAAACAAATCATTTATAAAATGATATATTTGTCCCTGAATTTTAAATGTAAATATGCCTTTATTTCGTCTTGCTAAATCTTTATCACATTTCATACCCAATGATGTGAAAGCAAGATGGTTGTTATATGTTCTTATACATGCCCTAAAAGACTTTGCTTCTTCTGATTGTGAAGTTAAGGGGTCTTTTAAAACAGGCAAAAACTTATCATGAGCCAACACGATATCCCCATTTGGACAACAGAAGCTTGGTGACTCATGTGGGAATTTTTTTGCATAACAATGTGACAACTCCTCTGTTGAGCCAAAATGTCAGGCTCTTTGAGAATAACATATAACAGATTCCTTCCATTTGTAGGGAATCTTCCTAAAACAACAATGTAGGTTTACAGTGAGCAAATTGAAGAGAGCGAAAAGAAGCGACAGATGAGAAAATGTAAACACCTGAACAGCTCTTGCCACTTCTTTGTCAAGATGAATTAGAGGAGTTAGCCAATTACACCTACCGATGTGAGACAACTATAGACCTTGCTGAAGTGTTGTTTTCATTTAGAGTTGAACTGTTTACGATTCTTGTATAGACAAGCATGGGGAATTTCTTTTTTTTTTTTGTCCATTTAAGGATAGCATTTTGCCTACAAGCATGTGTGCCTGGAGTAAGGTTGTTGATTGGGACTGAAGAAAGACACTGAGTAGAAGTCCTTTATTTTTTAAAATTTTTTTAGGATTCTTGAAATTTATGCTCGATAAACCCTTGCCCGTAATTGCATAAGTTTTTTTATGCACATGCTCTAGAACATTAAATCTATCATTACCAGCAAACAGGATGGCATCATTTAAAGGGAGAACAATTGACGAATCCACGACAGGACATGATGATGAAGAACTATTTGAAGAAGCATGAAATGTAGATGTTTGACAAGAAGGTTGCTTGTTTAAGATAGCAACAGAACTTACATTAGGACATAATGATGTGGAGTTATTTGAAAGAGGATCAATTGTAGGTGCTTTGTAGGAAGGTTGTTTGTTTGGAGCACAAGTGTATATACAATTGACATGGCTAATAGTATAATTGCAAGTAGCAATTGTTGGTGTGAGAAATCTAGAGGAATTATCTAAAGCCATACAAAGAGTATGATTGTTCACATCAAATTTGTCACGCTCATCAACTCCACCAATAGTAGAAGAAACATAAGCGTGAGCAGGAAGAGAAAAATTACACTTATGTAATGTTGCAACTGAAGGCCTAACAATTTTGTGAAGTGAATCCACATATTTTTCGTATTGGTAAATTTTAATAGACGACACATATCCTAATATACATAAGTTGGTGCTTTTGTAACTGCTATGCTGTTCTCAAAAGCTTCATCTAATAGTTGGCTTAGTGTGCCAAGGTTATTTGTCATATTCCTTTTTCGTTTCATGTTGTAGGAAATAAAGGGGCAGTATATGAATGTACAAAGTAAAAGCCAACAAACAAATGTGATCGGTGGTAAAAAGCTAATACATTAAATGTAAGTAGAAATTTGAGCAGCTTAAATGACAGCTCAATAAGTAACAAATAAGTCAAAGGAATTGATGCAAACATATGTAATGAAATAAAGAATGCACAGAAATAAAAAATTGAAAAGAATAAGTTAAGAGAAAAAAAAAAAAAACAAAAGAAGAACTGGAGGAAGCATATTTTGTTTCAAACAATTGGTAAAGTAAGGATATATACAATTAAGAACACAAATAGACAAACAATTGTGCCATCATTGCAGGTAACATGAGTATCAAAAATCATAGTTAACAGTTATAGAGCAGAGTTCATAGTTATGAAGAGCCTAAAACATAAACATAAGATGATGAATAGTGGGTAGTCATACCTATAAACAATAAGGCAAATGCAAAAACAACTGTACCAAGATAAAGCAAAGGGAAAACCTTACAGATTATCATAAATAAGCAATTGAACTAACAAAGAAGATTTGACAGGAGAGTTAAATTTTTCCATTTTTTTTATATAAGTAAAAATGTGTGCCAAAAAATGAAAACATGAATAACGAATAAATAGGTAAAAGGAACTTAAGCAAGCATAATCAATGAAACAACTAATGATAGAAATAAAGATCGGGAAAAAGTTTAAGGATACAAAATGAAATAATGAACGAAGTAAACAATTTTGTAGGAAAAATTTGATAAAGTTAGGACAGATGTAGTCAAGCAGATAAATAGGGAAAGAACTAAGCAACCAAATTAAATAACATGATAATTATGGAGAACTTAAAACATAAGCAAAAAAGAGTGATAAATGTTGGTTAAAAGCAGTGATAATTGTAAACAAAAAGACAAACACACATACAACAGCAGCAGAATAAAATAAAGGCAAAACCTTGCAGAGAGACAAAAGTGAGCAATTGAACTAACACAGAAGATTTGAGGGAAAGGGTTATTTTTTCTTTACTTTTTTATGTAAGTAAAAATATGTACAAAAAACATTGAAAAATCAATAATAAACAAATAAGTAAAGGAACTTAAGCAAGCATAATAAATGAAACAACAAAGCAAAGGAAAAAAATATTAGAAAAAAGTTTAAGGGAACAATGATTGAAATAAACAAATTTATCAGAAAAAATATCTTAACATAATAATTGACATTAGCAAGGCAAATGAACAAGCAGCAAAATAGACATATAACGATTGCATAAGAGTTGTGCGCATAAAAATGGAGAAGCATAGTTAATAGCTATGAGAAAAACCATAATATGGAACAATAAAAGAATGGAAAATGGAAGGTGAAAGCATCCGGACCTACAAGCAGAGGACAAACTAGAAAATGTCAGCAGCTAGAACAAAGGTGAACGAAAATCTTGGAGACAGAAATAAGTTAGTGGCTAAACAAAGCAAAAAAAATTGAAGAAAATGAACAATCGCCTAGAAGTTCTTTTTTTTTCCCCTTATCACCCTTTTTTGTAACTGTTGTCAGGGTTAATGGTTCAAAAGTGGTTGGCCTTGTAGAAGAAAGAAAATGGATGAGATGACTTTGAGGAAAATAATATAATATCTTTATTACCATTATGCCTATAGTCGCAATAAATATCATTTTTATCAATTTTTTTTTATCTTTTCTATATCTTTAAGGTATGTAGATATGGACCTCTAAAAAGATCAAGAAGTACAACAAAATCTACTCAGAGGTAGCTGACGAGATTATAAATGGCTAGTAAGCTTCACACATCATCATGCAAACAAGTGGTCAAATGCCAAGGTTAGTACACAAAGGGCCATGCTAAAAAAGCTATAGTTTGTATGGTCTTAGTGTATAGGTTAACTATCACATTAATTATTGGTGTAGCAGAGAAGGATTTTGAAAACATAAGAAAGATGCAAATAAAATTTGGAAATGTCATGAACATCCAAAGAAAATAAACCCACTGTTAATGCAAGAACCACATAATCCAATGGTAAAAAGAAAAATTTTGGCCGACCCAGCAACCTTGTCAAAACACAAATCCATACACAAAGCAAGAAAAAAAAAACATAACAAAGTCACATGGTTAAAGGAACAAGAAATGAAAGGAAAAAATTGACAATCGCTGCCAGACTGTAGGGCAACCTTTACGTGGAAAAACAAACTGAAGTTTGTAATGCTAAAGTAAAAAATATCTAAGAAAAAATATTTGTAAAACTAACAACAAAATTATATATATAAATATAATAAAGCAAAATGTCAAATGGTTCAAACAATCAAGAAAGCATTGTTGATTTTCCTGCCGTTGCAAAACATCTAAAACACAAAGGCTACTAATTCAACCTTAGTGGTAATTGAAGCGGCATCACCAAACATTGGAGAAGAAATGGCAAATCCAGTGGCCACGATTAACACACCACCTCACAAGACAAAGTGAAACGAGGTCACTTTCGATAGCAGAGTGATCAAGAAAACCTCCAACAGTTGAACACTAATTAGAAATAAATCTATTAACACAATGGCATAACAATCATTGCCAAAGACGTGCGTTTTTTATGTGAAGGCACGAACAAAATGATTTTTCGAAAATACACACAAACAATTTAGTACCGTTAAATGAAAAAATGGTTAAAACCATGAATGGAGCAAAAAAAACCAAATATAATACGAAAACGTAAAAAGAACCTATTATTTGACAATGATAACCTTTTATAGTTGGCAACTATTAAAGCAAAGGTGGGGCAAAATAGTAAATTAGTCACAAACATGAACAGCGGGCAAACAGAGAAGCAAGGCAATTTCAAAAAAAAAAAAAAAAAAAAAACTCTCAATTAGCCCAATTGTCAAGAATAGCCTTTTACAGTTGCAAACTATTAAAGCATGCCGGGGGCAAAAGTGAAATAAACAGAAAAAAAATACAACGACAATTAAAGGCCCCAGTTCACACGTTCTTGGGAGCAAGTATCCTTCAAACCCATTTAGATTGTATCCGTTGGCCTTTCTTTTTAATTCAAAATTCAAGTTAAATTATTTATAAACCTTAACACCTTTCATTCCGCTCGTCAGTCATCAGATTATTCTCTTTATCTCTCTCTCTCTCTCTACAATTTCTTCTGGTTTTCCAAAATCTTATATCAAATTGGGCCCAATTTGATCATAATTTTTATTCAAAATCTTTCGTGAAAAATCACAGAAGTTCGGATTTTTTTTTTATAGAGAGAAATCACAAAAGTTTTTTTATAGAGAGAGATCGTATGAGAAAAATCTTCTGTGGAATGTAATTTTTCAACCGTTTGAAGATTTGAAGAAGCTTACAGCCTTCGCCTATCTCAGAGAAATTTCAGGTAAAACTCTAGTTCTTTTATTGATTTTTTTTTCTACACTTTTTAAGAATTTTGAGAACACAGAGTTTTTTTTTTGGTTTTTTTGGTATAATTTGAGTGTTGATGATATTATGAGGATTAACGATTAATGGTTTATGGTTAATTATATCCATGGTATCTTTTTTTTATTTTTTATTTTCTAAAGTTCTTTGATTTTTTTTAAAAAATTTTTTATGGTAAAATGAGAAGAGGATTTTGGTTTTTGAGAAAATGAAGTGACATGAATTTAATAATCTGTTGTCTTCTTATTCACATTTGCAGTAACTTGTCAATTGAATTTGGAAACAAAGAATGTTCTTCTTCTTTTTTTTTTCTTTTTTGAAATTCTTTGAATTAAGTGGGGAGTTTATGAAAACGATAAATTATTTGCTTTTGTAATGGCAAGATCATGCTGGTAAATTAGTTAATGCAATCAGAAGATCAAATTAATCTCTCTGTTGTACTAGTTTTTGAATAAATCAATCTAGGGTTTGTGGTTCTTGATTTTATTGATGCACTCTTTTTTAATTTAGTGGTAGTTACTGAAATTTTTAGGGTATAATTGATGTTCTTAAATTTTTAATAAAAATAAAATTTTGTTTCTTGAGAAGGTGGAGTAATATGAGTCTTTTTTGAATTAGTTATAAATTACCCACTATTAAGATTCTATTTTTTCTTGAAATATAGTAAGTTAAAATCTTTGATGGTAAGTTAAAGTTTTTTACTTGTTTGTAGAAAGTGGTAAAAAGTGGATGAAAAGCTTTAAGAAATTTCTTTATGTAAATGATATCTTGCTGCCATTTTATAGATCATATTTCGTAGTGTTATCTTTGTCTTGTGCTGTCTAATATGTTTATATCTGTCATTCTTATGCATTTGTGAATTATGTTGGCACCATGTACATTAACTATTTTTGTTAGTTAAGAGAGTTGTGGTTTTAAGTGAAGTTCTATATCTCTTTTACAAGATTCTCTATTTTATGAAAGTTATAGATTATATATGTGTGGCTGTTATTCTTCAATATAAACTATACTTTAATCTTATGCTTTGTGTTTCCCTATTTGTAATAAAACGGCAATAATAGATACTTTTTTTTTTAATTATGCGAATTCTATTGCTATTCACGGACCTTCATGTTTCCTTTTTATGTACGGACAATGTTCATTTCTGGTTGTTCCCTTGAGTACTTTGCTCCTAACTCTTTCTGATTGAACTCAATGAGATTGTCTTGGAATGTTACAGCTATATTGCTGTGAAATCAATTTCATATTTCCGGTGCAACTTATGAAGAGTTGTTGCACTCTGAACATCGACTTGCGAGGCCATATTTAGGTTAATTTTTGAGCTTTTCAATTTCTATAATATTTTATTATGTAATTTTGATGGTGTTATGTGAGTGTCATAGGAATTGATGACATTGAAGTTTCCTCTGTATCTCTAGTTATTTTGTCCTTTCGAAGTTTGATTATTCTTTTTAATGCTGTGCTATTTGAAATGGGTGAATATCATGATTATATTTGTGATAGTTCACAACTGGCTCATATCCCACATATTGGGTTCCAAATGATTATATTTGGGTCACTTGCTTCCTGATAGTCGCATATTATGATTGTAATTACATTATCTCATATGTTGTGATGGTAATTCTATTAGCTCATGTATGATTGATGGTAATTTCATTAGCTCTAGTGCTTTATAATTGGCCGGTTGTGCATATCTATATTTTTACTCAAGTCAGTATATTGGAACCTATCTTTTGAAAAGTGTTACATAATCTCAAATCAATCTAGTGACAGCATGCAAAATTAGAAGTGGAGCTGATGAACAGAAGAAGCATTAGGATGCCCAAACTTAGATGATGAAATTTGAGAGAGTTATCTATATTGTGATTTGAAGTCCTGTAGTTCTTGTATTGATGGTATATGAGAGGTATATTGCCACCCTGTTTCATAGTAGTTTTTATTTACTATGCTACGGCTGTAGATTGTAGCACTATTGCACACTATAGAATGTTCATTCTCACTTTCTTTAAATATCTCAAGCTGTTAAGTCATAAGTGAATGCAGAAGTATTTGTTTAGTTAGAAAATTCATTTGAAATTTTGCACTTCGATAGACTAGTTAGCATGAACTGTTGTTTTGATAAATTATAGTGCTGGGATAAGTTCGCTGACTTCATTTTGTGAGAAATTGTCAAATAAACCAAATCAAGGTAATGTCATAGTTGACTAGTTGTTGAAACATGATTCTTAATATGCTTAGAAGTTTTGATCTTGGATTTGATTTGATCTTGTCATATTCTGCAGTATTATTTCTATTTGTTTTACGTTTTAATAGTAGATCTTGAGTATTGGTCTAGATTTAAGCAGTTTTTCTCTTCCCTTTCAGTATTGAGTTGATCCTTAATTTACTAACATTAGTTTGCAACGCTTTTGTGCTATTTTATATTGCACATTTTTTAGTTTCTTTTATTTGCACAAATTGTCATTCATTTCTCTTTGTTTTCATTCTTATTTTTACCATCAACTATTTAACTGATTTTTCTTGTCTTTGTGGTTTTAATTTGATTCCCAGTCTTAGCTAAAAAAAGTTTGCACTTAGGTAGGCTAGTTAGCATGAACTATTAAGTCAAAGTGCTGGGATAATTTTGTTGACTTCATTTTGTGGGAGCTTGTCAGGTAAACCAAATCAAGGTAATGCCATAGTTGAATAGTTGTAAAAACATGGTTCTTGATATGCCTATAAATTTTGACCTTAGATTTGATCAAATCTTGTCATATTCTGCAGTATTATTTCTATTTTGTTTTACTCTTTTGTATTAGATCTCGAGTACAGTTTAGATTTAAGTAGTTTTTCTCTTTCGTTTCACTATTGAATTGATCCTCAATTTACTAATTTTAGTTTGCAATGCTATTGTACTATTTTGTATTACACATTTTTCAGTTTCTTTTATTTGCACAAGTTGTCATTTCATTTTGTTTTCATTTTTGTTTCTACAATCAACTATTTAATTGATTTTTCTTGTCTTTATGATTTTAACTTCTTTTTTTGTTTTTTTTTTTGGTTTGAGTTTCTGATTTTTATGTCCATTTTTGTTACAATTTTTGAGTTTTCTTCCATTTCGATTCCTAATTTAAAGTTTCTTGAATATTATATTCTGCTATCTGCAAGATTAGTTGAGTTCTTTTTCATTTTGGCTTTCGTAGTAATGGATTTGTCATTTGCTTGAGCTGTTGCCCATTTTTGTTTTGGCATCCTATATGGCTTTTTGCTGTTACGTTTGATAATAGAGATTATAATAGATTTATACTTGTACACTAGAGATCATTTACAGCTATACCACTATGCCTTTTTCTTTTTATACTATAGATTGTGATTTTTCTTCCATTTAGATTTTAGTTACAAACTTTGCCATTTTTCTCAACTTTTATTGCATATTGTTTCCCCATTTTTTTCTACGAAATCTTAATGGATTTTTCTTGTCTTTTTTTTTTTTAGCAAACTTTTCTTGTCTTTTTGGTTTCAAGTTTTTTCTTGAGTTGTTGACTTTGCTAGTTGATTTTCATTGCGATTTATGATATTTTGGTCTTTTTCCATAATGACGATATTTTTTCTTCCGCTTTGTTTTTTGTTATAAACTGATCCGTTCTTCAATTTTTTTAATTAATGTGGAAGCATTTTTCTTGCTCATATTTGTTTAAATAAATTTCAGATATTTTACTCAGACAAGAATATATGGTAGGGGGCATACTCAACTCGTACTTTGTATGGTTATAATACTTCTTAGTTTTGTCTCCTAAGGTTTTTTTGTAGTCTGTTTTATAACTCAAATCAGGTTTTTAATATTTCCATCTCTTTCATCCGATGCTTTTCTTCTTTAATATATCTCTATAGCAAGCTTCCTGGTATGATCTGATGTATTTAGTATAAGTTTTGATTCCTAATTAATTCTTTCTCAAATGTTCTGTTCTACTATCTCTATAGCAAGCTTCTTGGTATGATCTCATGCATTTAATATTATAAGTTATTCCTAATTTAAAGTTTCCCGAATGCTTTGTTCTGCTATCTATATGATTAGTCGAGTTCTTTTGGTTTTTGCTAGTATTGGACTTGGGAATTTTCTTTCGACTTTTGGGTGTATAGAATTGGTTATAAGCTAGTCACAAAAAGTCTTCTAAGTACCACCAAAGCATTCGAAAAAACTTTAGGTGTACACTTTTCAATAGTTGGAGGCTGACTATTCATGAAGGTGGTTTAAGTTAGGGATGTCCAGCAACCGATTTACTGGAAAACCTGGCTGACCCATATACAGATTAGTTTAAATATGATGGCCATTGAGTTTCGGATTAGCTGGAATGGATTACCCAAAATTAGTTGGGTTAGGTTGAAATTAATTTTAAAAAATCGAATAACTAGTGTGGGTACTCTATTGTGCATGGGACCCACATATGGCCACACGTGTGGTGAAGGATGAGGTTGGTGTTCTAAGCTCACGCCAAACTGTGAGAGTAATCCCTTGTACATGTTAAGCATTGATTGGAAGAGTGACATTTAGAGTTGTAAACGAACCTAGCTGTTTGAGAATACAGCTTGGCTCGGTTGGGCTCGTGAAAGTTCTAGTTCGAGTTTGTATAACTAAATAAGTCGAGTTCAAATACAAATTTTGAAAACAAGCTTGCTCGTTTAATAAACGAACAAGAGTTCAAATATGAAATACTTGGCTCGTCTCGGCTCGAATAACACTTTTACACTTATTTGAACTGAGCTGTTTGCAAACAAAACTTGACTCAACTCGTGAAATCTCGAATTTGGCTTGTTCGTATAGCTAAATGAGTCGAGTTCAAACATAAATTTTAACACGTTTAATAAATGAGGTCGGCTCGGCTTGTCTCGTTTATTAAATGAGCACGAACTTGAATCGGGAATACTTCGTTATAGCTCTAGTGACATTATCCCCTCACTGTGGCATGGGATTCGGGATAAGTGCTCACGCAAGCCAAGGCTGATGGAAAGGTCCAGGCTTCTTCAGGGCACGTCCTAATCGTCAAGGAAAGTTAGGTTTGTTGGAGCAGAGGCTTAAATGAAGTATTTGAACTGAATGGCAAGTCAACATAGACATGGTCTTTCAAGATGGCTTGGGTCACGAGTAATTGACTCTGGAAAAGGAAAAACTCTAGTTGGAAAAAACAAAGGCTGAGAGGGGTTTGTTAAGTGGGGTTTGGGATTGAGAATGGGAATGAAGCCTAGAATGAGAGTTTGAAATAGGGGAATGGGAAATGGGTTTTCGAAATGAAAACAAAAAATTTGGCTTTTCTCAAATCCCAACCATTTTGGAGGGTTTTGTCCAAAATCTAAATTTCATTTTCAGATTTTGTATACACACATATATGCACACACTAGAGAGAGTGTGTGTGTGTATATACATGCACGTATGTATATCTATATACATATACATAGATACATATACACATACGTATATATACACACATAGACACACACACGCACACACATATGTGTAAATTGATAGGTGTCAAATCTATACAATAATAAAAATCCTACTTGAAAGAATGTAAAATTTGTATGTAGCAGCCAGTAGGGTCGTCTTCACAAGGATTGGGTAGAAATTTGCTTCTCTTATGGAAGGATTTGTTTTGAATAGTTCAAAAATAAATAATCAACTGATTATAACAAAAGAAATTCAAAGAAATAAGCAAAGCTCTAGCCAAAAATACAAATTTTTCATATATGATTCACACAATTGATCCTTAATGCAAGAATGGTTCAATTACTCATTAATAGCCAACTTTTCCTTCCTTTATTGATAACCAAGATACGACCGTTGTTTATTTCCCTAATCAAGAAATATCCTTAGGTACGACTGTAGGATTTAATTCCTCAATTGCATTAAAAAGTAAAAACCCAATCATGCTAGGAGAGTTTATTTAAGTTAGATCATATGCTCTTCTAACATGAAATTATCATGCTAGTTACCACTAGAATTAACCAATTAATCAATTACGGATTTAATAAGTTAATATGGCGATAAACTGTTTTAGTTAATTCAAATATCGGGCCCTTGACATTCAAACAACAAAACAATCATAAGAAATTAAATTAGAAAACATATGAATGTTAATAAATAAAAAAGACAATTGAGAATTAATTTGATCTCATAAATGTATGGGAACAATGTTTTCAAGACCTTTGATTAGAAAAAGTAGTTTAGTTGCTCTCCATGGCAGAAAGCACCACACAAAAGATGGAGGAAAAATTCTCTCTCTTGCTCTCTATGGAAGAAACATTCTTTGCTGTTTTTTTTTTCCTAGAGAAGATGACGTCTCTTTTTTCTATTTCAAAGTGTAATGTTCAATTAACAATAACTCATTCCATATTGTTCTCCTAATTTTTAGCTATCTAATACTTTTCAAATTCTCCTCTTGGAGAAATATCCTAGAATAATGAGAGAAATAGAAAATAGCTTCCTAATATTAATAGACTACTAAAAAGGAACGTTCATCTCGGCTGTGACCCAAAATTGGTAGCTCCACATGTGCAGAATTTTCTAGACTTCCTGCTTTGACTGCAAAACTCTGATGTGCCCACGCCAATCAACATAGATGTCTTTTGGAAAATCTTTGAGCTTCCTTTTCTTTCATTTCTTTTTCATATTCCTGCAATTAGCACCATTTACCAAATATGAGTAGAATCCATCAATTAACACAATATTTGGTAAGAATAAAAAGGAAATACACACCAATTTAGCAATTAATATGCACCCCATCAATCTCCCCCACACCTAAACTATGCTTGTTCTCAAGCATATCAGAGCTCAGAAGTTTAAGACAACAAGCAGTAGATAGCTCCTTATACAAGCATAAGTATCTTTATTCCCCTAACACCTTCATCAATTTCCAAACATGCAAGACCCAATCCTGTCTCCTGGATATGTATAAACACTCATAACTCAAGTGTAAATTTGGTATCATTGAACACTCAGTACAACATAGTGAAATGATATTACCATAGGCTTATAAGTTTATCACATCTCTGCCACTTGAATTGAAATTGAGTACAAAAATTTAAGGGTTTTTGACAAAGTTATAATGGAGCTTGGGTAAAGGTTAGATAAAAAGGAAAAATTGGGTTTACATAAGTATGAAAATGAATGTCAACAAATCAATGCATGAATAAATTTACTATTTTCACGTGCATTCCTTGCTTTAGCAACCAAGAGTGCAAACATATCTAGGGTTTTTGCCCAATTAACAAACACATATCTACACATCATAACATTTTTTTCCTTTTTTTTTTCTCTTTCTTTTTTTTCTTTTTTTTTTTAATGAACACAAGAAATTAACATGTGTACTTGCCTATGCTCTCTTCAATCAGCACCTTGCAACGAGGCTTGAATTTTTTCATGTACTTGAAATTGAGACAGTCCCTTAACACATGGTTCAAAGAGGAAGTTTAAAAAAGTATATTTTTGGTTAAAGTATGTGGTTAATAAACAAGAAAAAAGTCATAGCTCAAAATGGTTCACTAATGGTAATAAAACAGAGGTAGATTTTTACGAGAGTCAAAATGGTTAAACCTAAGTGCCTTTGTCATTTTAATGCACCAAATTTCATAAAATATGGTTTCGACATGCATATCGAAGCAAGTTTTAGAATGATACTCATGTGTGTTAACCTCTCAATCGAAAAAAGAAAATAGAGCAAGTTCAAAGAGAATGCTTTTTTAAAAAGTTCAAAAGCTCACAAAGTGGGTCAAAATAACCAGTTTAGTAAGTCTTGCACATTTGTCATTCAACTCCATTGACAAGCAAACAAGACACTCAACTTACATTATTACATTGCTTATGCTTGTCTCTCAATTGCAATTATCATCACAACTTTAAAGACAAGAAACTAACTCTCACAAAGAGTTAAAATTCAAAATTTTCAACAACAATATTCAACATAATCCCTCCCTCACACCTAAATCCAACTTTGTCCCCAATGTAAAAATGAAAAGCAACAAAGGAAGAAGGATAAGGAACAACGAGACTTCCCTAAATCTGAGGGAGAGTACAAGCAAACTATAGCTAAGAAGGGAAAGGTGGGTTGAAACTCATGAAATAGAAGAACTGTGCAAGATTTTGAGATTGTTCTGAAATATTCTGCTCAATATTTGCTAAACTATCATCCATCTGATTTACTTGAGCTTGAAGATCCTAAAATTGTCCCTCTCAAGAAGATGAAGTCGGGGGTGGCATAGATGTAGAAAGCTCCGCCTTGTCACTTGGATCACCAGCAGGCTGAAAGGAATCAACTGAAGGGCGACTACGTGTTGGGATACGTTGTGGAGGCCCCAGGGGAGTAAACTAAAATGCACCAATAACTCGTCAAACTATCCCCATTTTCTCCAAACAAGCTAAATCAAGGAGCTCCATAACACGCGCCACATGCATATCAGTGTTATCAAGATCTAAAACCCTAGGATTCACTACTAAATGAGTGATTAACAACCCAAGAATTAAAGGCTTATTCTTTTTCACTAAGACTATTATGAACTGCGAGACTAACCAACAATCCACGTTTGCCTTTTTGCTTTCAATCATACACCAAATAAGAAAGAACTCAAGTTTGGTAAAAGTGCTAGAACTGTCTTTTCGACCAAAAAAACTATAAGCCAGAAAGTGTTGGATATAGCGCAATACGGGCTTTTTAAGATAGTAGCTCTTAGACTGACTAGGGTCATGTGCATGCCTATCAATAAACCTTGCTTTCTAATAACCAGAGTGACGAGAGAAAAAAGGCTCTATGAAACCACACACTTTCCACGTGTCGCATCCTAAAAAATCGTTGGCAAGTAAAAAGGGTGTATGTGGGGTCGCTGCCTGTCGCGTCCCAAAAAGACGGTCCGGTCCGAGACCCTTTTTAACAAAGCAAGTTTTGGGAAAAACCGTGCGCGTGTGAAAAATCAAATTTTAGTAAAAAAGTGTATTTTAAGAAAAACGATATTTTAAAAGAAAACAAGGCCGGGACTAGAAGTGCGACATGTTTGGCCAAATAATTTTTGAAAAAGGGTTTTATTTTTAAAATGGAGTCGCCACTTGGTATTGAGTTAGGGTGTACCAAGTCACCCGAAAAAATTGTTTAAACAAAACAAAAAGTAAAATTTTTAGAAAAATCACTTAAAACTTTTTTTCAACTCCGGTCTACGAAAAACGAGAGAAAAGGGTCCGGGAGTCACATTTGAAGAAAGGGAAGGCAAAGGCTTGCGCCTAAGGCACCCTTTCAACCTAGCCGTGGCTAGTTGCAAGGTTTAATCAAATTTTCCTACATTAACCCTAGATTCTATCGCATTTTGGATGTATCTAAATGAATGCAAATCCTAAGTCTAAATGTGAGTATCGAGAGGGTTGAAATGTTCCGTTGAGGCTTGGTCGGAATTATCACATTAATTGCGAAACTCGAGTCGAGACCTCGAGGGAGTCACGAGTGTGAATGCAAAATGAAATGCAAAAAGGCAAAGAAAATAATAATATATAGTAAGTGTCGCGCCCCATTTTTCGAAAAAGGAAATAATAAATGATAGAAGTGTGGTAAAGTGTGATAAAGTGTGTGAGGTCGGAAAAAGGAAAATGAAGAATTAAACATGGTTGTGTTTATTGGAAAAAAAGGTGTAAATTTTTTGTAAAAAATCAATTTTTAGAAAATGCTTTGTAAAAGATGATTCGATAAAAATGTGATAAACAAATGCTTTATTTTAAAAATAAAAGAAAAAGGCCTAAAATGGGACTTTTAAAATGCGACGATTTTTGGGCCTAAAAATAGAGTCTGAAAAGGGTTTTTAGTAAAAAACGGAGTCGCCACTTGGTATTGAGTTTTGGTGTACCAAGTCACCAAAAAATATTTTGTAAAATATGAGAAAATAAAGAATGATTTATTTAGAAGATGATTTTTGAGAAAAAATGTAAAAAAATAAAAAACCCTTTTAAACAACTCCAGGTCTTTGAAAACAAGAGAAAAAGGTTCGGGAGTCACAGTTGAAGAAAGGGAAGGCAAAAGCTCGCGCCTAAGGCACCCTTTCAACCTAGCCGAAACTAGTTGCGAGGTTTAGTCTAAATTTTCCTAATATAACCATAAGATTTTATCGCATTTGGATGCAACTATATGAATGCAAATCTAGTCCTAAAAAGGGGTATCGTTAAGGGACAAAATGTTCCATTGAGGTTTAGTCGGAATTACCGCATTAGCACACAAAACCCTAACTATTACACCGGGAAAGCCGAATTACAATCTAGAAATAAAAAATGAAAGATAACCTATATAACCTATCTATTACATTTTCTATCTAAATACATAAGATTTTTGTTAAATGGATAACACATAAACTATCTATTACATTAACTATCTAAATACAAAAAAAAAACAAATTTTAATAAATAAAATATTACCTATCTATTACATTTTTTTTTGAATAATCAAAATTAAATTCAAATAAACAACAATGACATAAATAAATAAATACTCACACATGGATAAAAAGAAACTATAAGTACAAAGATACATGAAAGCACATAGAAAAACACGTAGGAGCATGTAGGAGCACGTAAAAAGAAATTAAAAGGGTAATCGAGATACCTCCCGTTCGTAAACTCGGTACAAAATTGCTACTAAATGAACAAACATGTTAAAAATACCACTATTTAATAAATAAACCACTTAATTAGATAGTTTCATACCAATCGTTATGAACATGCTACGATAATTCAAACAATTATAGCAAGAATAATCGAAATAATAGAAAGAAAATAATGATAATAATAATTAATCATCTAGGAGAAAAATGAAAATTGTTTAAGTCAAAATAAATAGGTAAATAAATAAATAAAGCAAAACAACGAAAATAAAGAAATAATAATAATAGAAGATAAAATACAATAATATGTACTTAAACTTTTAACACCCCAAATAAGAATTATTAAAATGACTAAAAGGAAAATAAAGAAACTGATTTGAGCATTAATTAGACTAACAAGACCCAATTTTAGAATATTAATTATAAATTTGATAAAATAAATAAAAATGTAAAAAGAAATAATCTAAAGCTTTGAGGACTTAACTAATTTCCTTTTTTTTTGCAAAAATAAAAATGTTCCAAGATTTTGGATTAAAGGAGAAATTTGGGCAATATTCTAGAGTAAAAAATGTAATTTATAACAAACTAAACGGTAAAATTATAATTTCAAACCATAGTTAAGATAATAATATAATTTACAACAAATTTAAAGGCTAAAATATAATTTCTAGCAAGTATAATACCCAAAATAAAAATTTACAACAATATTTAAAGTCAAGAATATAATTTCAGCAAAGTCATTAAGTAATACATAATTTACAGCAAATATTTAAAGGCAAAAATGTAATTTCAGCAAGTATAGTGATTTAAATAAAATTCCAGCAAGGTTGGAGGGACAAAAATAAAATTCCAGCAAGCATTCTAGGGCAAAGAAAGAATTTCCAGCAATGTTGGGGAACAAAATAAAATTCCAGCAAGCATTCTAGGAAATTAGAACCAAATTCCAGCAACATAAAGTTTTAAAAATGAAATTCCAGCAACTCAGGAACTAAATTACAATTTCTAACAATTAATGGAGGTATTAAAACAAATTCCAGCAACATAAAGGATCAAAATATAAATTCCAGCAACATAAAGGATCAAAATATAAATTCCAGCAACAATAGGGACTAAATTACAATTTCTAACAATTAATGGAGGTATTAAAACAAATTCCAGCAACATAAAGGATCAAAATGTAAATTCCAGCAACAATAGGGGGGCCAAAAATAAAATTCCAGCAAGTATTCTAAGCCAAAAATAGAATTTCCAGCAATGTATAAGGGCCAAGATGCAATTTTCAGCAACATTTAAAGCCTAAAGTACAATAACAGCAAGCTTGGGAGGCAAAATTGCAATTTCCATAAATATCAGAGGGTAAAAATGCAATTCCAACAAAATCTAGGGGTCAGAATGTAATTACCGAGAAATATAGGGGTCAAAATGGAAATTGAAAAATACAGGGGCAAAAATTATAATTATCTAAAAGTTGGGGGACCTAAATGCAATTAATCGGGACCTAATCGAAAAGAAAATAAAATTATAGGGGTCAATCTATAATAAACAGAAACTTAAACGCACAAATCAAAAATTTTCATGGCCACAGTAGCATTAATGAAAGTATAAGGACTACAAAAATAAATATCTATTATTAATTAAAATCAAATTAAAAAAACTAAACTAATCAAAACGACGTAGTTTTGAGTGAAACTACGTCAAAACGACGTAGTTTCACTAAATTTTTTTTTATACTTTTTCCAGATTTTCTTTTTTTCTCTCTTTTCTTTCTTTTTCTCTCTTTCTTTTTCTTTCTTCTCTCTTTTCTCTCTTTTCTTTTTTCTTCTTTCTTCACTTCCCCTCTTCTTCTTCGCTGTTCTTGCTTCCCAGAAACTCGACCCTCTCTCCCTCTCTTCTCCGTCCGGCTCTCTCTACCTGCAGGTCTCTCTCCCTCTCTCTCTCTCTCTCTCTCCCTCTCTCTCTCTCGATTCCACTCTCAACCGAAATTTCTCACAAATCAAACCCATAAGTTCAATACAAAATCAACCTATGTTCCATTCTTTGACTTTGCTAATTAAATGAGAAAATAAAATAAATAAAGAAGAGGCCGAAGCATGTTCACCTGATTTGGAGCAGGTGGGAGTGGCGATTTCGGTGGCGGACGGCGGGGCTGGTGCTGAGCCTTCGGTGGTGGTGGTGACTGTCCAGTGGTTGTTGCTGTTGTTGTTGTTGTTATTCTTTTTTTTTTGTTATATATATGTATTTTTGCAGGTGTGCGTTTGAATTGTGGCTGTTAGTGTATCTGTGCGTGTGTGGAATCCGTGAGTTTTTTGTGCAGGTCGTGAGAGAAGAGAGTGAGGTGAAGTTGTGAATGCAGGGTGTGTTTCTGTGTGCTTGCAGGTGTGTATTGATGCTTGTGCGTGTTTGTGAATGCAGGGTGCATGTGTAATGTGTGTGGTGTGTGTGCTGTGTTGTGTGTATTTGTGAATGCAGGGTTGTGATATGTAATGTGTGTGTGTTTTTGTGAGAATTGTGGAAAATGCAGGTGTGTGGTGCGATTGTGTGTTTTGATGTGTCTGTGCTAGGTGTGTTTGAATGTGTGTATGGTGATTGTGTTTTGTGTGCAAATGTAGTGTAGAGAGAGGAGAGAATGGTGAGGTGAGAACTGTGAGTTTTTCTGCAGGCTAGGGGAATTGAGAGTGCAGGTGGAGTGAAAATGGTGTATTCTTGTGTGCGCGGGTGTGATGAACGTGAGTGTGTGTGCTAAAAGCAGAGAGCAGTGAGTGAATTGATTGGTGAGTGAAAATTGGTGGAGGCGTGAGTGATGTCTGTGAAGGAAAAAATGGTGAGGGGAAAAGGAGGCAGAGAGAAGGTGAGGGAAGACTGAGAGAGGAGTGAGGCTTGTGTGATGATGGTGAAGTGAGTAAGAAATTTTAGCAAAATCCCTTAAAATCTGATGAGGGGCAGTTTTAGGTGAGTAATGGAATGACCTTGCAGCTATGTCTGATGGATTTGGTGGTCGTTTCCTGATATTATGAGTAGCAAACTACTGCAGCTGCTTGTAGCAACAGCTAGCTTTTCTCTTTTTTTTTTTGTTGAATTTTGGAAAGAGAAATAAAGAAAAACAAATGAAATAAAATAAAATAAAGTAAAAGATATTTGGACTCCCTAAAATCCATAAGAAAAATACTAAAATTTAAGGTTATAGAAATGAGTAAATAAAATTTACCGCAAAATTCAAAAAGTAATATAACATAAAAAAAATGTGCTATTAATAAAAAAAAAGGTAAAATATTGAAATGAATACTAAAAAATTATTATTATTTTAATTTTTTTTCTTAAATCATGAAATTTATACAAAAAAATTTATGAATATATAAAATGCACATATAACATTTTCACTTGAAAATTCTCGTAAAAAGAGTGCATTGGAAAACGTGCCATTAAGTTTAAAAATACTAAAATTTTAAATAACTAAATGACTCTAAAAAATCATTAAAATTATAAATAATGATAAAAATAGTAAAATTATGTATTTAGGAAATAAAATAAAATAAAATAATATTTACGTAGGTGAAATTACCATTTTGCCCCTAATGTGACGAATTAGACATAATATGCGAAAATTGTACTTGACCCCCAAAAAATAAGAAAATACCCCCTAAAATAAAAGTGACACACATATTTTTACAAAAGGTGTGTCAAAATTTGGTGTCTACAGTAAGTGATCGAAGAAAGTGGGAATGCAACATTACGGGTACGGGGAATTAATAACTCATGATTGAATGTTTCTACTCACGAAGGGGGGAACGGCATGTACACCACCGCTTCCCACGTGAGTAGACGACTATTTCTAGTCGGATCACACAAATGTCCTAAAGTTTAAGTGAGATGCAACCTAAATGTCATGCATTTTAAAATGTGTCAATAATAATAATAATAATAATAATAATAATAATAATAATAATAATAATAATAATAAAAATCATGCCAAATAAAAAAAAAAAAAACTAAAAGTGTGAAGTGGGATGTAAAAATGCACATGAGTGTACCTAACACTAAAATGTTCTAAGGGTCTAGCGTTGGACTAGCCCATTCTAAAAACCCTACTAGCGTCGGACTAGCAGGAAATAAAGAAGCCACAACTAGCGTTGGGCTAGTATGGTGACGGAATACCATAAATAATGAATTAAACATTAAAGAATGAATTAAAAGCAAAATTAAACATATAAAAACATATAAGATCACATAGGAGCACATAACACATAAGCATAATATTCTTCATGCAAAAATCCTAAGGAAAGTGGTAAAAGAAATAAACACGTAAGCACGCAAAAGCAAATAAACCCTAACTATTACACCGGGGGGCGTGATTTACAATTTAAGGGGGAAAATTAAAAATGCCCTATCTATTACATTTTCTATCTAATTACACAATTCTTACTAAAATACGAGAAAAATAATCTAACTATTACATTGACTAGCTAAATACAAAATATTACATTTTTTGTCAAAATAATAAAATTTAAAATTAAATAACACAAAATAATTAAATACGCAAAAAGTGCATAAAAATAAGAAACGCATGAAAAATTTGCATAAAATATCATATTAGAGCACGTTGGAGCACATAAAGGAAAATAACAAGAAGTCGATAAACCTCTTTGGAGACCCGGTACCAAAGCTTAAAAACGAACACACAAGTTAAAGGGACAACTATTTAAAAATAAATAATAAAATATGAAATACTAACACATTAGAAAAATGTAAATTATAGCAAGTTAGGGGAAAAATAAAAAATAGAGTAAATCGGGGCCAAATAGTAAGTTTGAACTAGTCGGGACAAAAATTAAAAGTCTACACAAGTCTAGGGGCAGAAATATAAATCAACGCAAATTGGGGGGCGCAAATTGCAACTTCACACAAATTAAGGAGGAGAATCATAAATTCAAACAAAACAAAAGGGTAAAATGATAATTCAAGCAAACCCAATTCATCAAAATCAAGGGTTTGAAAATCGTAAATCTCGTCAAATTAGGGCACAAACATAAATATGGACAAATTAAAGGACCAAACTATAAAATTCAGCAACCATGGGATAACCCCTACAAATTCTAATAAAATAAGGGACTAGGTCTTAAAATTTGACAATTTGAGGAGCCAAATTCTAAATCACAACAATTATAAACAAAGATATAAACCAACTAAAATGCATTTGATAAAAAATGAAACCTAGAAGGTAAAAATGCAAATTTATATTTTTCATAAAATAACTAGAAACTAATGTCAAATTAGACAAACTAATTACATTAATTAAAATAATTTTAATTAAATAACCAACTAAACTAATTAGCTAACTAACTTAATTAACCAAGTTAACCAGACTTAATTACCTGACTAAACTAACACTCAATCAAATCAGAATATTAACTAAAAACTAGTCCAACAAAATCAAAACACAAAAACCCCCAAATCCCATTTCTCTCGATTTTTCTTTTCTTTCTTTTCCATTTTTTCTTTTCTTTTTCTCTCTTTTCTCTTCTTCTTCTTTCGTTTTTTTCTCTTTCTCTGTCTTATTCCTTTCTGTTTTGTTTTCTCTCTCTCTCCGACCGTCTCCCTCATTCTTTAATCTCTCCATAGCTCTCCATTCTCTTCTCCTTCCCCTTTCTATTTCGTTCTCTCTATTTCTCCCCCTATTCTTCTCTTCTCCCTCACTGTTCTCTCTTCTCTTGATTTCTTTCTCTTATGCCCGAATCAGACATGGAAAAACTTTACCCCCTCTTTTCTTTCTTTTCTCGGATCTTTTCTTTTCCTGGTTCCAATCTTTCTCTATATTCTCTCCGCACTCTACAGTCCTCCTTTCTTGCAGATATTTTTTATTTCCACTTTGCTTTTCCAGCTTCTTAACTCTAGTTCTCTCTGTTTGTTTCTCTCTGTCTCGTTGTTCTCTCGGTCCCTCTCCCTACGTTTCTGTTTCGATTTCTCTCGATTCTCTATTTCCCTCTGCCCTTTCTCTAATCTCTGTGATGTTGAGGTCCGATTCGGTTGTAGGAATGGAGTGGTGGTGATGGGGATGTGGTGTGCAGAGGTGGGTAGTGGGGAGCAAGACAGGGCTGGTTTACTACTGGTGATTGCTGATGGGGTGTTTGATTTTGAACAATGGTGGGTGTTGGTGGTGTATCCCAGTGGTTGCCGATAAAATTGGGTTGGTGAGTTGGAGGATATTGGGGCTATGTTGTTGATGAATGCTTGGAATGTGTGTGTGCAATTGTGTGATTTTTCTGCGTGTGTGAAGTGTGTGTTTATGGCTGTTTTTTTTTTTTTTTTTTGCTTTCTTGTAGGTTGGGCTTGTTTTGTAGGCTTTGCAGTGGTGAATCGATGATGGAATTGGAATGATGTTAGGTTGTTATGATGGTTGTTTGGATGGAAACTTTGGGTAATCACGATGAGGGTGAGAGGAATTGGTGGTATTGTTGTGTCTGTCTCTTGCTTTCCTTGCAGATTGTGGGCGTTAGTTCTTGATTATTGGGGAATTAGCTGTTGAATTTGAGAAGGCAGGGGAAGTGGCTTCAGTGGTGGTGAATGGGTATTGTATTTGGGCTGTGATTTGAGATTTTTTTTTTTTTTTGTGGTAATTGAAGGCAAGGGCTTTGGGTCTTATGGTTGAAGATAATGGTCAGGAGGAGGAATTACGATGGTTTTGGTGGTTGTCCGAGGGATCAAGGGGTGAAAGAGATTAAAGACAGGGAAGAGGGTGATGGTTTCTCGGTGATTGAAAGAGGAAGAGGGAGACGTTGGTGAGAGGGTGGAAGAGGGAGGAAAGATAGTAGTGAGGCGGTAGGAGAGGAAGACCAGAAAAACAAAAGCCAAAACCCAGAACGTAGAGGAAGAAACAACATAAAAAACAAACGGATTGAAAACAAAATTCACACAAAACCTAACTAATATTAAGCAATAAAAGAAAACATGATCATATTTACTTAGAGAAACAGAAAAAATTGAATCAAAATAAAAGGAAGAACTCACCTTTTTAGCCTGAAGATTAACGTGATGATGAACAGTAGATTCTTGAATTGTAGACAATGAATAGTAACTTCACGGCAGATATTGATGAACAGTATATGAAAATGGAGATGACGTCTAGTGTGTTTTTTTTTAGGTGTGTTTATTGTGTGTTTCAATCTAAAAATCACCAGAACAAAAGTGTTTATAGGGTTTTTCCATTTTTCTTCCTTTTTTCTGATGATACAAAGGGGGTATTTATAACTCATTTGTCTTGTTGGCCAAGAATGCTGTAAAATAACGGAAATACCACCGGTATTAAAAAATACTAATTTTATTGAAAAAAATATTTTTTAACCCTGAAATTAAAAATCAATACAAAGAACCTGACAAAAATCTATAAATTTTCAAAAAGAATTCACAATAGATTTCAAAATAAAAATTAGAGCTCAAAACTGATATAAAACGCGCTCGGGGGGTAAAATGACAATTTTGTCCCTAGACAACGAAAATACACAAAAAAAATAGCTATTAACCTCAGGAAATTATCAAAAATTACAAATAAACTTAAAACACCAAAAAATGCATTTTTGACTCAAAATTTGTGAAAAATGAATTTAATTTGTAAAATGACGATTTTACTCTTGGACAATGAAAATTCACAGAAAAATAGTTATTGTTCTAAAAAAATTATCAAAAATTACAAATAATCTTAAAACACTAGAAAATGCCTTTTTGACTCAAAATTTGACAAAAATGAATTTAATCTGTAAAATGATGATTTTGCCATTGGGCAATGAAAATTTGCAGAAAAAATAGTAATCGTCTATGAAAAAATCAAGAAAATTCAGAAACATGCCTCAAGAATTTGAAAAATGAATTTGGTACTTAAAATGAGCTAAAATGGTATTCGCGAGACGAAATTATCATTTTGCCCTTATGCTGGTAAAAATATAAAAAATACTAATTAAATTTAAAAAAATCATAAGAAATTAATAAATTCATATAAAAGTAAAAAATATGAATTTAAAGCCTCCAAAAATTGTTAGAAAAATATTTACAGATAAAATTACTATTTTGCCCCCTGAGATTATTAAAAATTTAAAATTAAAAATTAAAATTTTTCCCAAAAAGTGCAAACATGCCCCCAGTGTTTGAAAATAAATGGTGTGTCAAAATTTGGTGTCTACACCATGTATTCTCTAGACTCAAAATATACTGCATCGGTAAAACCAAATGCCAAATTATCAATTCTACGAAAATTGGACAATTAATAGTAATATAACTATTCCAACCAATAGCAGCAAATAATTGATCAATCTCATCTTTAATCTCCAAAGTCTCCAAAGTGGGAGAGTGGATGAACTTACACGGGATAGTTTGTTGCTCACAACACGTTTCATAGATCTTTTTGTCTGCAGCCTGTGTAAAATCCAAATTACCCTCAAAATGAGCAGTTGAAGAGGTGTTATTTCTGTCTCTTCCAAGCCTAGAGCGGGACTTGTAGCAGAGACATTGAACAGTCTAGTTGTTCTAATTATAGTTTGAGGGGCAGTTGTCTTGGAGATGGATTATCCTTTCTTTTTAGCCATGTCTTGAAAATCACAATAAAACCCTAAAAATTAAACAACCAATTAAAATCACAATTAAAAATATACAACCAACAATATTGGTTGAAAGGGGTTGCAGCGGCGCTGGAATTTGGAGAAAAGATGGTGGCAAATCAGGAAATTCGGTAGTGGGGGAGTCAGGGTCAAAAAATGGGTAGAAAAGATTATCTAGGAGAGGGAAAAAAAGAACCGAAGAGAAGGAAGAAAGATGAAAGAAAAAGAAAGAAAGAAAGAAAAGAAAGAAGAGAAAAAAAAATATCCCGTTCCATTTTTTTTTTAAGAATAAAAAGAAAGAATCACCATGTTAGATGTGGACACGCTCAACTTACAAAGGGTCTTTGGTTTAGAAGTCTCAAAAATTTTTCCTTAGGTGTGATCACTAGGTGTGGGCATGTCTAACTCATCAGAAGTCTTTTGGTTGTCAATCTTAATAATGGCCCTTTAAGCATGACCGCTAAGCATGGGCACGTCTAACTTATGTAAAGTCTTCTGATTGTTTAAACTCCAGAATGGTCCTTTAAGTGTGCCCACGCCTAATGGTCCTTTAAGCGTGACCACTGGGCGTGGGCATGCTTAATTCCTCAGAAGCTATCTGATCTTTGAAACAAGAATTTTCCTAAAATGTGACCACTAAGCACGAGCATGCCTAACCCATAATGAGTTTTCTGCCCACCAGTCCAAAAGTTTTCAACTTAAAAGTGCCTTATAGGCGCGGGCACACCAAACCAAACGCTTCGTATCATGAAAAGATAAAATCATATAGTTGCACCAAAACTTAAACAAGAACACAAAAATAACAAAAACGCAAAATAATTAACATCCTAAAATTCTTGGGTTGTCTCCCAAGCAGTGCTTTTCTTTAATGTCTTTGGTTAGACATGGCTTTGCATGCTCAATCAGTATGAATTAGCTCTTCAATGTATATTGACTCCACTTCTTCAATTGAAAAACCTTCATAATATGGATTGAGCCAATGTCTATTTACAACAAATTTCTTCTCTGTCTTCATTTATATGCATGTGTGTCACATTTTAGGGAATTTTTTTGAGTAAAAAATCAGTTAGTTTTTGAGGAGTTAGGTGTGTCGACGCCTTGTGATTACGCTTAAAGGATCATTCTGGAGTGTGAACAGTCAGAAGACTTTACATGAGTTAGACGTACCCATGACTAGTGGTCACGTTTAAAGGGTCATTGTTGAGGTTGACTATCAGAAAACTTCTGATGAGTTAGATGTGCCCACGCCTAGTGGTCACGTCTAAGGAAAATTTTTTGAGATTTTTGAATAGAAGACCATTTGTGAGTTGGGCTTGCCTATGTTTAACATGGTGGTTTTTTCTTTTTATTCTTAAAAAAAAAACCTGAATGGGATATTTTTTTTTCTTCTTTTTTCCTTCTCTTTGTTTTTTTTTCCCCCCTTCATTCTAACATGTGATAGCCATATGGATGGAAAAGATTAAAGAGGAAAAATTCAAAGAAGAAAAATCCAAACGGCATGTGATAGCCATATGTGGAAAAGATTAAAGAGGAAAAAGTCAAAGAGGAAAAATCTAAATGTTCTAACATCTAACGTGATGACAAGACAAGACTAAAGAAGAAAAAAAGCCAAATGGCATGTAATATGACTAAAAGAAAGAATTCCACTTCTGCGAAGACTTTCTTTTTCGGACTCCACTAAAACTGAAGCTTTTCTATTCAAAAGTATCATTAGTTGTTTATATCGCTCCTTGCTTAGAAACTTGGCGACTTCAACCTATTTGAGAATTTCAGTTCTCTGAAGACTTTCTTTTTCGAACTCCATTAAAATCGAAGCTTTTGTTTATATCGATCCTTGCTTAGAAACTTGGCAACTTCAACCTATTTGTAAGTTTCTACTTTTATTTAAATATTTTTTGGATATTATTTTATCAATGAAAGTAAAAACTTGTAAATAAGTTGAAATTGCCAAGCTTCTAAGCAAGGTTCAATATAAACACAGCTTGGATTCTTTATCTATTTTAACAAATGAAAGAAAAGGGAAAGAAGGATGAAAACAACTGATAATCTTTTTGAGTAGAAGAGCTTTGGTTTTATAGGCGTAGCTGAAGTAGTTCTACAAACGAATTTGAAAATTTTTCTAGAGTCCGGAAAAGAAAGTCTTCACAGAAGTGGAATCTTTTTTTTAGTCATATCATATGCTATTTGGCTTTTTCCTCTTTAATCTTGTCTTGTTACTATGTTGAATATTGGAACATTTGGATTTTTTCTATTTATTCTTTTCCATCCATATGGCTATGACATGCCGTTTGGCCATTTGGATTTTTTCTCTTTAGATTTTTTCTTTTTAATTTTTTCCATCCATATGGTGATCACATGTTGGAATGGAGTCTTTTATTTGCTCTTTTGGTTGAAAATCATTAAAGTAGATATGGATCTTAACTGCAGAGACCTCCATAGGGATCATATGGGGTAGAGGGAGAAGTAGTGGATAACAAGGCTTCGTTAGAGTGGATTTTTGGAGTAGTAGAACCAGGATTCAACAAGTTTCTTCTTTCATTGTTTGTCATTTGAAGAAGAGCTTGTTTAATAATATTTGCAAATTTTGCCTTAGAACTAGTAGTTGCTATTAACTCTAAAATTTACTTTTTTGCATAAAAAATTCGTGGGTTTCCTTCTCTATCTGTTTTTTAGAACATTCATATGGTAGATCTTGAATTTTGTCCTACCATTTTGTCTTATTTTCTGATACCAAACTCTGGAATCCATCAACTTCCTTTTTGGTAAAGTTCCAGCAATTGATAAAAGGAAGTATTTTTTCACAACAATAATAGAGTATAGTTTTCTCATCTTTCAAATCTCCGAGGAGAAATGCATTCTTGAATTTTTTAAAATCTTCTTCGTAATTTTTTGGAAGTATTTGGATTATGGCACCATAATAATCTCACTATTTATAAAACTATAGTGGAGCAATTTATTCTGTATTTGCTCCTTGTGTTTACATAATTGCATTTATTATTTGATTCCAATCCCTACTGTATCATAAATTAAAGTAGTGATATGTCCGAATTTTTACATTTCCAACATTTATTAGTATTATTAACTTCTTGATTCTTTTTATTATTAAATTTCTTTCTTTTGACAAATCTTTTAACTTTATTACTTGGTTTATATTCATTGTTTTTAGGATATCTTTTCTTAAAATTTTTACTTTTCTTTTCTAAACACTTTTTCTTAGAAGGGGCTGTAATTGCTCATATCCTTATTGAGTACAAAAATCTCCTGACTCTTCCCTAGTAGTTAATCCATCTTTTTTCATTTGTGCTTTTAATTTTAAATCTGTACATAAATGTAATCCCTCCATATTTATATAATTTATTATTTCTCCAGAAGTCAAATTATTATATGAAATTTCTCCTTTAAAAGCATTTCTAATTCTTTGTCTAACTTTTTGTGCTAATGATTTAGGTAATCCTAAGATAAATATTTCTTTCCAATAAGAATGATTGCAATGTGTTCTAATAAATACTTGATGTTCAACGAGTTATACTACAGATACTATAAACAAGTATACTTATCGTTTCCATAGTATGTAGATGAGTACCAGATATCATTCCCACGAGGACTATGACGACTACTAGCCGTTGTTCTATTATTCAACCTCAAAAGGAGTGAATGAGGTTTAATTCAATTGCTACGAAATTAAATTAACACTAATCTAAATGAACTAAGGTAAGATAAAACTAGGACAAAAAGTAGTTGAATTTAACAATTAAACAAGAGAGAACCTAGATTGGAAACTCCTAATCATCTTCGTTGAAGTTCAGTTCTGAGCCAATTAAGTTACCAATTCTCCTAGACCCCAAAATCCCTTTAATGGTGATAACACTAACATAACCTTTTTCAAGGATTATACTCCATACTTCTTTAGTTGATTAGTGAGAATCTCTCCTTCACTAAAACCTTAAGAGAATGATACCAAAACTATGGATTTCACAAAGCAGGTTAGGTTTGAATGTAACCGGGAAAACTTAAGTCATCCTATCTCTTGTGATTCTTGTAGGTCTCTTTATTTGTGAAGTGATTCAAATCAACCAAGCAATTTCTCAATTAACTTTAGTTGAAATCGTGGATTAGAAAAGAGTGTACACAACCCAATCCAATCAAACAAGTTATTTCACAAATAAATCTAGATAAAAAGAATAACTTTCATTAACCAAATTGAATCAATTCACAACAAAAGACTAGGGTTATCTAGGTTCCTAATGAATTAGTTCATACTAAAATAAGTAAATCCAACAAACAACAAAGAAAGAGCAATAAAACACATTCTCATGGCAATTTTGAATCTTCCAATGTTGATGTGCATATTTCCTTTCTTTATTGTTGCAATCCTACCACCTAGAGCCCATTGCGTATGTTTTTCTTGGTTCGTTAGAGATTTGAGTTCAGAAACCCTTGCCTCTTCGATTGATTTTCTTCCACTCGTTCTCCCTTTTGAAACCTAGAAGTCCTCCTCTCTTCGTCTCCTTTGTTTCCAACTAATTTTTTCCTTTAACAACCCTTAAATCTCGTAAAAAATGCGTCAGATTGCAACTGCAGTAACTAGGCTGTAGGGCAAGCCGTGGCGCGGCCTTACCTGCGGCTTCCATAAGACATTTTGTTCTTCTTATGCTCATCTAGACAGACCTTCTGACCTAGGTTGCGGGGCAGGCCGTGGCGTGGTCTTACCCACGACCTTGGTCAGAAGGTCTATTTCTCTACTACTTCCTTAGGCTAACATTTGGACCTTGGCCATGGGGAAGGCCATGGCGTGGCCTTATCCGTGGCCTTGGTCAGAAGCTTTGTTTCTCCTTTGCAACTCCATTCAGCATGTTCAACACTTCACTTGAGGGATTAACTTTGAATCTGATGGTGTACCAAGTGCGGTGATCACCTAGTTGACTTCAATTTGCACAAATACAGGTGAAAATCCTGTCAAACACGCCAAAAACAATTCAATGAATAATAATCACACTCATGAACTCTAAGTAGAGAAAACTTAACAAATAAATAATAAAACAGTTGAAAAACTTTGCAAACTTACACCTAAACACTAAAGAAAACTATGTCACCTTAGCACATATCAATACTTCACTAAAAAATGTCTTTGTACAATCTAAAATCATGTAATTTAGGACAAGTCAAATTATTTAATATTTCTGAACTTCTTTCTTGCACATTTTAGGATCTCCAATATAATATTTACATATAGCATAAATTAAAGTAGCTAAAGTATCTTCTACTGTATCAGTCATAGTAGTACTTTCTCTCTACTATTGGTCTATCTAAAAATACTATTTTTGTTACATATTTTATTTTATTTCTTTCTTCTAGAGTTAAATAATTATCGTACCAGGATTTTAACATTCTAGTAAAAACTTGAAACTAAAATCATAGCACCAACTTTATCGGATTGTTTCTAGCTTTGTATGATATACACATATACATACCCATATATAGATATGCGTGTGTGTGTATATATATATTAATTTTAAGAAGTCACCACAAGATCGAGACTTTAGTGACTTCAAGGTCAATAAGAAATGAAGTTGCCAAATGAAATGGCAACATCTCTTTTTACGAAAGAGCCGAAAAGTTTGGACTAATTTTGAATACCTGCAAAAACACATAGCATAATTGGGGTGAGCAACCACTTATTCAGTAAGAAATTCCGCTCGTTTCTCACTAATTTGGATAGTTGCATATATACAGATACATATTGTACATGCATTCATTTAACCACATAATATCGATAATCACACATAAGAATAATATATAATACATAACAAGATCGTGTGTGGCATATCAAAGGGACATAATCAATATATACATGATCATACATAAATTGGTTCAGATTTTTAAAGTAATAACTAATGGTACTAGATATCTAGCTAATTTTTTTTTCAGTTTGGAGATCCATAAAGCGTACATACATGTCCTGACTACTCACCGTCAAAGAAATATATTGAGAACTAATTTTCTCTAGTGTACAAAGAATAATCAGAGCCAAAATATATATGCCATACATTAACACATCATACACAAGCATGCACACACACACACACACACACACACACACACACACACACATATATATATATATATATATATATAGTCAAGGTGCCACAAAAATGCGAAGAATTATTGCACACATAACATGCCCAATCTAAGTTTTATACTATAAAAATATTTACAAAATAAATTAATATTCATATACAAAGAAGTTTCCAAAATATGAGAAAAGTTAGGAACTACTTACCGTAAAATCCAATACCAATCGAACTAGCTTAGATAATCTTGATCTGAAAAATAAATACCACCTATTGGCCATAAAAGAAAGTACAATTTGCTTAATGACTATATTACTAAAATACTGTAAAGTCTTAGGATTATTAAAGAAATAATTCTATAACTCCCAAACTAATATTAGAACCTACTATAACTCAAAATTTGATTGGACAAATTCCAAAAACATACCCAAAATAATCCATAATAGATTCGTAAACAACCCGAGGCAATAATCTGCAACTTGCAAAACCATACAGAACAACACTTGCCATGGGACCCACAATTTATTGACACAATTTTCTCCAAGCTATAGAAACGACAAAAACATTCATGTTCTAGGTTTTTACTTCATTATAATATCATTATTATATTCTTTTCTTCCGGCCTACTATGATTCCCAAATTTTGCCAACAGACGAAGTCAAAGACTTCCATTAGCTTTTTGTCCATTAATCTTTAGTAAACTTGGAAACCGAGAACTTCCAATTGCTTTATCAAACCATGGCCAACTTTGACAACCAAACTTATCATTATTTTAAAGCAATCAAAGAGCCAAACTATATTATACCTAAAGAAGTCCATGCAGAAGATTCATTATTTAATTAGATCCATTGCCTAGTATAGTCTATTTTGTCCACCAATGCCTTTTACCATCTGTTCATACGGTCACAGATTTGCTCCAATACCAAAATCTCCAAATTCAGTGCCTGCGAATCAAAAGTTATGGCAATATTTTTGTGTGTGTGTGTGTGTGTGTTTGTATATATGTATACGTATATATATGTATACCTGTATACATATATGTATACCTGTATATATGTATATGTATATACATATATATATGTATACTTGTATATCTATATGCATCTATATAGGTGTGTGTGTGTGTATATATGTGCATATATACACACAACTATGTACATAATATACGTATATATATGTGTGTGTATATATATACACACGTAGATATATACACACAGATATGTACATGTATACATATTATATATGTGTATATATGTACATATATGCATATACATACATATACATATATGTACATAGTTCATATATCTACTTATATGTATATATATGTATATACATGTACACATATATACATATATATATTTACATATACACAAATATGCAGATAAACTTAGGAAAATAAAGCAGGAAATTATAAGATGTAGGAAATTAAAAGATGTACTTACAAATCAAATTGTAGCAAACTTCAAAATATTATTTCTTCTTTAAGATTTACAAGGGAGAAAGAGATTACAAGAGAGAGGAAAGATTACAAAGATGAGAAGAGAGTTGGAGAAGTCTAAAGATTGGATTCTACCGAAATGAGGCATAGAATCCTTCTATTTATAATACAATTTGGAAAATGAAACAAATTCATTACGTAAGCAATTACTTCATTTCCCACGATTTTTGTGGGTCTTCTTTTTTCTTTTGTTTTTTCTTGGATTTGATAGGTGCATTGGAGGATGAGGCCGAATCTTCCTTATTTTCTGAATCTGTCGGCTGCTTTTTTTTACTCATTTTTCATCTTTTGTCCTTTTGCTATGGATGCCATTATTTTCATAAATTCTTTTAGATCCAAAGTAGCAAAAAGATTTTGTAATAGGATTTCATCGAGATCATGATTTTCATATTCAGAGTCTATTGAAAGCTCGGTTGGTGTTTCAGGAACTTTCAAAGATTCTTCTCTGATTTTTTCTTTTTTCTTTTCTTTTGATTTCTTATTGGATGTTTCCGCATCAATTTTTTCAAGTGTAGTAAATATCTCATCCAATTGTCCTGCAAAAAGTTTCATCAATTCTTTTTTCATTTTTCTACCATCTTTTTGTTCACAAGGTTTAATTTGATTTTCCATTTGCTTTAAAAATGCCCCCATTTTTGAGGTAGGATTGACGATTTCTCCTGAAGATGGTTCTGATGTCAAAATGATTTAAATTTTGAAATAATTTTGGTTAACATTTTGAAATTGTTTATAAATGGCAAGTAACAGATCAGGGAAAATGGTTTCTATTGGACCAAAATTAAAGAACTAATTATAAAACCATGAAGGAAGGTTATTTTGGAAAATGGTAGGTGAAATTCTAATCCATCCGGTGTGCTTTAGCTGAGAATTTTGATAATAAAAGATATGATTCCAAGAATAAATATAATCTTGATAAGTAAATTGGTAAGAAAAATTGTTATATTTTGAGATGAAATCAATATTGTTTTTTTGTATTCATTCTCCAATGATGTAGAGTTGGGACATAATGAATGTATATTTGAGAATAAGCTATTTCATTATCCTCAACGGCTGGATACCAATTTGGATTTTTATTTGTTTTATGTCTATCATGCAAATTCACTATTGTTTGGGTTGTATTAATAGTGAAAAAATCAAGAAATTTAGCATATGTATGTGTAAGTACATTAGTGATGTGTGTCGATAGGAAGTAGTAAGCAAATAGTAGGAAAATCATTGGCAAGAATAAATTAGGATAAATTTTATTAGTTATTCATATGCATTCTTTGATGGACCAAAGGTTTAGTGAAGATGACTGATGATTGTTAAGCTGTTGAAAAAGAACCTGTAAAGAAGTGTCATAAAATAATTAGAAAGAACAGAGTATTACATTATGCATTTGTTAAAAAAGAGCTGCAAATAAATTTGCTTTTTATTGTTTCAGTTATAGTAAAAAAAAAAAAAAAGCTTTTGTATGAGCAGAAGAAAGTGTCATTTTATAGAGGTGCATGAATGTATGAGAGGATGATTGCAT